>VXAA01000768.1:113475-132266 GCA_013399115.1 Anseranas semipalmata
AAAAAAAAAACAAAAAAACATGTTCAACAGTACTTAAACATAACAACAATGCCTTTATGTGCCCCTACTAATTGTTGGTTTAACACAGTCTGGTTCTTTGCCATGGTCTATTCTTATTCTGTCTTTGTTTATTCATATAACAGCATTTATAAGGATCTGGTTTGGATGTCAGAAAATAAAAGGTTTTTTTAAGAGTATAACACAAACTGATGGTTAATTGATTTGAAATAGAAAATAAACTATTATAGGACTATAGCCTGCTGAATGTGCAAGTACTATGTGGACGCTGCATTTATCCTACTCTCAATCTTCTTTACAATGTATATACATACTACAAATATATCAGGAAATTAATCAGCATCATAGGGCCTTGGACAGCAGTTTCTACAAGCTGCTACATACAAACCAGAATCAACCCACGCTACAGAAACTGATCCAGTTTTATTATATACCTCCCTGTATTCAAAAGAATTGCGTTCAGTTTTTAACTGAGTCTACATCTGAGCCTAATTCTAACCTATTTATTCTGTTGGAACATATTGATCCCATAACTTTTGGCAGTAAACTGCAAATCCCATTACAAGTAGCCATTAGGCTGGATAATAAATCAGTGTCCTGACATCATATATATATCACAGCAAAAAGCAGCTGCAGATGACTTTTGGAGTCTGCCAACATGCCCACGAGTTATTTGAAGCAGACGATGACACCAACTCATGCAGCTGTAGTGGACTGACCTCTGCCAGGCCAGTCACAGGACCACAGCTTTTACAGTAAGAATACTTTCTCACTAACATGCAATGTAACAGAACTTAGTCTCTTTCTAACTCAGGCAATAAATAGATAAAGATTGTAAAATAGATGGCAGGAGGAGGGACAAGAGGGGAGGTCATCTTCCTGAGCCTTAGCTACTGTCTGAATTCCAACCCAGACCTGTGTGGGATCAGCTCCCAAGGCTGGCAAGCAACAACAGTGTGGGGATGCTGACAGGCCACTAACCTCTGAATTTTATACATCGGTCTGAAAGATCCTTTGCCAAATTCTGCGTGATAGGAAGTTGGGGTTTTGTTTCCTTTTTTTTCCTTTTCTTTTTAACTTCTCCCAGTTCAGCAGAATATGCTTCTGACTCCCCAGTTGGAGTCAATAGGGTTTAAGCACACACGTAAACACAATCCCATGCTTCCTAAGAAATAGATCTTGAAATCAGCAGGAGATTCAACACTTAGCCCTAAATTGTCAGTTCTTTGGGAAAGGAGAGGTTTGTTTGTTCTCTATTTACAGAGCTCATAGCACATGCTGGATTTCTGATCCCTGGAGTTTCCACAGTAAAGCTTTATCATCATAAAGAACAATCCCACACGTCCAGTGACCGTGTGATATAGTTTACTGTCTTATCTTACTTGATCCAGCTACCGCATACAGTGAGTGCTTACTCTAATCATGAATAGTTTAATCCACTCTATTGTGTTACTCAAGTCTTCTTAGGTCCTGCCACATTCCGACTGGCACTATTGCTACTTTCTGTTTCTTTGGGTTAAGGAAATGGTTTTCTCCTTAGCTGGAAATTGATGTCAGTGTAATGAATTACTTGCACTGCATGTGCTTAATACGGTAATGCAGGTAACTCACTGCTGTGTCTTGCACAAGGAAAAAAAAGCTTAAAAAACACCACAGAGAGAGGGAAAAAACACAATCTCCCATTACAAGATGCAAAGAAAATCAGCAAAGCTTATTTGTGTCTAAAGAATGCCCCATCAGTCCTTAGTGATTTTCTATTCACAGCAGGTACTGTGTATTAAGCATCCAGTTTGAAGCATCTGTCAATACCTCAGGCTGCAACAAAGCGGCTGCTATTTAGTGGCTAGCCCTGGCTGTAAGAGCTCTCTAGGGAAGCTCAGATATTACAGACTCATGTTAAAGCTGCTACTGGAACAAATACATTTTTGCTTGGCTGCAATATTAAAAAGTGATGCCTGACCAGTAATTAAATGAGCTGCCAGATAACACAAAACGTGTTGGGCTAGTTAATGTATGCAGATGTCACTACAGAGAGTGATCTAGTAAACAAAACAAGAAACAAAGCACTAGCTCAATGAATTAACCTTTATGGGTTAAGCAGCCTGTAAGCAATGAACAGTGATAGGATTTTTTTTTTAAATTAACTTACGAAAATATCTCACTACTTTTGTCAAAAAAGTCATCATGAGTGTTTCACTCAGGTTTCTGACCCCCATTGCTCCATGGCCACTGTACACCAGCCATTACCCTCATCTTTATATTTAAGGACAGTTTGTAGTGCTTGGTGCTGTACAAACCCAGTCTTATTAGTTTGGGTCCATCAGCATTTTTATCAGATGTCATATTATTCAAAAAATGCTGACAAACATGGACAATCAGCCCTGCCTTTGCATAAAACATCTGCCAGTATGTTCTCTGCTTAGCTAGTCAATGTGCCTGCAATGCCTCCTGGATTAAAAAAAAAAAAAAGTCCAAGTAAAAGGATATTAGTGCTGTATCTAGACAGGCAGCCAGCCTTCAGCCTTCAACAGTGGGTGGATGAATCATAGAAAAGTGGACAGATCTTTAGTACCACAACTAGAATGAACTGGGCAGTTTGGATTAGGATGTGAAAGAACTTGTTTTCCTAGACATAAATCTAGGATCTGGTATGCCAAAGAATGGGGATTAAAACTTCTCACAATTTTAAGCTGGAAAGTCTGCAAGTATTTCTGTTTCTGCATATATGCTAATATTAGGGTTCTTTTGAAACTAGGTAAGCTATTTGCCTTCCACATGCGTCAGCGGAATTCCTTAGGTTAATTACACACCGTATCTATGAACAATCTGTGAACAGACGTATGAAATAAATAATAAGTCTGATGTAAGTCATTCCTAGCTGCTTTTTCAGGAGACAGACTTTTATCATTACTGTCTGCCTTGTCAACTCTCTTCAACTCATGAATTATTTACCTGCTAAACCATGGTGACAGTGGTGGAGCAATAATGCTCTGTTTTGAACCTCCAGCTGCCATCTATGCAAAATAGGTTGAATGCCAAAGAGAGATGAAATATTCATGCTTTCCCTTTTTTTGCAGCTGACAACATCCTAATGCATAGAGGACATTAAAGGCTCAGTATATTGGTCATGCATTTACCTCTTCCACACAAAATATCAAAAAGTGTGAAGGGCAGGGTAGGTAGTACTTCTTTCCTGGTATTACCTCTTGCTATAGCAATTAGTCTTTAATTTATGGATTAATTTAATTTAATTTATTTTTATTTTCCTGGTTATCAATTTAATTTAATTTAGTCTTTAATTTGCAGATTTCACAGAACAAGTCAGCTTTTGGCTTTTAGACAAAATGATGTAACTTTTGATTCTAACCTGACTACTAGACACAAGATTCAAAATTTCTGAGAGATGCACAGATTTCATCATAATGAGTAGGAGTTTGCTTGGTTTCAGTATTTACCTTAGCAGCCATGTCTTATGTCATATTGAGCAGTCAAAACCTGCCTTCCCTCAGACTATTAGCCATCATCACCATTTTTCCTCAAACACTTTGATGCTTTCTCCCTGGTAAGATGTTTCTATGTGGAATTCATTGTGTCATGAAGAGCTTCAGTGAAATATCAGAAGATGGCAGATGCATATGAAGTTGCACAGATGTGCATATGTTTCTACCATGAAGGTAGTTTTATTTTTTGGGATACCCCCCTCATCTTGAAACTAGAAGATTTAATATTGTACAAGTTTTTCCCCACATGAATGAAAAATTTAAATGCAGCTTTCAGTTGCAATTAAAATGTAGATGATATATATCACCTTACCACATTGTCACTGAAAGCAATGTAGTAGTTTCAAACAAAAGGCATCTTTTGTAGCAGAGTAATACACAGTCTACACTTAGTCTTTGCTTCCTAGGTGTTGGATGCAACAGGATTATGGACTTGTAATATTCTCAAGATTGTCTTATATGACACCATAAAAACTTTGAAAAGGCATCATGCTCTATTCTGAATTTAGTGAAGTGTTTTGGGTAAGATGGTAGAATGGTTATAGAAAAGTTTTCATCTTCTAGGAAAGCCATGCAACCTTCCATTTGAACATAGACATAAGAGGGTAAACTGTATAAGAAAAACATTATACATAGAGTGAGTTTAAATTTATAAATGCATTCTATGATATTTTTATAGAAACACTCAAAGACCTCTTTTACTCTTTCATGAGCAGAAAAGGATCATATAATTACCAGTTACTACAAACGTCAATGTCACAAGTGTCAGACAGATTTATTGAAACACTCTGATTTCATTTAGCCCCAAATGTCCCATTTTAAACTGTCATACAAAATTTCCCAAGTTGCTCTCACACAGAGTGTTGGTACAAAATACTCTTAAAGGAGCTGTCAAGGTTTAGAAATGTCAAACACAAGCCTGTAAAGAAATATTCTCCTTGGAGATACTTTGTAAATGATACCTTACTAGTCTTCTGTAAGCCAAAGGCATTTTTGAAAGAAATATAATGGTTGATGATCAGCTAAGAGTATGTTATACTATATTTACTTAAATCGCGTGGGTTCGTTATACTGTGAATAGTCCCACTAAAGTGCCTGAAGGAGAGGGTCATGACAGTCCTTTTCCCCCATTTTCCTTCTATGATAAGAAAATGTCACCAGAGGTATAAGTAACTGCGAAGAGGATTTTTTACTGCCTTGGACCTCAAACTGACAACAGAATTTCTGACAGAGAGAAGAAAAGCAAGGTGAAGCGAAGAAGATAGTGAGGAAGCTCATTATGCCAAAAGACTACAAGAACAGAATTTCAACAGTAAAAGTTGAACTACTGAGGTAACAAGAGAAAGCTCATGAAGGTCAGGTCAGTAGATGATAGATATAATTCAACACTGCAGACTAAAAAGCAGGAAAGGTTTAAAAAACTAAGTGATAAGGTGAAGGAGAGGAGAAGGAAGGTTTGCAACTAAAATACTCTACTGGCAATTTTCAGTATATAATAATTTTATATCTAGTGAAAAAGTCAATGATTTATTTCCCAGCCAATACCATCAGAAATACAGAAAGTAAACAAGTAGAACTTAATTGTTCTAAGATCTGATTTCAATCAATAAAACGACTGCAGGTATCTGCAGAAATATAATACTGTAGATCCAATATTCATATACCAATTAGCATGCGGCAAAAAACTGTCTCTGCAATAACCACACTGCATCTTAATTTATATCCGTAAGCATTTCAGAAAAACGCATAAGGCAGAAGTCTGATAACAAACTCACACAGGAAGTTTAAACACTCAGCAGTAAAGGGCTATTGAATACATTTAAACTCACCAAGTGAAATCCCCTGTGTATAACCTACTATGGCTCCATTGATTTCACTTAGGAGTTTATAGAGTCTGACATTCACTGAAGTCAACAGAGCTGAACCATTTGGTATCATCTGCAGATCCTGCCCTGTATGCATAAAAATAAGGGTCAGACTTTGCCTGCTCAGGTTCTGTACTGTTGAAACTATTAGCTTCTTTGGACTCCCTCGACTTACACTGGTGGACCTAAAATCATAATCAGATTTACACTGCCTTGCAAAACATAGAGTTGCTCCAAACTACTGTATTTTCAAGAAGGCACTGGAAAGAAAATGTGGAAAAAAAAAATGGAGAAAGCTTGAATCTCTTAACCTCTTGCAGTCCCAAGAGCAAGCCTTGACAACCCCAAATTAAATAAACTTCTTCTCTCACCTCACAAAATCTCCTCTCCAGCTGCCTCAACATAAAAAACTTCAGAAGCACTCCAGAAGAACTCATTCCACCGTTCTGGGTATTCTTCATTTTGTGCCTTAACCTCCTTTCACAAGATATGGTGAGGTGCAGCCCCCACAGAGGAAGGAGAATTCTCCTGCTCTTTTGGATCAGCTGAGCTGGCTTAGGGGGAGCAATGCTCAAAGTCAGCAATGTTCCAAGGCAGACCACCAAGTGAGGCAGGCAAGAGAGAAAGAGCATAAAATAGTGGTTGCAAAAGCTCCAGAAAAGGCTGAGAATCTTCAGTGAGGAGCAAGGAACGGACTGTCAGGCCTCAGAAACAGCACAAATTTGTTGAGAACCAGAAGGGTCTAACAGAGCATCCGTCCTGCAGCTCAAGGAGACACCGAGGTAACTGCAACCAAGTATGGAAGCAAGGACTTCTCTCTAGGGGCACAGTAGGAAGGGTAAGAGCTGTTTGAAAACCTTTTCCTACTAAAAATGTTAATTTTTTTCATTATTGACACATACGAAGTATGACTTTTTCAAGCTTAGAAGCCTTTTAGACTTCTTTGGGGAGTGTACTATAGCAATTAAAGATTAAAGTTGTAGGTAACCGTACAGATTCTTGCACCATGCAGTTGCAAGCAACTTTAAATATAAATGGGGCAGGTAGAAAAATCTTCAGTAAACTGATACTGCTTTTATGTTTTCATACCTCTCTCCTTTAGAAAAGCTTTAGAAAAAGACCCCTGCATGAACAGAACTTTTGAAAGTTTCTTTTGTCACAGTTGAGTCACTCTGAAAGTCCCTATCTGTGATCTGAATCCTGAATAGGCAAAGGATACGGCATTAAGGAAACATTCACCATTCATAGTGACTACCTGGTTTTAAAGCTGTTTTTTGTGTGTGTGTGTGTCACATTTAATGTGACTTTGGCCCTCTTGGGACCATACGTGGTCTATGATTAAATGGTTATAGTTTCAAAAGTCTCTTACCAGACCAATTAGCATGGACTGACCCTTATTTTTCACTAACATTGAATTAAATTCTTGCAAAACAAATATACATTTATTATATATAACAGATTTTTTATTCTACTGAATTTTCTTCCACACCCTACACTGAGACAGGCATAGAAAATCACAAGTGTTACGCCAAACTGATAAGCGACACACTTCTATTGTAGACTATCATACATGTTCTGGGAAAGGAGTGTACAAAATAAGTACAACCTAATGAAATACTGCTGCAGGCTTATTTCTCTCATTGCAGCAGTGTCAGGTGTAAACTGTGATTTCTACCTGGAATGTACCAAGATCCTATTACACCTTTAAAATTCTTTCATTAAAGTGCTTTTATCCACTCATTGGCTCTTATAACAACTGCTGAACTGGTCAACAGTTCAAGAAGGAAATTCTGATTTCTTTCAGAACCATCCATTTTTTAAAAATCTTCTGTTTGAATGGTATCAGCTACATTGTGAACCTTAATTTCTTTCACTCTGATTTTTTATTTGTTCTTATACATAGAAATTTTGACACTAAAGAAAAAACGAACCAGCTGCTAATGAAGTAAATATAGTACCAGTACACTAATACATAAAATTGTTAGTAATACAGATGATTTAAACTACGTATGTCTACATACAGTTTGGGAGGGAATAACAAATTATAAAAGATAATAAAATAACCTCTCCCTTAGTATATTAACTTCCAAATGTGTAACTTCATAACACTGACCTTGGACTTGATGTTCTGATGCATTATGTAAGCAATGAGATTTCCTGACTAATTCTGAAAGTTATTAACATACGATCTCATTATTTAATCAGTTCCTACTTCAAAATACAATCATCCATAATATTTCTCATTATATCACAATCAGAAGAGCAACTGATAATAAAAAAAAAATGGAAAAACAAATTTGAGTTCAAAGCTTTGTTGATTTTCTTAATTGCTAGTAATTTTAAATATCTGTGTAGCAGTTCTCCAAACAATAGGGAATATTAACTATTTTTTAAACAAAAATGTCTAAACAAAGTTGAAAGAAATCTTAAAATACTTGCCTATAGCTAAGAATTGTAATTACATTTGCGTCAGAATATTCCATGCCATGTTTTCTAATCTGATACAATAATAACAAGAAACACCGGGATAATAAGTAAACAAGCAGAAATACACAGGATGATAAGGATTTATTAACTCCTCCCTTTTCAATAAGTCACTTCCTCATTTACATCTCATATTAAACTGTACATCTGAACACAGACCTGGCTTATTGGGAAATAAATGAATTTATTTAAGTGTTAAAAGATTAACACCTTCCTTAATCCGGTATCACCTGATGATAGACTGGGTATCCGATCAACAGAACAATGTTCAAACAGGGTAATCACTTGAAAAATGGTTAAATTCTTTATTTATCCATATCTCTACTTCACATTCATCACCTCTGCTTTGGGGGAGGGGAGGACTGGACCAGATACACTCCTGCCTTTCCTTCCACACTAAATTATTCTGTTTCTAAGAAAAGCAAAGGTATATATGACTAACACAACTTTAAATATCTAAATCTAAATATCTATCTGAGTATGATCAAAGTTGAAAAATAACTAATGAGTAAAGGTATTGCTTTCTCTCTATATCATCAGACATTGAATTTCTATCTTAATTATGTGTCTTACAAAAACAATAAAGAATTCTCTCTGGGTTATATAAAATAGTAACATTTATCAAATTTACATAAACACTGAAATCTGTGTAAAACCAGAGCCAAGAAACCCTTCCTCAGTCCAACTCTCAGGTAAATAGCAAGCCCTACTAAATATCAGTGCTCCTCACCTTAAAACAGAAGCAATGTAAAGCTGTGTAAAACGTAAAACAGTGCATGCAATTTTGAGTTTTTCACACTTTTTGTTTTGAATATTTCTCTTTCTGCAGAGCACGATGTTCAGGTAAGCAGTTCTAAAAATGGAGGAAGAATACACGTGTCAAGAAACCTAGAGTAAATTTTACAAACCCATTTCAAATCCATTTCTTTTTAATATAAAATCTGTAAGTGCTCTTAAGCATTTACTTGGTAGAGCCAAAATCATTTAGATTTTTACAACAGCTGTTCGTCTGATGGCTAAATGAAAATAATATAACTTTCGAAAACAAAATATAACTTCCAATTTTATGGCAATGTCCATTTTATTCTCTATCATTTATTCCAGATAAGGGTAATAGTATTATCATCCAGTACTCCAGGTGAAACCCTACATAGAGCAGCAGTATTTTTTCTTTCTCATTCATATGAACCTTTCCATTACAGTAGTAGTATGGTGAATTCTACAGAGTGGTACATCAAGTCCTGACAAGAAAGCAATAGTTTCTGATTTGCCTATAGTATCTACTATCCCATTTCCAAGTGCAATAACTGATACCAAAATCATTGTTTTTCAGTGTGTGTTCAATACTCTGTTGAATTCCATATTTCCATGTTTTCCACACAAGCTGGAACAGGCTAGGGGACACAGGAGCAGAAAATACATGCTACACATGCAGGTGGTTTGACACACAAATATTTTCATTAGTCAGCTACTCAAATCCAGACCTTGGTAATGCATAGGAGAATAATTACAAAAGTGAAATTACCTAGACAGTGTGCAAGTACTACAGGAACATGTGGCAAGGTTTATGGTGCATGAAAGACCGAACTGCGATACTAGGGGAGGAAATTAGCCAAGGTGATTAATGACATTGTTCCAGAACTCAAGAAGCATGGAGATGAAGTAGCTTTCAGCATGAACCTCATTTACCCACCATGTAGCCTTCCCATGCATGTTTTCCTGTTTTATACGTAGCTGGCTTCATCGGCAGTATGCCAGCTTTGGAAACAGAAATGGAATTGTTGCTTTAACAGCAAGTTTTATGATAAAATTATCCTTTGGGATAATTGCTCCCCAATAACATCAGACAGTAGAGAAACTGGCAGTACTCCGTTGTAAGAAAGCTGCTTTTTCCTACAGGTGAGTTCTATGCGTTTCTTTAAATTTATAAATATGTAGATAGCAAACCTGATGGTAGAGGAATTAGCTAAGAGGTAGGGAAGCTAGGCTTTTCTTCCTGTATTTACTTCTCGTGATTTAAAGAATCACAGAATCACAAAAAGGCTGAGGTTGGAAGGGACCTCAGGAGATCATCTAGTCCAACCTCCTGCCAAGCAGGGTCACCTAGAGCACGTTGCACAGGATTGCATCCAGGCAGGTTTTGAATATCTCCAAAGAAGGAAACTCCACAACCTCTCTGGGCAACCTGTTCCAGTGCTCTGTCACCCTCACAGTAAAGAAGTGCCCCCTCATATCCAGCCGGAACCTCCTGTGTTTCAGTTTGTGCCCATTGCCTCTTGTCCTGTGGCTGGTCACCACTGAAAAGAGTCCAGCCCCATCCTCTTGACACCCTCCCTTCAGATATATTTGTATGCATTGATAAGATCCCCTCTCAGCCTTCTCTTCTCCAACCTAAACAGGCCCAGCTCTCTCAGCCTCTCCTCGTATGAGAGATGCTCCAGTCCCCTAATTATCTTCGTAGCCTTCTGCTGAACCCGCTCCAGGACCTCCATGTCCCTCTTGTACTGGGGAGCCCAGAACTGGACACAATACTCCAGGTGTGGCCTCACCAGGGCTGAGCAGAGGGGGAGGATCACCTCCCTCGACCCGCTGGCAACACTCCTCCTAATGCACCCCAGGATACCATCGGCCTTCTTGGCCACAAGGGCACAGTGCTGGCTCATGGTTCACCTGCTGTCCACCAGGACTCCCAGGTCCTTCTCCACAGGCCTGCTTTCCAGCAGGTCAGCTCCCAACCTGTACTGGTGCATGCGGTTATTCCTCCCTAGGTGCAGGACCCTGCACTTGCCTTTATTGAACTTCATGACGTTCCTCACCACCCAGCTCTCCAGCCTGTCCAGGTCCCTCTGAATGGCAGCACAGCCCTCTGGTGTATCAGCCACTCCTCCCAGTTTTGTGTCATCCACAAACCTGCTGAGGGTGCACTCTGTTCCATTATCCAGGTCACTGATGAATAAGTTGAACAGGACTGGACCCAGTACAGACCCCTGGGGGGCACCACTAGCTACAGGCCTCCAACTAGACTCGGTGCCACTGATCACAACCCTCTGAGCTCTGCCATCCAGCCAGTTCTCAATCCACCTCACTGTCCACTCATCCATCCCACACTTCCTGAGCTTGCCTATGAGGATGTTATAGGAGACAGTGTCAAAAAAAAAAGAAAGAAAATTCCATTGTTGAATTTAATTTCAACAATTATTGAAATTGAATTTGAATTGGATTGAATTTCAATTGGAATTGAAATTACCATGTTTTTCCTGAGCATCTAGGACAGAATTAAACTATCCATCTACAAGACCAGCTGACAGCAGAATAGCAGGCTCCCTTGTTTCAAACCCTGCCCTCACTGAGACACTACCAGGGACAACATTGTTCAGCCTTCAGGCTATGTGATCAGGTAAGGAACACGAGGGTAAGAACCTCTACCTGCACAGTCACTGTAAGATAGAGTACCTCCGCCTCTGTAATTTTACGCTCTAGTTTACTTTTATGTTTTCATCAATACAAGACAAGAAAATAATAAAAAGCCTCTCTGAACAACCAGCTTTTCTCAAGGTGTAAATTGGTGACTTTAGTCTGTGTTCAGATTATCACCACAACCACAAAGCAGCTGCTGTCAAGCA
The DNA here is from genome assembly GCA_013399115.1 of Anseranas semipalmata. Classification (NCBI taxonomy): domain Eukaryota; kingdom Metazoa; phylum Chordata; class Aves; order Anseriformes; family Anseranatidae; genus Anseranas; species Anseranas semipalmata. Next base: position 124,966 of record VXAA01000768.1, read on the forward strand.
ACTCTACTGAAGAATCTGGTTTGGAGTTTTCTGAGCATTTTGTTTATTTAGCTTTTATGGACTTTGAGAACAAAGGGAGACTTTAATGTTGACTTCTACCCGTCCAAAAAGAACAGGAGTGAGATTAAAAACGACCTAGTTATTCTGCTCGGGACTCACAATTTTCATTTTCAGTACTCTTCTATAAAGACACCAAGCAAATGCTCCAATATTGACACGTGTTAAGAAATACTTAATGTTAATATGCTCTTAGTAACACTGTCTTCAAAAAATTTATAGGATTCATACTTCAATTTCCTAAGGTCTCTCTTTAACAACAATAATACTCTATCACAGGAATGAAAACTAACGCCAAATTGTGCCTGGCTGTGACCTTTATCATACTAGGTGAGCGCCAGGTGCTTCAGTTTGCCCATTAAAAAGAAAGCCTGGGGTTCAGTCCTGTTTATGCCCGACTATGAAGATTGAGGGGACAATGAGTCTGTGACTATTGTGGGAAAAAATCCAAATACAGAGTCCCACAGGGAAACTGAAAAAAAAAAAAATTAATTATTCTTCATTAATTGATCTGCATAAAGAGAAAGAAGAGGCTTTCTACTTTCTTTTTTCAGTTTCATGTTGGCCAGAGATGAGTTTATCATAACGAGATGGACCAAATCTGACAGATTTTCATGACATAAACTAGGATCATTTATAACAAGCTATACTATTTTTATGATGCTGAGTTCTATTAATGATGGCAAAATATTAATCTTTGTCTTAATTTTTTTTTTGAATGCTTTAATACCATTGAGTTATTCTGATTAAAAATGTGTATATTAGTTTGCCAACATTACTTATCAAATGAAATGAATCTCATGGCAACTGAGGATAGCTGTGATAGCATAGCCTCAATTCACAGGCAGAACCAACCCTGCAGATGTATTAAGCCTCATGAAATAGGCTTAATAAAGGTTTAATCAGACACTCATTAAATACTATGCAAACAGAACCAAGCATAAATTGATACTGTGGCTTAGGAACTAAAGTACCTATTATAAATAAAATTCCCTGTCACCACATCATTTTTATTCAGCTGTGATAAAACCAGACATACTATTTATCCACAATAATTAAAAATGAAAAGGAAAATGCTTAATTTTCTGAAAAATCTAACATTCCTTGTTCACACTGTCTCCAAGCTATCGCTCTTCTATTCCTTTATTACCCATTAAAAAATTCCAGTTTCTTTCCAATGTGTTACTAGGCACATGATCAGGCACTTACTTGATGCTCTTCACAGCCTGTCATAAGGGGATATATTGCTCATTCACTTTCTGTATCCAGTACAAGATTTCCTATGTTGTCTCTTTTATGACCAAGGCACATGAACATATGAAGTTTACCTAGTGTTAGATATAATTATCACTGATTAATCAAGGAAAAAAGGTATGTGGGCTTTTAATTAGGCTTTCTACTCTTCAGTCTTTTACAATTCTTTATTAATAAACCGGACAGAGAAATCTTAGCTGAGAAGCTAAATTTAATTTAATTTCTTCTCAGTAAGATTGGGTAATGCGAGGCTGATAAAACACTGCAAACACAAAACCAGTAAATAACATATGTTCATAGAGAGAAGAAATTGCCTATTAACTCTAAATGAAAGATTATATCAATTAATTTAATTTTCCCATACTTCTTGACAATGATGAAAGCTAAAACATTACGTGTTCCTTAGGTGTTCTGTAATGCTCACACAGTGAATTTTTGCTGACAGTAACAGCTTCTTGTTTTCACAGCAAACTTCTTTTGCTTCCAAGAAGCAGATGAGCATACTGCATACAATGCATCCAACTCCTTCAAAGCCTTACAGTCAACCTTAGATTATAGTGTCATCAACAGCACCAGAGCAGGACAGAATACTAACCTCAGAGCTAAGCTTATTTCCACTTCCAGAGGCATACTCTGAGCTTTTATTTTATTTTGTTTTGTTTTGTTTGTTTATTTATTTATGAGAACCTTTGGTCTATCACATTTAAAAATGTAAAATAAGCCCAAAACATATGAACCTTAGGTTGTGGCATGTATTGTGGTGATCAGCATAAGTATTCAGTCTTAATTAGGGACACTGTTAGCAAAAACACCTGGAATATTTTTAGCACTGGTTCTACTGTTCAGGTTCAGCGTGCCCTTTGGAAAGAGTATATTATAATAAGGTTTTAAATGAAGAATAAGGAAAAGAACATATTGCAACTACTGATAAAGCTGTAGTAAACTGCAGAGAAATCAACAGAATTTGTAAGCTTATGGTCTTACATTGGGCTGTGCATTAAACATAACCCTGTTGAAGCTTCACTCTTGACATGGTTGTGATGTGATCTTAGGAGTACATGCTTTAATTGTATCCCCAGGAAATGAAAAAAAAAAAATGTAATTATTCTAGAGATTAGCTTTGGAAACTCTGCACCATTTCTTTTTAGTTTCACTTGATTTCCATTCAAAGTTTATACTGGTTTTATTCCTCACCTGTGTATTTTCAGAGTTGCTCATTGCTAGCAATGTTGTCCAAACACATATGCAGAGGAGCATCACTTTACAACAGATGAAGAATCCTGGACTGTCAACTATAACTCACCGCGTGAATTAGTGGTCATGCTGAGTGAGATGCTCTCTGGGGACTTGGGCTTTTTTAATAATTTTCTTTTTCAGATCTGCCTATTTCCCCAGAAAACCACTCTATCATTAAAGCACCTAAGCATCTACAAAATAAACTCCCAGATCTAATTATAATAGATATTTATTATTGACAGATCTTACATTTGTTTTAATATTGACTGCATAGCTCATTCTATGATTTAATTTTATACTGCTTTACAATATTGTTTACAGACAAAAAGTAACAGATTTAATAAAGACACACACCACAAGTCTGGTTTCAAACTAAAACCGGACATCGCCTGACACTTCGGTGAGCTTTAGAAACATCACTGTGTAAACTATGCTTATGAACAGAAACAAAGCAAAGTTCAAGTCAGCAACTGTAAACTATCCCATTATATAATTTTAGGGATACTGTTCAACAATTAAATTTATTATGCATATCCCATTATCAGCTTGGAAAAGACCACAGAAGAACACATGATAACAGCCTACGAAAACATAACTGGCACAGATGAATAGAGCTTGCTTGATCTCTGACTGTTCCAATACAAGCTAAAGGTGAGACATTTCAAAAAAAAAAGAGAAGGAAAAGCTTCTTCACACAGCATGCAGGCTGCAGAACTTGTCACAGACTACTGTGAGAGCTAAAAGTTTACATATGTCTAAAACAGACTGACATACTCATGGAAAGCAAGTCTATGGTTATTAATGCAATTAAAGCCACCTGTGACTGGGGAATTCCTGGACTGCAAACTCTTGGAGGTGAGGAGAGCCCTTTAAGGAAGTATCACTGTGTTTGTTCTGTGTTCGTCCTGTTCTTACAGCCTCTCCTGGACATCAGCTTTTGACTCTGTTGGAGACAGGACACCGAGTGACAGACCGTGGGTCCACTCCAGAAAGTTGTTCTGGTGCTGAGCAAAGCAAACACCTGCGTGTTCTGGATGCTCACTCTTCAGTGGGGCGGCAAGTAGTGAACTGATTCTGATAGAACATGATGTGTACCAAAAAGTAGTATCTTCATGGCCTCAGAAGGTTTCCCATCAAAGCTTTCCCTCAAAGGTTTCCCTCAATGGTTTCCCAAACTCCATTCCCCCCCAAGAAAAAACAGACAAAACAAATTCTGTGTCTGAAATCCTTAGCTAGGAACACGTGGGGTAATTCTGTCTTACAATGGAGAACAAAGGTTCTGGTCAGCTCCTTCTCAGCAGGATTTTGTTATATCTTCTGTGCTTCCAGGCAGGAATGGACAAACTAAATACACTGACAGTACACTAAAACGTGTATCATGTTTCTTAGCCCCTTTTCTGGGCACACACTAACCAGCAATACATACGTATGATAACACACAAAAACAAATACATTCAGACCTCAACATTCATAAATCATTGCCACAAGCTTGATAACTAATTAAAAAAAAAAAAAAGAGAGAGAAAAATACTAGTAACTGAAGATTTTTTAAACAGATTGAAAAGAAGATGAATTTAAATCAGAATCAATGGTGTGAAATTAGGACAATCAAATTCAGTCAGACCCTCCCAGTCAAGCACTATTTAGTTCATATTCCAAATTTAACTTTTTGGTCTTTGCTTTGAGGCTTCTCCTTGCTCGTGAGGGGGATTTTATCAGAGGTTCTGAAAAGAAAACAAATGGCAAATAACGAACGCCACAGTGGGAACATGATACTATGCTACACGATGACGTTTACTTTGGGACCAATGAAATTCTGCACATTATGTATCACTTTTCTAAAAAATGGATCCCTTAGCTTTTTACAGACTAAGCCGATCATTCTAACCAGCACCCGTATAGCCTCTTCTCAAGTGCAAATGCCTTTGAAATAAAGTGCAGATACCTGCTGCTTTCTGACATGAGAGCGGCTCACACCAATTCTCAGGTAGCTAAAAGATGCAGGGCAGCAGGTACGCAGGGAGGCATTTCTCCAACAGTTACGGATTCATGAACCTCAAACAGGCCAAAGACTTAAGGCTAGATTGTGGCAATGGGGTTCTGGTTGTGTAAGAAATTCCATAGACCTTTTTAAAGGGCACGGTTTAAATTGCCTATCTTTGCTAGCAAGATCACCACGGTGAGCCAAGTAAATGGTTATCTCAGAAGTGCACTGAACTGCTCAGCCACCTTACAGTCACAGCACTGCAGAGTGGCAAGGAAATGCGAATACCCATAGAGGATATTCATTTGTACTTCAGCCAGCCAGTTTGCATTTTCCATTAATTCTCAGCATGCTCAATATTCTGTATAATACTCCTGGTGGCCTCTGGACCCTGAGAGCTGAATAACAGTCTGTCTGTTAACTCCTCTCTTAGGACTCCTATTTTCTTGCGGTTTAAGGCTGTCTGCCAAGGCTTGTCTTGATTACATACATTATTTCCCATGAACAGTGGGGCTGCTGTGGTCTATCAGGTTCATACACAGTGTTTTATCGATGGTATTTTACATCTTCCTAAATAGACATTCGCCTCAAACCACAATGAATCTCTGTTAATTAATAGGGATTTCATAAATTTATATTGAAGACATAACTGGTTGTTTGTTTTTATAAATCATGAGATTAGCTAACAGATAACAGATGCTGATCTTACCCTTCCTGCCGTTTGTCACTTCGCATATTGTTTCTTTATAAGACCAATCTTTGAATCATCAGCAGAATACTGTCTAGTTTTTAACATTAAATTTGCAAGATATCAATGGTAAAAATATCTCAAATACAAATTAAGATCTGTTTATGTTATCTGGACAATTTCCTATCCAAAGCATGCTTTACAACTAATTATTAATGAAATGTTTCTGACTCATCTCATTAAAATATAAAACCCTTCACTCCTAGCTCTTCAGCAATTTCCCAGGAAAAAGCTTATTTTTCAGAGACACTGAGGCTGCTTTTCGACTTCCCTGAAAATTTAGATGGCAAGTTGAGAGAGGATTCACAATGAAGGCCAAACACCTCTTATTACATGAGCCATAAAAGAAATGAGTTCCAGAATTTAGCAATCATTCCGTGGCCATAGCTTACACATAATGAAATGCATGTGGATGACAAATATGTAGGAAAAAAAATCCAGAATTTAAAGCATCATGGTAATTTATTAAATGGTAACAATTGTTTTGGGACACATGGCCAGCATACAGCTAATACCCTTACTTTTCAGATGCAAGGAAGTAACTTGTTCAGTGTTATTCTCTTTAGTTTCAAGTTGCCAGCAAAGAAAACAACAAATTTATAGTTTCTGAAGAGTTTCTTCTTCACAGCTTTTTCTCCACTATATACTTTTGAATAAAAATCCTGTTTTCAAAAACTTCTTTCCTAGACAGGCTCACACCTTAAAATACACACCTGTACCTAAAGAGAAGATCAAAGCACAGAGGCAGCAATGACTCGCGCTCCGGAGGACAGAGCTGGAGTCCACACAGAGGCGGCTGTCACCAGCAGAGGCACGGCCTCACACACAGCAGCTCCCAGCCTGGCTGTCTCACCGCGCTATCACACGTCAGTCTCTTCAGGGTCGCTGACCAGCGATAACAGCCTAAGAATTCTCTGGTTTCCTAACTGGCTCTGACACTTATGAATAAATATCTCCTTGGCTAACCTTGTCACTTTTACCAAGGATGTGGGCTGCAGGAAGATGCATTAGAGGCTCTGAGCTCTCGGTTTCGAACATGAACAGAAACCTCTCATATGAGCTAAGTACAGTTCATTAATTAGATGACTGGCCATCTGTAATCGGATTTGCTCCTTGCAATATGCTCACAATAAAATCATTAATTTTCCTAATAACCTCTTATTAGCCGATCTCAAGAATCCATGTTCAGACTTCATCTTTCAAACACATCACTTCCAGCACAAAGCTTATCCCAGGAACATTTTTCTTCTCAGTTTCTCTGATACCATCCTCACCTCGTTCTCCTCCCACTGCTTTGATCTCTACTACAACAAGGTTAGCAGAGCCTTGTCACTTTTCTGCAGGATCTTTATGCAGGGCTTTGACTGCAGTCTGTTTAGCTTTATTGTTCCCCTTCACATCTTATCTCCAGGTTACATTTATCCATAGCTACGAGTTCCACTACCATTCACTAGCTGCTGTGTTGATGATTCCCAGCCTCATTTGTTCATTACAGCCCTTCAATTTGTCCAAATTAAAACCTTTTTGTGGGTGACTGACAACCTGCTCAGTCCTGGGGGATAAAACAAGGCTCAAACTTCCTTCTTTAGTAAAACAAAGAAAAAAAAAAATGATAAAAGCCAGGGTCTGGTGGTATGCTGAGACAACCTCCCACCATGCTAACTGCCACTGACTTATTGATCCCTTGAACACCATCCACTGTCACTTCTCTTAGGGAACTGGGGCAAGCACCTTCACTTCAGCTTTCTGTCTGTGCAGCCTTGTGCTCGATGGTGCCAGTAACGTAACATGCAGCAATCAACAGCCGGGGTTTGCTGGGCCAAAAAGAAAGAAAGAAAGAAAGAAAGAAAGAAAGAAAGAAAGAAAGAAAGAAAGAAAGAAAGAAAGAAAGAAAGAAAGAAAGAAAGAAAGAAAGAAAGAAAGAAAGAAAGAAAGAAAGAAAAAGAAAGAAAGAAAGAAAGAAAGAAAGAAAGAGAGAAAGAAAGAAAGAAAGAAAGAAAGAAAGAAAGAAAGAAAGAAAGA
>VXAA01000768.1:132288-142932 GCA_013399115.1 Anseranas semipalmata
TTTGGACAACCGGTTAGACTCGTTATCGCGGGAATGAACTCCGGAGAAACAACGCAAGCACTGCCCGGACGCGGACCATCCGCTGCCGTCCCGCAGGCGCTGTTCCAAGCGGTGCCCACGCGGCTCCGCGGCTCGGGAGCGGAGCGGGCGTGGAGGCGCCGAGCCCGGGGCTCGGCCGCGCTCCTGCAGCGCCACCTGCGGGCGCCTCCGCCGGCCCCGCGNCCGCCGCACGGGGGCGGCCGGGGGAAGTGATCGCCCCCTCTGCCCCCGACGGCCACATCGCCCCCATGTGCCTCGCCCTGCTCCCCCCCTCCCCGGCCGCGCCAAGGGCTGCCCGGGCCCTACGGCAAGCAGAACGAACCGCGACGTCTTTTCGCTGTTCCTCCAACCCCAGACCGGTGCCTAAAGGTCTAACGACGCGCCAGGCGCTGGCTCTTTCGGCAGCGCGGCCCCCAGGCTCCCAGCAACGCCCCGGGCCTGCAGGCCCTGGCCCGGCGGCCGCAGCCAGCAGAGGGCCCCGGCTGACAGCGCGGGGCAGCGCCCGGCACCCCGGCACCACTGCTGGGCCCGGGGCCGAGAGCAGCCCCGGGAGGGTCTCTGGCAAAGCGACCACCGAGCACGTTTGGGTGAAAGCATCAGTAAAGTGTCATACAGCCCTACAGTCACGCTGTAAGCCGTCAAATCCAGCCCCATAGCTCCTACGTATCCGATTGTAAAAGTGCGCATTAATTATCCTTACCTATGTGCTATAGGCGAAATACGCTCGTTACAAACTGTTCAAATAAATGGTGCTCATTCGAACTTTCCACCCAAGCAGAATAATGCGGCTGTAATGCCTTTATCTTGAAAATTAAAATGTAATTTCAGTTTTATATATTAAGCTATATTTCAGAATGGTAGCGAAGATTTCTTTTTAAAAAACACAGCAAAATCCTTAAGGATCCCACTGAGCAGCACCCTACAAATCCTGAGATTACTTTACTTGCAATTTTATTACTCTTATCTTTTGCAATTTTTTCTCTGCTCTAGGAGGCTTCATTACTGCCAAGGTCTCAGTACAGATTTTATTGAAACCATTTTTAGGGAAGTACTCCAGCGTTTAAGCCTGATTTCCCTGTATGAAAAAAGGCTCTGACTTGTGCAGTGTGAATGAGCACCAGTAGCATTGTTCTGTGTTTCTCTCTCCTATAACAAGCATATACTGGTGACAGAGTGAAACTTACCAGTCATCCCTTACCCAGCAGTAATTGCAGCATTTATTTTAGCATTTTAAACTCAGCAACCACTACATCACCCAAAAATCCCAAGTCCCAGTGGGACTTCTGAATAATAGGAATTCTGAACATCATTAATGTATTACAACATGAATTATAATGTAAGTACTTTTAATCATCACTGCGAGCACTGAAGAGTACATGCATTTTAAGCAGCAGCAGTGAGAACACCATAAGGTTGATGTTCCACATGGGGCTGAGTTTTACCCCGGTGCATAAGCCTGCAGCAGGAGAGCACCGTGGGCAGCAATGTTTGTGTGCGTGACTTCATTTCTTTCCCAGGCCGGGCACTTGCACTCACCCAAAGCGCTGCCCCAGGTGCAGTCTGTCAAGTCGCTTGCCCTCCTGCTCAGCACTCAACAGGGTACTCAGCAATCTGCTGCGGCCAGCCCCTTCTGCTGCGCACTGGAGTTAGAAGGACATGATACTTGTCCTTTAACTCACTGGGCCAGATGCACAACCATCTCGCCATCGCCTGCAATAGTGTTAGCTCAATTAATGCTAACTGGAAATTTGGCCCTGAATACGTTTATGGAAGCTGGGTTGGGTAGCTGCTTTTCTAGTTCTCTTTTTAAATCAGGCTCTGTGTGACACTACGTTGATGTGCATAATGTTGCAGCACACCTGCAACATCAGGATGACTTCCAGATATACACCTATATTATCTTTCTCTAAAGTGGTCATTGTACTTTAAAAAATAATCAGTTGGTAAAAGTTTCAGGACCTCTTAAGCTAGTGGCACCAGGAAAAATATAAGCAATACTTCTGTCAGCTAACACCATTCGTTTCCAATGCACAAGCGCAAGATATAAAATCTCAATACATACAAGCACCACAATCAGGATTTTGGAAATAACACAACACACTGGCTGGCTTACAAAACAGATTACATTACTGGCAGATTACATTGGCATTTGTATTACACCTTGGTAGTGAATAATGCAGAGGGATTAAATATTGTACCCATAGCCCAATCAGCAATTTCACACACCATCAGGCAGTTTTTAAATATTTTCTGAGTTCTCACTTGAAGTATTCAAAATTTGTGCAAAATAATTCATCTCAATATTTTAAAAATATTTCATCATTGCTATGATCTTTGTATGAATTGTAAAGCATAAAACTACAATAACTGCAGGGAAAATTTTAAGAATTGTAATCAACAATAAATGCTTTTACCCAGAGAACATTTGTAAAACAAAACCATATGTTAATTGTATGCTAAAGCTTCTCTTAATTAATAACTAAACCAATGCAAATAAAAATGCAGTTCACAACAACTGATAGTACATCATCTAAAATTAGCTGATTATATAGCTTTTAACAGCAGTGAGGCTGCTCCACTGATCTAAATCTGAATGCTGAACTGCTGAACCCATTTTCTGGGATAAATTTAGCTGTTCTTTCGTGTTCCACTTTTCTTTGGTACTTGGATCAGTTATGCAGTGTATAATTATACTAGTGTGGTTACATAGTGCTTTCCATCTGAATGTCTCAACACGCTTTTCAGACTTAATTAATTTGGACTTGGAAATCCTTCATGACGTAGACACTATTAAGCAGATTTAACAGAGGAGGAAACGGAGTCATGGAAGAGGGGAGCACCCAGAAAAGGACTGAAATGAAGCCCCATCTCCTGAAGTCTACTTTTTGTTGCCACCTTGCTTTGGAGACGCATGAAATCAATGTGCTGTTCAAGCTTAGCTGCTGGACATAGCAGGAAATACCTTGACTTGTACCACGGGAAGTAGCTTGACACCTACCTTACATACACCTAAGTAAAACCCAGACACTAAATAATTCTCCACTGTCCTCTCAAGTCCTTCCTACTCTCCCAAGCCTAACACATAGCTCAGGCAGCAGGCGCGCACAAGTGACAGGACTGTCCTCCCCGCTCCTTCAAAGCACCGAGCACCGCTGTGCCGGTAGCCAAGCGCTCACCCGGACCAGGAGACCAAGCTCCATTTTTTCTCAGCAGGAGAGATTTCAGACTCACATCTTGCAAGCTGTGGAGAGTGTCTTCTTATTTCATTTTGTGTGAAAGACACCTTTCCCTACCTAGCTATTTTTTAGCAGAAAATTGACTTAGTTTTTCTGAAATAAATCTAGAAACCTGCATTCAGCAGTGGTTTTTGGCTACCAGTAGGTAGTAGAGTTTACATATACCTATATGCTTAGAATATTTTACCAATTAATATACCTAAGAGACTGTGAAATCTCACCTTTTTACCAACATTTCCTTATCAGCTGACGATCTGGGGGGCTCGTATAGAAGGGCAGAGAAACCATGTGTTCTCATTTTTGCAGGAAGCTTTTTATCCCATTTTTCATCCCAAAGGATTCCTAAAACGCAGCAGGAAGGTCACACCCAGGGGAGCCCTGCCTGCTCTGTGCACAGGAGCGCCAGAACAGCTCGGAACAAGGCCTCGCGCTGGTTCAGAAGCCTTGACACTGGCTTGGCAGGATCAGGACACTGCTTTTGTTTCCCATCTATCTTTCTGGGCTGTGGGACTTTCATTCAGAGGACATGGCTCCAGTGCAGAATAGATGTCCAGTAACAGCCATGCCCAAGCTAAGAGAAGAACTGAACACAGTAACAGCTACTAATGTGCTCCCCTGTGCTTGTGTGAACAAACCCAGGTGAAAGACAGGGCTTATTAGTTGCAATATAGAGTCATGAAAAAGAGGGATACCTGCACAGCAATGTACTGTGTTAAATGATGAATCAGTCGTGCAGAAACAAAGCAGAGAAGTAAAATCCCTATTAGAATTCCCCAGCCATATATTGCTTATCTAGGTCATTATAAAGTACTCTACTTCTTTGTCTGACAAAGTTCCTCCTATAATGCGTAGAAAAGCACAATGAAGTAAAATCATTGCTAGCATGAGTGGCATCATGAGTTGTTCGTGTGTACCTATGTAGTTATGTCGTATTACTTACAAAGAAATACAGGCAATATAAGGAAAAGGAATGCAGCATACACCCTTCTTCTCACTCTAACCAGTATGTGCCTCTTCTCAGCACCTTGCTTTTTGCAAGCAGTATGGGCAACACCAATGCAGAATTCACTGGGGCCATAAGACTGGAAGGATTCAGTAGCACAGAGAATCAAATCACAAGGCGAAGGTCTCCATGGGAGCTGAAGGAGACTCCTGAAAGTAATGTCTGTAGGTCAAATTGGAAAGAGCAAACTGTTGTTTGATGACTGACACAATAGCAAAGTGGGGTAGGAGAGGAAGCCCTGCTCTGATGGACTGCCATGGTGCAAGAAGGCCCATGCATTAATCCGTGTTGCCTTCAGCATCTATTTCCATATAGCAGGGACTCTAAATCCTCCTCCTTAGGCACAACCACACAACGAGGGCATACCTGTTTATGGGATCAATTATATCCCAGTGTTCTTGGGAAAGCCCACTCAGCTATTTTCTCCAGATTAGAGTTCTAGTTAAGAGTTAGGGATAGCTCCGATGCCTGGATAGAAGAGAAGGCATTGATTCCTTAAGGATGTTGTTACGGATATGTGAAAGTAAGCAATCTCAGAGCCTTGTAGCAAATACATAACCACAGTTGCACATCTGGTCTTCTCTTTGCTATTACTGTTTATATCAAGTGCAGATGGTTCACTACCACTCATTCGGATCCCTGGATTAGCATTTAAATGCCTGAATATAACAGCATCACAGGAATACAGAAAGTATGAGAAAACTGGATATACTCACTTAGAGATGCCCTTAATTTAGTGCCCCACAGCTTAACCTTTGACTTCTGTTGGGCATTTATACATATAATGTTCCTCCCTTATAGCGATACCATCGATTGTTAGTGACAAAGATTAATCTGATTACTGGCCTAGTGATAGGATGGAGAAGCACTGGGAGATACACAGAGTGTTTAATGATGCGCATGGCATGCCAGAGAAGCTATGTAATTTACTGGGAAAGACACTTGAGGAAAAAGTGCTCTGCTCCTCTTTATTCCTAAAGGAATACAAAAACGAAGAAATTTGTTTATTTCCTTGCCCATGCTTCTTTCCCCAACTAGGAATTCTGCTATAGCAAAATGGTTTTTGCTCTAAAATATGTGCTTTTATAGTGAGGGTCATTCTTAAAACTTAGTAAGCTTCAGTTCTTTTGTCATTCTGGCATCACACATTTGAGACTAACGTATAATTTGCTACAAGCGTAGCTCATGGATGAAATGTTGTTAGTAGCAGTCTGAGCAAATTATGCATGTTTCAAGACTGGTGAATGTTATCTATAAACCAGATTTGAGGTAGATATGATACATCTCAAATTGTTCACACACTTCTGAACGCAAAGGATATTCATGAGCACAAAAAGCACATTCAATATTAAATCACATGGTGGTAGACAGAAAAAACAGTCCATCTGAACCTTGTGTGAAAGCTGGAAAGGAAATAGCTGCCGAGGCCATGGTGGAAGGCAACCAATAACACAGCCTTCCTGCAGGACTCTGCCCATAGACTCTACAAAATGAGCTACAGAACCCAAGGGAAGGTGCAAAGCATATTTCAAGCCTGTCCAATTAGACCAGTCTTCAAGGAGTTTAACAAAGTGTCTCATCTTTTAAAGAAGTGAACAGAACCTCAGGTAGTATAAATTACTCTTGTCACTTCAATTCCACTACCTATTTAAACCAATTTACACCATTTGCCTTGGTGAACAAAGCAGAAATTGACCCGGGAATAGATATTATGCTGTATTTGCAGATTAAAACCTCTTATTTTCAGGAAAGAATTGTGCCTGCAATGCGCAACCCATTTTGTCTCTGATCTAGCTTAGATAGCCTGCAACAGCTCTGTTTTTAAAATATGTAATAGCACTGATCACCATGAAAACCAGCACTACAGAAGTAACCATCACGGAGCTAGGAGAGAACTGATATTTTCTGTTGTAAGTAACAGTTTTGTTTAAATACAATATTAAGCTGGCAAAATGAAAATCTTTTGGAATTCAACCAGAAGTAACTAATACATGGATTTTATGTTTACAAACATAGCAAATGGAAATTTCCATTGCAGAGATGTCATGTCTTCTAATGTCCAATATAAACTTAATACTATTTCTGATAGTATCCATTACAAATCTACTGAAGCGCTACTATTCAAGTATTAAGTCTTGCTTGCTGGCGTAGGTGTGATGAAGTGTTATGGGATCAAAAGAGTACCATCTAGTTTCAGGAATATTACCTTCCTCGAGCTCAAGCTATTTGTTTTCAAGAAAAAAAAGCAAATTAATGTTAATTGAAAAGGCAGAGAAGGTATTTCTAAAGGCTCTGTTTTGAATGAAAATTCTTGACTGCGATTTCAGTATAAAATAAATGCATTAATACTGTATCACAGGTTAATTACAGAATCACAGAAACACAGAATCACAGAAACACAGAATGGTTTGGGTTGGAAGGGACCTTAAAAGACCATCTAGTTCCAACCCCCCTGCCAAGGGCAGGGACACCTTCCACTAGACCAAGTTATCCAAAGCCCCATCCAACCTGGCCTTGAACACTTCCAGGGATGGGGCATCCACAGCTTCTCTGGGCAACCTGTTCCAGTGGCTCACCACCCTCTGAGTGAAGAATTTCTTCCTAATATCTAATTTAAACCTATCCTCTTTAGTTTAAAACTATTACTCTTTGTCCTATTACTATATTATCATCACATTATGGACATACCATACTATGAATTGTTTGGAATGTTTAGTCTGCTTATTATTGATGTACACACTTTCTTTTTCTGATAGTCTCGATAAACTTTTTGTAGACATTTTTCTCCATGTGCTGCTCTCATCATCACTATCACCTCACAACTGGCATATGGAGTAACTGATAGACTGGCTGTTTTAAAGAGTTCATTGTCATGTTAGATTTCACTTCACAATTGACCTCAAGCATAGTTTCAGTGCTGAACTGCCTTGTGTATCTGCAGTTACAGCTAGCCACTGGCATTTAGCAATGCTGATAAAGAGACTACTCGTATAAACATAAGGCAGACCATTTGGGGCAGCATAGTAGTATTGATGACAATCCTTTCCACTGTTCTACTACTGATTTTGAAGCCAGAAGGGACCATCTCAGCTGGAGCAAAGGAACACAAAGAGGAACAAGTGAGAAGACGAGAGAAGGAGCTTACATCTGGATGCGGAGAAGTTTGGCCAACACTATCTCAGAGCTGGCATGCCCAGAAAGCTAACGCAGGAGGCTGGGAAAAGGCAGTGGCAGTGCTAAGGCAGCAGCACACTGGTGCTGCAGCACTCTCGCTGCCCAGCCTGACACATACACATACATTTTCAGCGCCCAGGAATGGCAGCTTGCCACCCACACACAGCGAGAGGTGGAGGACAGCCTCCCCATGCATTAAGCTCAGTAAGGAGGGGAAAGCCTATCAGAAGCCGCAAAGCAGAAGCATGTGCAGAGTACTCCTTAGCATCACAGACAGAGAAGCTTTACATCCTATTTATTCACCAGTTTCTGCGCTCTCTGAAATATCTGCCACAACTTTTTTTCTTTTTTTCTTTCTTTTCTTTTTTAAATTCTAGCCATGATAGCGCATAAACCACCATTTTAACACACAAAGTAAAAATTTCCTGTGCAGTGGTTCCATATAAATATATTGTCTGAATTTCACTAGTATTTCTTGCAGTATATATACCAGCATGGTATATTGTACTAAACTGGAAACTGTTATCTAACTGCCTTGACCTCTATATCCTTTGCAGACTCACTGCTTTTCTGAACACAGCTCCTCCTCTCCAGTTCACTCCATCTCCTTCTTTTTTCTGGAGGAACACATTGATACTGGAGCACATTCACTCCAAAGAACCACATTAAATCCAGTCTGAAGTGAAACCTCTAAATTGCAGATACTATAGATGCGGGGCATCAGTCAGCTCCAGTGCTCTTCCTAGCTAAGGCAGACCTAACCCAGCAACTTGCAGGTAGGTATCACAGAAAAGCAGAGGTTGGGAGACCTCTGGAGACCATCTGGTCCAACCTTTGTTTGAAAGCAAGGCCTTAGATCAGGTTATCCAGGGCCCTGACAAGCCAAGTCTCCCTCCAGTGAGGGAGATTTTGCCACTTGTCTGGGTGACTTAATCCAGTGCTTCAATCGTTCACATGGTAAAGAATTTTTTTTCTTATATTCAGACAGAATTTGCCCTGAAGCAGCTTGTGCCTGTTGCCTCTTACCTTATCACCATGTATCCTTGTGAAGAGGGAATCTCCACCTTCTCTATAATTGGATTTTAGGTATCAGAAGAGTGCGATTAGATCCCCCTAGGTCTACTCTTCTCTTCATTGAACAAACCGAATTCCTTCAACCTTTCTTCATATGTCAACTTTGAACGCAGGATCATGATCTCCATTTCTGGATGACTGGTGAACTGCCATCAGGTTTACTAAGTCATTTTGTTCACTTTTATGAATCGTGAAAATACTTTAGTGCTCTTCCAGACTCCTGCAATCTCTCCATTATTTAAAGGTATATTAAAAATGAATACCACTAGACCACCCATTATCTCAGCTGAAGGTGATTCTTAAGGTTCTTTCAAATGTATGTATATATATTATTTTCAAGATTTTTATGCTTTATATTGTTCATCCCTTTAGTTTATTCATTAATTAGTGTTTTATTGCTTTCCTATCAGAGGAGTACATACACAGCTATTTTGATTGATTAACATTGATAGGTTAATTTCCGTTGCCAGTATTCTCAAGACCTGGACTCAACCTACAAAGCTGCTAAAGCTTAGTCAGTGAGCAGCCAAAAATTCAAGAATCATGCATCTAGGAGGAAATTGGGCAGGAAAGAAACTGAATCTATAGCCTAAGGCACCTTTGGCAACAGCAACTCACATTTATACAGTCAGCTAAGCTGAGAAAGGGAAGAGAGAATAGGCACAAAATGTGCAGTCTCTAAGCCTGTACACAATTTGTTTTTCTTCCCAAAATTTTAGAACATGCAGTGTGAAGGGATTGTTACGAAGAGAAGGTGGGAGTCTCTTGGACCGTTCTCCCGGAATCTGGCTCTATAAAATTTTGCCTAGCAAAGCCTGCAGCACATATGCATTGCTGAAGGTCTGCTGTGCACCTTTGTTATCTTTTACATCTGTAGTCATGGATTTCACATCTTCTGTATCCATATTGTACACATTTTTATTGGCATCTTTCACCAGTTGTTTTTCTTTTGGTTTATAAACAAAAAACCACAACCATAGCCTTCCTATGTCTTGTATTCCAAAGTTTCTGATGCAAGGTTCCTGCAAGCAGGCAATGAGCATTTTTGCATCCGTGTTGCAGTATCATCTGGAAACGCCAAAACAGTTTCAGTCTAAAGCAGAATAAATACATGGCAAATGACACTGCCTACTGTGAGGAGTCTACTATCTCAAAAAGGATGGGAAAATATACATATAATTACCCTATTTTTCAGTAGCATAAAGCGATTAAGTCGGTTGGCTTAATCATGAAACACAAGCTGTCTGGCAGAAAAGCAACTTAAACCTGGTCTCTAAAGGTCTTCACCAAAAGACTCTTGTTCCTTCACACTGAGTCTTTAGTCACTGATATTCAGATTTCTATTATTTCCAGTGTTGTACTGAAGTTAGTTTTTTTGAGTGAGAACAGAGAATCTATTACACTACTTCAAAAGTGATCCTTCCTTCTGCTGGTGCAGCACACTGCTGAGGCTCAGTTGTCGAGTGCCTTTACAAATAACAGTCTCCAGAGTTCTCGTTCCTGGAACAGTAATTATGCTATTTTAAAGTGCAGCTTAGAGAGGTTGGAAAACAATTTCATAGACTTTAAGGATCATATTGTGGCACAAAAAATAAAAGTAATTATATTTTAAAAACCTAACCAATAGTGAGTAATAGCTGCAGCTATGATCTGCCAATTTATTCCAGCTATCTGAAGTAGGAATTTTATCTTTAACTGACATCACTCCTTCCTAGATATGTTCACCGCTGAAAACTTAACAAGAAAATTAATTAAACCAAATCAAGCAGACAACTTAAAAAGACTCACTAAATTCACCGCAATAGTTGATGAGGCCACCACCAAACAGAAGATACTAATGAAGTATTTCCTGCAAAAATCTTCATAGTCCTAAAATTGCTCTGTGAAAACAACAAACACTGATGGTTTTCTTCTGAAGCATTTATTACTAATTTCAATATGATTAAAGAAAAAATATATATATTTTCCTGCTCCATTCCAATAAAAGTGGTTAGTCAAAAGGAAGAGCAAAATGGGTCACTGCAAGGGCGGATGACACCAAATTGGGTGGAGCCATTGACTCTGTTGAGGGTGGCGAGGCCTTGCAGAGAGACCTAGACAGACTAGAGAGCTGGGCAA
>VXAA01000768.1:143457-175082 GCA_013399115.1 Anseranas semipalmata
TGGGTTGCCCTTTAGGGACCTAGGAGTTGGACTCGATGATCCTTGTGGGTCCCTTCCAACTCAGGATATTCTATGATTCTATGATTCCTTCCACCAAAGCAGTCTTTCAGCACAGCTATGTTGAGGTAACTGCTTCATACAAGGTACAATATAGTAAAGTCACCAGATCCTCAACACTATAAAAGAAGATAGAAAAAATACAGCACTTATTATTTGGGGCTGATACAATAAATACAAATAGCCTTACTTTCACTTCCCCTTGCAATAAAAGCTTTTGATCACATCTTTTTACAGCTCAATGCATTTTCACTGTCCTCTCTCATCGGGAAGTGGGGAGCAGATCCATCCCCTGCCAGAAGCAACAGAGCTGAGAGCTCAGCAGCAGAGCCAAGCAGCATCCTTAACACCACACCAGGTAAATGGGGATAATTGCACTTGCCTATCTCACAGTGGTTTGGGAGGATGGATATAATAGTGAGGCTAAAATACAAAGAAATGCTAAATCCCAACCATCCTTGGGGAAATTATTTCCCAGATGAAAAGATTTTACTTCCAAGATATCTTATGCCTAGTTTGAATCTTCACTGTTGTAATCCCATTCCCATTATTCTAGTCACACCCGATGGCATTACCCTGAACACACTTCTGCAGTTTTCAGATGTGCACTGCAATATTCCCCTACATCTTAGCTCCTCTGTGAAAATACCATTTAGCTCAGGTACTTTGCATAGACTTTTTAAAACTCTGCTCTGAAATCTACCTCTTCTCACTTAATTTTATTGGTGTCTTTGTATGTATTTCTTTGATTTCTTTCAATTTTCTCAGTATTTGAGTATGCCCAGAAATCTACACAATGTGTGTCCCTGCTGAAGAAGTGTATCAGTGATGTGATCCCACTAAAAGAGCGTAAACATGATTTGTTACCTGCTTTTTTCATTACAAAAAAAGACTTTGTCTCTGGCAGCATTACCTGGATTTCTCCTGCCTACACTGTAATTCAGAATATTAATCATTACATTTATCAACCTACATTTTGCTGAGCAGACTCTTTTTTTTTATTTTGTATTTATTGGTTTTGTTCTGTCAAGCTTCTTTCTGCCCCTCTGTGGTTTTGTGCTGTCAATGGTATTTGAAACCAAGCTTTGTATCACATGCAAATTTAATGAACATGCTGACAGTCTCCTTCTTCCAGATCATTAATGATGATGTTAATCCAGGCCAAACTTAAAATCTCCCCTGTGATAGTTCATTAGACACCTCTCCACAGTCTAACATACCTGGACAAATTTAGTCTTGGTGTCACAACAAAGGATAATTTTAATGAATTTTAAAAGCTTGCACCAACGTACGTAAGCAATGAATGTGGCCCATTACCTTTCATCATTTGCCTTTGTTTGTAGTCATGCACTCATTTTACAGTGGCATGAAAATGAGTAAAGCCAGTTGTAATTAATTTTGCAACTAAGGCTTCATGCAACAGTGTCTTGCATATCAGTAAATCAAGTGCACTACTGTTGCTGCTTACTATCCTATCAGTCTCACTAGATACATAAAATTAAGACCACTCTTACAAGATTTTCATTTCTGTTAGGAATTATAAGTCTCAATTATACTTATCTCACTCCAAGCATAGCAAACCTGCTGCAATCACTCCAAGTCTATTGCGTTAGATAGTCACTTTGATTATGGCGGTGCAAGTCTGTGCATTTCTGTTGACTTTAGGTGATGTGACATTCTCCATGGCTACAAAAACATTTTTTAAAAAGGAACAAAAGAAACCTAGCTGACTAACCCAGTGTTCTAAGGATCTGATGTGCACCACTGAAATAGGGAAGTACTATTATGCCCGGGCTGGTGATGGGAAAGCAAAGCCATGCAGAGGAGAGACAGAAGCACACAGGGCATTTTATAGTCCAAAGGAAGAACTGTAGAAAAGTATCACACAAATAAGCTCCGACATGGGAGGCAGTTAGGCATTTCATAACGGATCTATGCACTTCACAACAGATCTATACATTAGAAGGAAAGCTGCCATGGGATGACCAGGTTTGTTCTTTGCTTTCCAGGCTCAGCTATCACCGATGCCGCTGCCATCAGGAGTAGCTGGCTGAGTACCTCTTCATGCAGCGTGAGAGTCCCAGGTCCTGAGCCTTCCAGAGAGACTCAGAGTCACCTCCCTGCCTGGCAAGTGCCCTAGACAACTAGCTAAAGGCTGCTCAGTATCAGAGAGGGATGAGATTGAAGGCATACTCTATCCTCCTCTTTCAGGTTTTTCCAGTTTGTAGAAAACAATTTAATTTATATTGTGCCCAAGGAAGCAATGAAGAGTGAGTGCACACAGTCCTGAAGCCTAACGAACAGGGAGCACAGCTGAGGGGCTGGAGACCTTCCTGCTTTGTATATATTGTTCAAATGTCCATTTAATGCACAATATAGCCATGACTCATGCAAACTTGAACAGACACCTGATTGTACAGAGTCTAACTGATTTAATATTCTCTCTCCTACAGCAACCAAAAGAGACTATCTGGGGAAGAATATAAAATAAGGCAAGCCAACAATACTTTTTCAGCCTTCAGTAATTTGTCATTCAAGCATTCCCTGAGCCCCACATGGTGCTTTCCTATGCAAAAGCCTTGATGTGTTTTTCTTTATAAATCCATTTGCCACTCTTGCCTATAACCTCAAGGCATTCACAAAGACCTGCAGACAGGAGCTACAGCCCAGCTGTATGGTGGGTCCCACCTCCTTCCTCCAGTTCAGCCTGATAGCTTTGTATGATGGCTTCTACTTCTACTTCTTAAGGCTGGTCTTGCCATATTTACTCAGGTTGCACAGACGATGGCTGAATGCAGCCCCTCGAGGAAGCAGCTGGAAGGGTTCTGCTGCCTTGGAATTAGCATGCATTACAAAGACCAAGTGATGTATAAAATTTAGTGGAAGAAGATGCCAACATATTGTATGTAGCATAAAAAGGAAAAACTGTGATTTTATCCTATTATCAGTGTAACAGGACAAAAACTGACTCTATAGACCAAATATCTGGTGAGACTGGAAATACCTTTAAACTATCAATCTAAAAAAGTATTGTTGTGCTGCATAATCTTTCTCCTCAGCTCTGTCCATGGACTGCTTTTCACTTTACTTGTTCTATTGACTCTAAAAGATCTAGCCTAGGCCAAATCCCAAAGACCAGCAGTGGCCAGAGGATAAAAGAAATATTTAAAAAGTCTTTTTTTTTTTTTTTCCATCCTTAAAGAAAAACATTTTACCCATTGTCAACAGCTTAATGCACAAAATGTGTTGGGGCAGTAAGTGGAGCTTTCACAGAAACAACGGGTAATTTTTCCATGTTGTTGATAACAAGGAAAATAGCTACTCAATATGAAGTGAAATTCAGAATGGATTTGCAGGTAGAAGAACTGGCTGCAATTCTGAGCATCACAGTATCCCAGTTTCAATTAAAAGAGGTTAAGTTCTGAAGCGCAGAGTTTCACTAACCACCAATTAGATAGTCTGCCAGAGGGAAAAGGAAAATGAGGAATGAAATGTAAAGCATCGCCCATGCCCTTTGTTATACAGAGACATTAATTTCTTGTACAATGAAAGGATATTCATCTCAGTGCAAAGCCACTTTCCAGCCCATTTGTAATTATTTAGTAGCTTTTTTTTGCTAAATATAAAAAGGAATAGAAATCTTACCACCCCAAAAATAAAAGGTTTTTTCTTATCCCCTTTCACAAAGCCCATAGGCTGTATATAGCATGGGAACTGCATCTCTTTTTTAACAGTTTCCATTCTGTGGAAACATTCTAGTTTTCATTCATTCTAAAGAAAGCTTTTAATACCAAGTTAGGTAATTTCCTTTTGTTAACCCATTTCACAAAGTTTAACATATAGGTTCGCAAATCAGTTATTGGACTGGTCTGTCAGTAGCACAACAATCCTTATTTCACCCCATCAGTTACACAATGGATTGCTTGGAGATAATGCAGACAGAGATACAGACTCCTCTTTATATTACTAGTCTGTCTCATTTATAGTATTTGTTAGAATTTTTGTCCTCTATGTTAATGAGTGCAGGGTTGCTTCCTAAATACTCAGCCTTGTTTTTCCACATTCAGATTAACTGCCAATTAGTGATAATTGGACCTGGCAAGATTTCTGTTGATGGACACATATGTACCGTGAGACAGAATAAAAGCACTAATTAATTTCAGATAGGTCATTCCTGGCTGTCAACTTTTCTTTAAACTTTAGGTGTGTGCACATAACTCTTACTTCAAATCAAATTGGTTGGAAGGTATTCACTCTCAAATGTAAGATTGGGAAGTACAATTAAAGCTGCTCTAGCTAAATCTGAATAAATATTGACTTTTCTATGCATGGATGGGTCCAGTTGCCAGGTGGGATCCTTGTTTTTGTTCATCTACTCTGTGACTCACTGATTATGGATGAAACTCTCCTGGTCTGCTTGCAGTTCCTTTCATTTCTCAGTTCCTCTGCTGGCTGCTGCAGCATTTGAACTGCAAAGACTTCAGGGGAATGCTTACATCAAAAGATGTAGTGAGAAGGGAAAAAGCTTTAATTGATAGTTTGATAGGTTCTGTACAAATATTTCTATTAGAATTCGTCTTTGAAAGTCTAAACACAAACCTAAAATGTAACAGCCCCTTAAACAGTTACTGCACTTATGCTTAATACAAGTGAAAGAACTAATACGTCAGACCTCTGAGACCCCATAAGAATTTTAAATAAAGTATAAGATGTAGCCAGTCACCTTTCACTGTGGAACTGTAAAAGCTGTTTTAAGAGGAGGCAACTCTAGTTCTCTAGAGCTCTTGCTGTACATTTTTAGAAGTGTTTCTCCCATGCAAAATTGCCCCACTCTAGTTAAATTCTAAATCAGGAGGCCTTTCATCTCTTGCTGTAATTTTTTCTTCCAGTAAAACATTAAAGTCTTTTTTAGGACAATGGATATAAACCAGTAACCTAATTCAAGAACATGTCCACCTTTTTAACCAGAATGGCTATCAACAAATGTCATAGAAGAATCCTTGTGGAAAAAAAAAAAATGTTAACTGAATCTTGCTTTTTCACCCTTGTATTTTGCAACCTGGAAAATATACTTTATGCCCAAAAAGGCTTCACACACTGTAACTGTGACAACTTTCAGAAAGCTGGTTACATTATTAACTGCCACAGAAGTTACAACAATAACAGCAATAAAATGCAATTTAAAATGTTATCATCTGCATCTTGTAATTTTTTGGAGGGCATACCTTTTCCCATTCAGCCATGTCAGTAGGTAAATTGACTTCCTTATGGAACCTAATGTCCTAAATATGAGAAATCTGATGACTATTATCATACTTAAAGATGCCCTAGTATGAAAGGAAAAAAATCTTATATTTGTAAGTTGAAGAACATGTTTTAACTCTGTGATAATCTATGCTAATTCTGCTTTAGATTCAATAGAGGATATATGTGCACGTCCTTGATATCCTCTCCAGTGAACATCACTGCACAGCTTTGGAGTTCTAAGGAAAACACTCATGATCAGTATGGTCCAGAATCTTGTCCAAGATGTTTTCCAGTGAAAAGAGTAATTTTATGGTTGATAAAAACTTTTTTTTAAGTGTTGATTTTGATCTAGTTTAAATAGGAAAATCTCAAAGTGATTCATTTCACTTGTCTTGCCTTCTTTCACTGCTGTATTTTATTTTAATTTTGACATCAAATAAAATATATTGAAGGTTCTGAAACTTTAATTTTAATTCACAGGAATTTTTAAAGATTCAGATAATCTGTAAATTAAATACACATAAAAATATCTTGATTTCTGATCAGCTCCAGCCATACAGACCATAGACACACAAAACATAGAGCTACTAAGCCTTACAATTTTCTCCCTCTCTTTCCCCAGTAAAAATGAAGCTGTATTTTGTTGTTCATTCGGTACAGATACCAAGCTGACAATGCAGTCTGATTTGTTTAAGATCATGTATCAACAGAGATGAGTCACACGCCCTACAGAATTTACAGTGTAAACTAATGCACATGCATCACAGAAGATGATACGAAGCACAGCAAACAGTATTGCTGAGTGATGAAAATGTAATCTATGTTTAGGTTTAATTTATTTTAAGTTTTTATGTCAAGTTGTTCACTCTTTCTGCGACAAATGAAAATAAAAAGACCACAAATTTTCACACACACACACCCAATTTTTTCCCTGGTTTACAGTTCAATTTTTATGTATTTTAATGTACACAGCTAAATCAGTTAACCTTGACTCAGCAATAAAAGTAAACCAATATATATCTATATGGGTGTATAAAACTCCTGGATGGAATCCAGCCCACCCATGATTTAGGCTCAGCTTCACTGTAACTATAAATCGAGACTATTAGGGTGGGACAGGAGACCCAGTCCACCTCACATTTCTGCCAGAGGCCATTCCACGGTCAAAGAAAAAGAGAGAGGGAACTAAATACGTTTTGAAGGAAATCCAGTTTATGATGTAATTTAATTTCCTTGCTTCACTGGCTGCACTGTCATCTGTAGGGAGCTGAACACTTTGCCTATATGAACTGTGCTCACTTGCAATGAGTTTGCCTCCCTGCTCATTTGGGATCCTGCTTGCCAATTACCGTTGTAAGAACACGGGAGAGCAGGGGAATGAACCCACATGTTCCGTGACTATGCTCCATCACACTGGCTATGGTGTACCCCAGGTAACAGCACTTTCCATTCTTCCTCTTGTGGATGAGAACAGTTGCAGGCATACATTCCAGAGACATGTGAGGTGGCCCAAGCAAAAGCAGGCAAAAAAGAACCCAGTTTTAACCTAAAACTTATGGCATACATCCAGGTGGGAAGAGAAATCTTGGGATCAAAAAGCATTCCACATGGTTTTCGTTTATCATTCAACCTAATAAGAGACATTGAACCTCTTCAAAAGCCTTTCAGAACTTGCTTTTCTGGTAACAAACATTCATGATTGTTGAAAACAAACACACATGCCCAAAGAAGTTGTGGAGTCTCCGTCCTCTGAGATCTTCAAAAGCCATCTGGACATGGTCCTGGGAAACCTGCTCTAGGTAGTATTGCTTGAGCAGGGGATTGGACCTGATGATCTCCCGAGGTCCCTTCCAACCTTACCCATTCTGCCCCTAGATGCAGATGTCCTTGTGCAGTAACAGACTGACAATAACATTTAACAGTGAGAGAGACAAAGCTTTTTTCACCAAGGTCAAACTCCTTATCACAGCTATTTCATCTTAATGATAAGTCCACAGGACCTAAGAAAAGATAATACTAAACACATTGTGCAGTGCAGTGTATAAGAATAATAATTATTTCCTTCCCCCTTCCATTTTGCAGGCTATTTTATATTTCATAAAATCATAGAATGGGTTGGGTTGGAAGGGACCTTAAAGACCATCTAGTTCCAACCCCCCTGCCATGGGCAGGGACACCTTCCACTAGACCAGGCTGCCCAAAGCCCCATCCAGCCTGGCCTTGAACACTTCCAGCGATGGGACATCCACGACTTCTCTGGGCAACCTGTTCCAGCATCTCACCACCATCACAGTGAATAATTTCTTCCTTCTATCTAATGTAAACCTACCCTTTTTAAGTTTAAAGCCACTACCCCTTGTCATGTCACTACACTCCCTGATAAACAGTCTCTCCCCAACAGAGCATCTCCGCAATTTATAGAAATCAAGGCATTGTTGATTATAGTTTTCTCTCACCATCAACTAAATGGTAATAAAATTTGAAAGCCTTCACCAATTCAGAGTTGAATTTCCAGAGAATACTGGAAATCGAGATACTTCTCCACCCCCCACCCTACCCCTGTGGAAGGGTGATCCAGGAATAAACAAATAAATTAGACAGACAAAAGGTTTACTAAAGCAGGTAAAACATGTTTCTACTATCTATGAAGATTAATTTTTTCTCCTAAACTTAAAATATACAGCAAGAACTTCTTGCTGCAAATGATTTGACTCAACAGTCTTGGTGAGTTCCCTTTATACAAACTCCAGATGCCTTCAGGTAGTGCAGGAAAACTTTGGGAAATAAAAAGTTTATCTCCTAGGCAAAAACTCTATAAAAATGAAGTGCTTAGTGAAAGACAGTAACACGTTGCTTTACTAGCACTATTCATTCTGAAAAATCACAAAGGCTTTAAAAACTGTTAAAGAGAAATGTCTGACAACAAAACACAACAAAACAGATCTCATAGCAAAATTAAGGCTTCACATGCAAATACTCAAAAGTCCTAAAATGCAAAGCTAAGTTGAAATGTGTCACTTTACAACTACCCCCAGTGAAATACATCTGATGCATAATACATTTTCATTCAACACATAATTAGCCGCTGGAACTCACTGCACCCAATTAACATTGAACTAAGACCTTGGCATAATTCCAAAAGATATCGGGCATTCCTGTGCAGGTATTTACAAGACCCTGTTCAGCAGAAATGTCCTACTAACCCATGCTGGGAGGCAGGAAAATATTATTAAACTATTTATTACTAAACTAAGTTGCTTGCCCAAAGTCAAATAGGAAACCGCAAGGAAATCCCAGACCTTCTGAGGGGCACCAAAGACACACAAACTTTTCCATCACCATGCACAGGCATCTTTTTTTAAACCTCATCCTTTGAAACCACCATCACTGACAATGCAGGGACACTCATTATATGGACACAGGGGACGCTGCCACGTGGGACGAGCACCTAGGTGTGCAAAGGAGGTGTTTGCATCTGGGCATCACGCACTGACCGTGTGGCCATTCCCTGTCTTCTCCCCCAGAACCACCCTGCAGACTCCATCAGCCAGATGTGGGCCACTTCCGTGAAACCACATTTCTCCCATTAAATGCAGTCTCTGATCCTGACCTCACATTCGGCCCTGCACTGCGCAAATCTTCCTATGCACAGACTTGGACCACACAGGGGAAAGGCTTTCCCTGAAGTGCGTAATACCAGTGCTCAGCACAAGCACCGCTGTGGCACAGATTGATAGCCTGTGATGAGCTCAACCTTTCTTTTTTTTTAGATAAATACCTTTTGTGATCAGTAGAAATTAAATTGAGGCTGAACCAAAGCACTGCTGTTTTGCTGAGTCGGGAACAGAGAGCTGCAGTGGGGCAGCCCACCAAAGTCTGCATCAATAAGCAACAGCATGTGCCTACAAAAACATCTGTGTTGTCACTACAAAGCTGTTTCAAGCTTCATTCTGGAACCTAAAGCTAAGCTTACAGAGGTATAAGCAATTTTGTAATAAGCATTTTTTCTACTCATCAAAAAATGTTTATTTTTAAATGGAAAAATTTCAATTTCAAGCATTTGGAAATCAAAACAGACCTAAACATTTTGATTAGCTTTATTTTGTAGCTGACTCACTGATTATTTTTATGTAAAGTGCTCATAAGTTACAGAATGATCTACAGGCGTTTTGCAGAGAGAAGTAATGCAGGTACTAATGCCATTATGCATGCTCTGGGTGTCCCTGCCAGAAGGTGACACTCAGCCTTTGACATTTCAATTGTGAGTGCTATGGATCTTTTTACAGCATCTACATCCCTTTTCTGTTTTCTAGAATAAATATGCAACATTTCCCCTCAGAAATACCTTTATTTTTATGGAGAGACAGAAAAAAAGGCATAAGCAACATAGTCCAATTTACAACGGAAAATTGATCATTATTAAGATTGGTATCAGCATGAAAACTACAGGGGGATTTTGGGATTCTCCAACCAAAACTGAATCATAAAGCCAATGTATAAAAAAGTTATCAAGAAATGACCCACAAACAAAGGAAATTTTACCTATACTAACTTGCAATTATTATTTTTGTATTGTTTTTTCTTTCACTTACTGATATTTTTCTGTCTAACTAAATCTTTGGCTTGTGTCCTTTGTCACTTGTCCTATCACTGTGCCCCACCAAAAAGAGTCTGGCTCCATCTTCTCCTCTTCCTTGTGCCCCCATTTTGTAGTAGCGGACAGCATTAACATCCCCTATTAGCTTTCTCTTATTAAGGCTGAACAAACCAAGTTGTCTCAGCTCTCCTTGTTCCTCATGTGCTTCAGATTAGATTGCTTTTCAGTTCATTTTATTTTCTCTGATATTTCATAATGGCCACATTATGTATTTATTACACATACGTGCACACACACACAGACACACACACACACATACACATTTCATATGGACATCTTTTTGGACATGGTCCTGGGCACCCTGCTCTGGGTGTCCCTGCTTGAGCAGGGGGGCTGGACCAGATGGCCTCCGGAGGTCCCTTCACACCTCAACCTTTCTGTGACATGTATATATATGTGTGTGTGTGCGTGTGTGTGTGTGTGTGTATAGATATATATACATGTACATATGTACACACACATCCAAATTTTAATTAGGAATGATAGTATAGATCAAGAAGCAAATGGCATTATGGAAGTGCCAGTTGTCACTACATAGTATGTTCCTGTCCAGGAACAATGTTTTAATTTTCTTTGAAAGAAAGTGTTCTATTTCAGTGGAAGCAATACACTGATAAGCTAGAAAAAGCCAGACAGTAATCTTGCCACTGCCCATAATAAGAGGCAGCACGGAGATGTCCCAGAAAATAAGCAGAAAACAATCTGAAACTCGGACTCCCCATTTAGTCTCATCTCTTAACTTACTATTGTTGTGGGCATAATTTATGTCAGTACTTTTTGTGAAACAACCTTGCTTTCCCTCTGCATCTGGTTCCCCATCCTCTGCAGCAAAGGTGGGAAGATCTCCCCTCTCCCGCTCCTCCTCCGCTCACAGTAGCAGGAGCTGGATGTAGCAGCAACGTGGACAAGGAGCACAGAAGAAGGCCATAAGGATCTTGCTGTCCCACCATCTGATAGGAAATGCCCCACATAAAGGGATACTAACCCAAGGCATAACTTTCCTCATCGCCCCATCTTCCCATAAGCATACTTCTGCTCTGTTTGTG
The DNA here is from genome assembly GCA_013399115.1 of Anseranas semipalmata. Classification (NCBI taxonomy): domain Eukaryota; kingdom Metazoa; phylum Chordata; class Aves; order Anseriformes; family Anseranatidae; genus Anseranas; species Anseranas semipalmata. The sequence continues at coordinate 154,465 of VXAA01000768.1, forward strand.
AAGCAAGTAACTGGCAAGCAGCTGCCACAGACATTCACAATCAGAAGGGACCTGAGAAAGGTACACAGGGATGATTTCCCTCCCATTTTGTCACTTAGGAGGGGTCAGTAAGGACAAATGAGGCCAAAAGGAAGACGAAAATAAAGCAGCAACTTACCTGGCCCAAAGTGAGACTGATTTCCATGTCACGCCAGCACACTGCGTCAGCGTGGTTCAGAAGTTATTTTGTGTCACTACATTTGGTGTCTCATTTCTGCAGCTACAACTGAGAAAATATGCAGTTGAACTGCAGAACATGCTAGGTTCCCAGCAAGGTTTGGCACTGCGCACAAGACAGCACGCTGGCACGGCGCCGACAGCAGACTATGTTTAACAACTAATGATATACATTACCATAGCCTTGACACTAAAAACACATATCTAGTGCCAGTCATTCTGTTGCCATTTAAATTCATATACGTCTTGGGATGGTTTCCATCCATGCTGGCAGCCAAAATGTAATGAATAAGGAGGCTCCACTTTGTAGATAAATAAAAGCAAATGTGGGATGTACCTAAATGGATTTGACAGATTGTAGGAATAATTTAAAAATATAAGAGTACAACACAGAAATGCTGGCAATATCCATAAAGAGGACAAGAATTCATGAATTACATGCTATTTCGTAGACCAGAAAAAACAGAAGGAAGTACCATAGATGTTCAAGTCCTTCAATTCACACAGTAATAAAATAACAAAGCCCTTATGCTTAGCATTCATTTAATGTCTTTTCATTTCTAAAGCCCTAAGCTCTCCACACGCACACACACAAAATGATTCAGTGCATGAAGCACAGGGCAATGAAGCAGCTTCTTTCTTCTCACACACAAAACCAGCGCATAACTAGGAAGAGAGATGGCAAAAGATGTTGTAGGCCACATCTCAAACTGTGGAAGAGCTGTGAAATTCACCTCCCCATGGTTCTCCCCTAAGACTCCTAGCATTACATCCTATTAAGCAGCACTATGCACCCTTCCTAATATCCACTAGTAATCCTCCATTTGTTATCGGCATGGTTCTGTAAATAAACATACCAGAAAAGTTAAAGTCTAGAGAGGAGGTACTATCTCATGAAAAGATAAAAGAAAAACTGGACGGTCTTTTTTAACATAAATAATTCTGCTTGCTTACTAGCCAGTGTGCCATATTTAAAGCACTACCAGTTTGGACAACAAACTTCATTTAGGCAGCTTGGTAACAAAACCAGAAGGGTACTGGAATAGGAGAGAGAGCAAATAATCTACACAGATTTGAATTTTTGTTCAAAAAACAGAACACCTTGAACAATACTGCCAAAATTATCTATTCTTAGACTATCCTACTGTTTTTTCCTCGTGCTTTTTCCTTCTGGAAAAACTTACTCTTTCCTTTTATCGCTATTACATAAAAAACAGTGACCATCTTTCTGCACTGTGCTTATACAGTGTATTGTAAAATTACGGAAGTGCAGCTCTTATTTGAAAAAGGAATAACCAAAACCTCCACTGGTGATGTCTACCATTTCAAAAGTCTGTCCTGCATTTGAAATATCTATTGCATTCTGTACATTGAGGTTGTCTCCTTTGATGACTAGAAAATCAGTAGTAAAGAAAAATAATTTAGAAGAAAGCACTTGTTTAAGGAAACAAAAATATATATAAAGAGAAAAAAACATGTAAAAATATTTTTTAAAAAAACTCCTTGAAACTTTACAGCAAATACTGTTTTCGAGCACTGTGTCACTTGTGATGTGCCAGACTTGTACAGAGGAATGAACATGGTCTGTGTTCCTTTATGTTAATTGTATTTATTTTAACTCTGTTCAGTTAGCTTTTTCTTGAAAAAGTATTGTACAATTTGGCACTTCAAGAACACAAATGTAAAATCTTGGAAAAGAAAACTATTAAGAAAGGTGCAAAACAAACATCCTGTATGCTTGTAACATGACCCAATAATTTTACAGATAGAAATATTATTTTCATACCACGATAACAAAATAATATGCTGTTAAAACCACAAATATTAGTATGCAAATTGCCTGCATACATTATAATTGAGAGGTAAATACACAGAACAAAATTGTATTAAGCTATATCACAGCCATGTGGTTGGAAAAAAGTCCAAAGCATATGGCAGAATTGACCCCAAGGAGGTAGCTTTATCATTCAAATAGAAGAGTAGAAAAATGTACGCATTAAGCTTATGCATGGGAACTGTGGAGATACTTAATACACTAAACTTTGATCAGATATTAATGCCCCCAAAGATCACTGCAGTACTTAGCTGGTGTTAACACTAAATAACATGTAAATAGAAGAGGCTCTAGTTAGTATTTTTAACCTTGCATTTTAACTTTTTTTTTTTTTTTCCACAGAACATCTGTTTTGGGGATATCCAGAGTGATACACCTTACGGAGGTATATGCTTGTCAATGGGGTTGCTCGGCTTTTTTTGCAAATCAGACTGCTTTAATGGTGTTACATGTGGGACAACCAAAAATCATAAACACTTCAAAGCATGAACCTTTGTTGAAAATGTCGATTAGCTAGAAATAGTAACAGCTTGTGAATGCTCAGGGAACCTCTCCCAGATGAAAACAGACAACATCTGAGCAGGAAGTGACCTTTTAGGAGTTTACTGTGACAAGTATTCATTAATACAGAATAAAGCATTAATTACCATGGGAGCATTCACTATGAACTGTGAGCATGCAAACGAAGACAATCAGAAATTATATCACTTGTGCATACTAAGCTTGAATTGAAACTATTTCTGTTAATGTGATGATGTACCTGTGTTCTAATTGTAGAAAATAACACTAACTCTTAACAGGCATGGGCTTAGAATGTGCGAGTCCCCCAGCACACTACGGACTTGTTTTTCTTCATGCAAAGAGGGGAAAAAAACAGACAACATGAGGTGTTCAGGAAAACATTTTTGCATTGTGTGTGTGGTGGGAGAAAAAAAAAATCTTTCTCTGTTCCTGGATATTCATGCGCTTCTGCCAATATAGCAACAGAAGTGCATCTGAAATTGATAATAGAGTTTTATGTTTGACCTGTTTTCAGCTGGGATAGAGTTAATTTTCTTACTTGTAGCTGGTATGATGCTGTGTTTTGGATTTAGGATGAGAACAACGCTGATAACACACCGATGTTTCAGTTGTTGCAGGCAGTGCTTACACAGAGCCAAGGACTTTCCTGCTTCTCGTGCTGCCCTGCCAGCAGGAGGCTGGGGGTGCACAAGGAGCTGGGAGGGGCCAGAACCAGGACAGCTGACCCAAACTGGCCAAAGGAATGTCCCATACCATGTGGCAGCACGCTCAGCAATAAAACTGGGGGGCTTGACCAGGGGGGCTGCTGCTGCTCAGGGTCTGGCTGGGCACCAGTCAGCGGGTGGTGAGCAATTGCATTGTGCATCATTTGTTTTGTATATTCCTTTATTATTATTATTTTCCCTTTCTTTTCTGTCCTATTAAACTGTCTTTATCTCAGCCCATGAGTTTTTACCCTTTTTTTTTTCCGATTCTCCTCCCCATCCCACTGTGGGGCAGGGGGAGTAAGCGAACGGCTGTGGTGCTTAGCTGCCTGCTGGGTTAAACCACAACAAGGTCATATCTATTGTGACTTAATGATGAATTTAAAAACTCCTAAAAAAATAACAGCGGGGTTCTGCATCTTCTGTTCAGACTGCACATACATGAGTAAATATACATTCATACACATTTAAAGAGAAATAAAAAGAAACCTGGCTTACAAGCACGGAAGTGATGCATTAATTGAATTAACATGTCTTTAAGATGATACCATGCAACACTCCATTTCCATCCTGGCTCTGAACACAGAGCTAGCAGCTGCACTGTTCACTTCTTTCCTGCAGTCCATAGTCTTGGACTGCTATTACCTGACAGGATGACCAAAGTGAGTATCTGACATCCCAATAAGAGCACCCTGTGTGAAGGACCCCGACTCCTCCTTATGCTCTTTTATAACCATATGCATGATGATGATTATATTAATGATGTCTCCCTCGATAGGCTCAGAGCATGAAAACACACCTCAAAAGAATTCAGACACATGGAAAGCTATTAGGAGGAAAGTTCAGGAGGAAAACAACCATCCTTGCTCCCTTTCCATCCTTTCATTGTACACCCACATCCAGTAAATCTATTATTAGTGCCACAAGCATCTCTAATAATATGTAGGGACTGCTAGCTTCACTAATTCAGATAACCTGAACTCACAGTGATCACAGCAAAAAACATGATTTCTCACACACTGTAAAGATCAAGCTTTGAAAGGACCAAATATCAGCACCTGCGCCTGAAAACAAGAAGCCAGAGTTAAACAGAATGTTTCAATGGCATGAATGTTTATTTCTCAAAATGTCTTCAGATAAGCAAGTTTCATGAAGACAAAAATAGCAGGGCAGTTAAATGGCTTAACTTGGTTTGTCTTGGATCTCATTTATTAGAGGGATAGATCTTATCTGCTTAGAGATATGTCCTCAGTTCCAAAGCAAGGTATAAATAAAGGCCTCCTATGTTATTTTTAGACACAGTCCTCATAATATTAGTAGGATACTATATGTCTTATTGCTATTAAATGAGCTCCCACTGATTTTAAATTTCATTAGGCTCATAAACTCCTCTATTTGGCAGAGAAATTACATTTTCTGATTTCCAAAGCTGCATAATGAGTCATGACCTATTCCTTCCTTTTTTCTCCTCAAAATACCCTTCTGTTGGCTAATCTTCACCATATTTTCAATTTTCCCACAACACTCATATGGGTATTTGCACATACACCGGTAATACCACAGAGCATTCTTTTTGTTGTTGTTGTTGCTCCAAAGCTCAAAATGTTTTTCCTAGAGGCTTCCATGCAGTCACTATGTGCAAAAGCAGCAAAGGAAAAAGCAGTTTCATGTCACATGTCTCCTGTCTTTGACTAATCTGCAAGCCGCCCATTTTAATGATTTCTCATAAATAATTCAATTTCTAATTGTGCTATAAGCCCCCTAACCCGGAGAATAAAAAGAAAGGTAGAAAGGTAGGGGACAGGGAGGGAAAAAGTGCATATATAAGTATGAAAGTAATGCCTGCAGAACTGAACTACTCTTACGAAGCTACTCTGCTCATGCCAGATGCACCTGCTTCCTAAACCTTGAAGTGTTTCTCTGATAAATAGGAGAAGATTACATGTGAAGTTGGAGCTGGAGACAATAATTCTCAAATCCACTTATTTATCACCCACTTTCCCCATAACAGAACCTGCAGATGCAAGGGAGCCCTGCTCCTGCTCTGCCTGACTTGCCCATGCTAACCACCTCCCAGGTTGATGAGATGATCCCCAGCACCTGCACGTTGCCCTGGCCCCTGGATGGGGTTAAGCCAGCCCCAGAAGAACCTCTACTTTTGATTCCTCCTCCTCATTTCTCCTCTTTCAACTCCCTGGTAAGGGCTAGGAAATCAAATATTTGCAACTCCTCTTTCCCCCCCCAGTGCATTGCCAGATGAGGTGAGGTAGGAACTGTCCCTCAGCCCTCCTACAGGCAACATTCCTGTTCCCTGACCCACAGAGGAGCAAGCACTTCAGTAGCAAGCCATTAGCTATCATCACGTGAATGACATCTGACTTCTTCCAGAACAGAAGTACCCTTGGCACCCAGGTCTCACTTTTCTACTGCACAAAACATTGCTGCCAAATCAGCCGCTAGCTACAGATACTTCCCTCCACCTTTTTTTTTTTGTTCTAATCAAAATGCATCTGACATACAGAAAGCTGGTCAAGGTACAACTCACAGCACATAGACAGCTGAATGATCTCCTCCTACCTACAACTATTTTTTAATTGCACGGAGGTCTCTCGATACACAGTTGAGCATCTGCTCATTAGCACTACAGCACTATTTCTCCTACTGACACTTCCTACCCCTCCTCCTCTCCAATCTTTAACAACTATTCCTAAAGCACTTGCAAATTGCAAACTCTCTGTGACCTATGGGGTTAGATTTATATTGTGCATATTAATACATTTCTTTCTAAAAGTTCCTTAAAAAAAAATAATGAGCAATCTAACTCACTATGGCTTTTGTCCAAAATCCCTGAAATTTATTTTGAATGGCAGCCATTTGGTTTGTCTTTATTCCTTCCTGAAATATTATTATATATTGATACCATGTACAGAGCTTGGGGGCTTCCACATTTCCAATTTTAGAGTTCAATATACAGAATTCAGCCCACACTATTACATAGGCCAAAGCTCATTGTGTCAAAGCTGCTGCAGTGGTATTTTATGCAAGATAATGATAAATTGCCACGATTTTATTATTTAGTTACTAATCAGAAGGGAATGGGAATTGCCTGCATCACAGAATGCAGTGCATCTTATTTAAGAAACACAGTTCATCTGAGATCACATATTTCATCTTTTGTTTATCTTACATCCAAATACTGTAGTACCTAAGAAAAGCCAGAAAAATATACAAGTTGGTTTTCTTTAGTCTTGCTGAATCTTGTGATATATATGGCCCATCACCATAGTAATTGAAGCTGTATCTAAGCTGTTGACAAGGAACATTTCCAAATGCTTTCATGTAGGCACATATCCCAACTTGCACTGGGGCCAGACCTACATGCATATTGCTGTTTCATCACCTACAAATTTCATCACCTACAAATTCTTATGTGTCTGTGGGAAGGGAACAGGAGACACAAGGTAAAAGTGAGTCATATCACATACATGTGCCCAGCCTCGGTGTGGCCAGCATGACTGAACCTTGAATGCACTCATCTTCACCAAAGCCTTCCAAAGGAACACAAAGAGTATTTTATCTTCAGAGATCAGCTAGTGCAGAGTGAAAGTCATAGAATCACAGAACGGTTTGGGTTGAAAGAGACCTTTAAAGATCACCTACTCTGATCCCCCTGCCATGGGCAGGGACATATTGTGCTAGATCAGGTTGCTCAAGGCCCTGTCCAACCTGACTTTGAAACGTCTATATCTACTTGACATGGCTTGTCCCAGGAACATCCTGAAGCTGATACTCAGCCAGAGATCAGGTCACCTTCAAATCACATCTCTCTGGGATTTCAGTGCAAGGAACTTTACCAATGCATCCCATAACATTGGTAAGAAAGTAGCCAGACAAGGCTCAGTGTACTGGAGTTACATATGCACCATACTGGTTGTCCCAGTAGTCCACCTATGATCACTTCTGAAAATAAGGCACATGACTGAGAGGATATGTTCTAAGACTTCATATATCTTCACTTCCTGGATAGTTGTAATGAATCAGGCAGATGATACTATGGAGGAAGTATCTAACTTCAGCTGCTTAAATATTAGGTGTCTTGCCTGAACCAGTTTTCCATACTCCTTCTATGGAAGAGAGGGCACTTCCACATATTCCCTGGAGATCTCTCTCTCTCTCTTCCATTTCTGAAGAGGAAGGGAGGTGCAACTGATTTAGAGGAACACCTTCTTAGACAACTTTAAGTCAGTTGAACCTTAACCTGTAAATAATTGGATTGAAATCACACGTGAAATCTGCAGCTCCAACAAAAGCTCCTATATAAATATGTGCTTCCTTTTTTTTTTTTTTTTAAAGTATTCCATTCTCACATAGATTTCATCAGGACTGTTCATAAGCATAAAATTATCATACAGCATACTTGTTTTTTTCTAAGTCCAGAGCCCAAATGAAAGACAACAGAGAAAAAAAAAAAGTGGTTTGAAAATTATAAATATTTTTTAATTCCATATAATATGTTAAAGAATATCATGGTTATAAATATAATGCATATCAGATGGTTTCTACTGTGCTGTATTCTTCACAGATACACATACTAAATGCTCCAAAGCATTCAGAGTCTGCGTTCTTGCAGAAGAACTAAATGAATGCATTCCCACTATCATGTTTTGAGCACTGGCAATGTCCCCAGAGCAGTAAGTATATCTGATTCAGAGTTTATACAGCTTTCATGCAGTCTTAAAGACTGAGATTTAGATCTCAATCTGCCAAAAGATATAAAGATTTAGCAAACACCCTCCCCTTACAAAAAAAACGTACCTTTATTCTAAATTTCAGAAAGTATTGAATGATGCTGGAGGCATCTGACATTGTTCTTTCATTGTATGGTATTTTCTATCCAAGACAGATTTTATCAGAAACATCAGAATACATACATATCTGTTCTGAATAGTGAGAGAACTGTTATGATTAATATAAATTTCAAATCTTCAATTGCCCAATTTCCCTTGATTAAAAAAAATAATCTTGCAGTAGAACAGGTTATTTAGTTTAATGTAAATGTGTAGGTTTGATCTGACAGAATAAGTTCTTCAAGAAAAACACTACCAAATAAACTTCCTGGGTCTTCATGAGCTGGTGTAGTGCGTCAGTTCTAGTAGTTCACTACAAACATCACTCCTGTATTGCTGTACAAGTAAACATGAACTTTGCACGCCAGAAGTCCATGATACAAAGCTCAATGGCTAAGGCAGAACATAAATAACATGTATCTGGAAAACTGTGCCTTCCCTTACAAGTTCCTCTTATCTCATTATTTAAAATACTAGAATGCTAAAGACTAGCATATAGATTAAAGTTAGATAAAGAGAATACAGTGAACTCCATGTTTACCTTCGTCTATGTGAACTTTCATCGCAGGCTTCATAGCTGGTGTTTGCATTTGGCTGATTTTCCACATGGGTCTAGGTTACACAGTGCTGAAATCTCACCATCTGTTCAGAAGATAGCAGCTTTAAATGGCAAAAGCTTTACTTTAACTTTTCAGATGGTGAGGGAGAGTGCAATACCCTGTAGTCATGTATCTAAATCAAATCCTCTCTGTTCCAAAAATCCCTTTCACTTTCGCATCTAAGGTGAAACCAAAATCTTAAAGACAGATCTAGAGCTTGGTTACACAGACACACTAAGGAAACTTGACCCCGGGTAATTTTTAAAGTGGGTAAGTTAAATTATGCTTCACTTCCATCTGGAGAGAATTAAAGCAGGCATAGTTAACATGGTTTTAATTTGATTTTTATTATTATTATTATTATTATTATTATTTTGGGAGTCATTTAAGGCAATAAACCCTACAAAATGTAAACCTAGAAAAAGAGTATATTCCCCCTACTAGCAAACACATGGCTTCCTGGCCATCTCCTCAGCAGCCCCCCAGCAGTGTTTACTGAGGACGGAGTCACACTGAGGACCAAAGCAAGCCCACAAACCACTTTGCTGTTATGAATGCCCCTTATTGAGGTTTCCTGGTTCTGAAAGAGCTAGAAGGTGAAAATGTAACTAAGAGCTTATCTTGCGGTCATTTCAATTTCTGCAAACATTACAGGAAAGTGTCAATAGTTTCTTAGAATGTTTGCCTTAAAAAAATAATGGAGCATTTTGCTAATAAACATATTGAGAAATGGATAGAATGCATCAAAAAAAGGAACAGAGAAACCAGAACTAAGCAACTGAATTTAAAAATGTTTTAATGACTTCCTTTATGTAAAATAAACAAAATGTATACTAAAACCATAGAACAGACTCTGCAAGTGCTATTTTAGTTTCTTGGCCCTTCTTAAAAGTTAGCAGCCACAGAACCATACAACAATGCAGCCACAATAAAAAACTAAACATCAGGAAGTTCATTCATTCTTTCAAAAGTGACTATTATACCTGGAGTGGCAAGATGACTGTGAGAGCAACACACAATAAAATCTGTATTAATTGGATTACCACATAAAAAGGGAGTTCTGTAACAGAAACAGTGTTTCTGATCTCTCCTCTCTGGTGACAGTGACAGGGAACGGCATGGAGCTGCAACAGGAGAGGTTCAGGCTGGATATCAGGAAAAGGTTCTTCACTGAGAGGGTGGCTGGGCAATGGGACAGGCTCCCCAGGGCAGTGGTCACAGCACCGAGCCTGTTGGAGCTCAAGAAGCATTTGGACAAGGCTCTCAGACACATGGTTTAGTTTTTGGGTGGTCCTGTGTGGAGCCAGGAGTTGGACTTGATCCTTGTGGGTCCCTTCCAACTTGGGGTATTCGTGATTCTATAATTGTTTCTGAGCTGTGAGCCTCTGAGATATGTGTCCTACCCCCAGCCAAATATTCTAACAGAACTCAAAACTGCAGAGATATTTTGTCTCTGCAAAGACCGCAGGTGTCTGCCTGTGAATTCTGGAAAGGTAAAGCGCAGGTTGTCAGGGTAGTGTGTGTTGACACAGGGATGTCTGAGAAATCCCTGCATCAGGAATAAATCAATTCTGATTTTAAATTAACACGCAAACTAAAGAATATGCACAAAATTATGTGTACTCACTGAGAAGCTATTATAGCATATTTGGAAATAATTAATTCCCACATCTTTGCATGTGCCTAAGCCAAAAAAGTACATTAAAAAGTGTAAACACATCTCCTAAAACAAACAAACAGATTCACGACTCCATCTGAAATCCACAACCACGTGCATTATCTGTTGAGTCCTGTGCCATCAGATTCAGAGCCCTTCTGGCGAGTTCACCAAGCATCAGCATTCAGAAGAAAACCAAGTTTCTTTTTCCTCACTCATCTAATTGATGTCTAAACGGTTCAGACTGCAAACTGGAAGGCTTAAACAAGCTGAGCGCACGGATGCCTTCCTTTGCCTGCTAGGATGGCCTTCATATTTTCTGACATTTCAGATCTCATACAGTGACCAGAAGCTTCATAAAACTGTCTCCTGCTTTACGCTCTCACCCATTTTCACAGTGCAATGCAGTTACTTTTCTCACAACAATAACCTAGTAATGTTAATTCCCCCTAGCAAACGCATCCTTCTGCTGCTGCCTACTCCATCAGGCATATTTCGACCACTGGCTGCAGCAATATGCAGCACAGTCCTGATATACAAAGCATTGCCCTTGCCATGTTATTCACTGCAACAGTGGAAAAGAATGTACTTGAAAAATCTGTAATTCAGGCATGAATCTTTAATCAGATCCCTGAGTTCACTGCAGGATTAAGGGACTCAGTGTGTTTTAGAAAAATAATGTAATTTTTATAGCTTTCTAAAAGAGTTACCATGCTTTTATTTCTCCTCAATCTATTCCTTCAGTAAGCAAACACTTCACAAGACCTTATTTTCATGAACTTGCATAGTCCCCATTAACATTTGGAATGATAAACATGTATATATTATACAAAAAATGCACCAAATTTGAAAAGGACTTCACTGGATCTATTTTGTTTAAAATATCAATATTAACTACATTTAAATTACATGTAACAACAAATTCAGTTTCATCATTCCTCATTCACTTTAATTGGACTCCAAAAGTTCTAGTTTTAATCTTATGCTTATTCTTTCTGCATAATCATACAATATAGCCTGCAGCTGGGAGATATTCTGCAGGATGCTCTTGGCCTCTAGCTGTGAACTTCATTTGAGAAATATTAACAGAGACCCTGAAACTTCTGCTATGAGCTGGGGTGGGACCACACAGTCATAAAGGTCCCGTTTAGGTTCAAAATCCATGAATTTTGTCCTTCAAAGGTGAAATCAAATATAAAATCTATTCTTACTTACCTTTTGGAAGAGATGACAAATTCAATTCTGTACTCAAAGAAAAAGGAAACATTGGTCTGAGTTCACAAGTTAGAGTCTGTGAGATACTGTATTCTTTGTTTTGAAAGCTGTATTTGCTCCTGCTGCAGTCTGGCTAGCTCTCATATGCCACGGACAGGAAGGCTGTTGAGTTAGGTGCAAAATAAAAGCTTTCCTGTTAACTTAATATTTAATAATCTCATTCATTAATAATTTTGGTGAAGCTGAAGTAAGAGCATTTGTATTTTGTTATTAAGTTCCAAGCTATGTATCCACAGTGACACCTTGAGAATGAGCATAGGGCATTCTCTCACCTTTGCGATTCAGAACTGTTTTTGCATTCTTACATGGAACAAAAGGCTTTATCAATAATTCAAATAACAAAGTCTGCTGGATATTAACTTACAACTGAAAGAGTAAACAAGCATTACTAAAGCTCACTAACATTGATTGACACTGCATTAGCAACAGGGTCCCATTCTACTTCATTACTGTTGCTTTATTTTAAGTGTAAGATACCATTATCATCTGTGATGAGGTGAACTCCAGGTCCTAGAAATGTAACAGCACCGAAGTATACCACTACCATTCTTTGTGGAAGTTTGTCAGATCACAACTCTGTGCGAGCACAGACCAGTACTGAAACAAGAATAACTCTGTTCCCATCCAACACTTCAAGAGAGCGACCAAAAAAAAAAAATCACAGAATTTGTCCTAATGTGCTCTCCAGCATCAGCAGTCTTGCATAGCAGCAAATTCCCTCAATGCCCAAGGAATATGGCATACTGCATGACTCAACTTTATCAATAGAGCTAAAAAGCACAAAATCAACAACATGGATATCTCATAAACAGAGTCAAGGACCAAAAGTTTTGCCAATCACACAAAAAAGGGGATTGTGAACAAGAGCAATGCATTCTTTATGGAAGTACAGAAGAGAAATTTTGGAATCTAAAGGGTAAGTACTGGAATCAAAAGTGGAGAATCATTGGGATGCACGGATAAAGAAGTTAATACTAGTCTAGCCTGCTTTTGCAAGAACAAGGAAATAAGGCAGGTTTTTTTCTTTGCCAGGGTTGCTCTTTGGCTCAGTGGTATCACCAAGAATTATGGAACAAGGATGACCACTATACAATTTCTAAGTGAATAAGCATGAATCAAGGAGGCCAAACAATACCTAATTTCTTTTCTATGAATTCCCACATATTTGTTGAAATACAACATAAGGCATGCCCCTTTGAGGTATTTATTTTCTTAAATATTCTGTCCAAAAAGAACTGTTACTGAACAAGACTTTTGCAGTATTCTGTGCTAATAGCATCTTGATTGGCTGTGGAAATGAAGTTGATGCTACCTTGAAAAATGTCTCCTGGATCAATGGAAAAATAATAAATCTTGTGCTTACAAGCTCCTTGGAAAAAATAAACATGCCCATTCCTTGCTGTTCTCATTAGCAGTTGAAAGACACGATTTAGGACTCTGCTTCCTGTCTCTCAAAACTTCTCTTCAAAACTTCTTTGGACTTTGCTTCCCTTCTCCACGGGGATTTTGAACTTTTTCCTTCCTAAAAATCAAAAAATCAGAGTGAAGAAAAGAAGCAGGGTTATATTGTAGTGCTTGACAGGAAAGAGAGGGACTGCCAAGCTGAAAGGGCGTAATCAATGGCTTGCCATCTAATTGGTGGCTGGTAACAAGCAGAGCACACAAGGGGTCAATAATGACGTCGATATTGTTCAATATCTTCATTGACAACCTGGATGATGAGACAGAGTACATCCTCAGCAAATTTAAAGGTGATACTAAATTAGGCAGAGTGCTTGACATGCTGAATGTCAGAGCTTCAACCCAAAGAGACCTTGAGAAACTTGAGAACTGACTCAAAAAGAAACATCCTCTGGATCAACAAGGAACAGGACAAAGTTCCATACCTACAATAGCATAATCCCATGCATCAACACCAGCTGGGAACTGACTAGCTGGGAACACCCTGCAGAAAAGAACTTGGGGCAGAGGCCACACCAAAAAATGAGCCAACACTGGATTCTCATTGCAAAGAAGGCTGACCACCCACTAGCTGCACCATGAGCAATGTGGCCAGTAGATTTAGTGAAGTTCTTATTTTCTGCACAGCTGGGGTGAGGCTGCATCTGAAATATTGTGTTCACCTGCACTCATCCCAGTTCAATAGGGATGTTGAGAAATTAGAAAGGGTTCAAAAGAAGGCTACCAGGATGGTTAGAGGCCCAGAATATATGACCTAGAAGGAAAAGGTGAGGTTATTCAGTCTGGCAAAGGAGAGGCCAAGTGCTGACTTAGTTGAAACCTACAAGTGTTTGCAGTATTGGCACATAATACAACAAGGGCCAGTGACCACAAATTGGAGCTTTAACAGTTCAGGTCATACATTAAGGGGAAAAAGCTCACAGAGAGAGTAGTGCAGCTCTGAATCAGGTCACCCAAAGAAGCTCTTGAATCTCCATCCGTGAAGGTTTTCAACACTTGGCTAGGTAATGCCACAGCTGACCTGGTTCTGGTGCTGGCAACAGTCCCACCTGAAGCAGTAGCCTGGATTAGATGACCTCCAGAGGTCTCTTCCCTCTAACATTTCCATGATTTGATAGTCTCAAGAAGAGCCAAAAAAGTCTGTATTTCAAAGCAGCATTTTGAGAAACATGTAGCATTCTCAGTCTTTGACTGCAGTCTGGGAGTGGCACAGAGAAGAAAGTAGGACTGCAGGGCAAGGGGACTAAGGGAGGAAAGATTCAGACTGTTTAGGTTGAAAGGACAGAAGACTCTAGAACAAGAAGTAAGGGATCTAACAGAAGGCTGGGAAAAAGGTAAAAGAAAAGAAGAGAAGCCAGCCAGAAGAGTTGGAACTGCTGACGGAAGCAGATGGAGGGAAACCGCTGGAGGTTACTCCTGCTAATGAAGACTCAGGCTAGGATGAGCAACATAAAAGAGAAAGGCAGGGCTACCCATGCTGGGAAACAAGAATGCAATGAGGAGGCAGGCCAAGGGGGAGAGAGGAAAAAAATAAGGACAAGCAGAGCAGAAACGGAAGTGGCAATTATATTTGGTGCTAATTAGGCAAAATACTCTCTACCTAAAAGATAAGATTTCGCTATATAGCCCTAAGCAGAGTTCAGGATTCCTAAGTTTCACTAATTTGCTCTGAGCAAAGATTTGCGTGAAGTACAGTAAAACTCGGAGAGTGACAACCTCTGCCTGACTTCCAGAGGACTGACTCGTTTAATGACTGTCTGGCATAAAGAGAAACTTTCTGTGGCAAGACACAGCTGGAAGCTGGTGCTTAAAGACAGGATTTGTCTACTCACCTTAAATGTTACCATGGTCGTGATCAATGAATCAATAGCTTTCAAAAAGACAAACAAAAAGGCAAGAAGAAACCAACACATAATTAATGTGTCAAAAACAGATATTGAAAAACAATTTTTACATTTTGTCAGTAATGTAAATCAACAGACACTGATGCAGAATTAAGAGCTACTGCTGACTGCTAAATTACTTCTTCCTAAACTACTAATTGATCAGTCAGAATTTCTGAGTAAGTTAATCAAAGAGAAAGAGTTTATACTGGCTATTAAAATCATGCCTGTAGGAAAGGCCATAGTTTCTAGTATCTCCCACTGAATGCTTTGCATATGACACAGCCCAATTTAACTCAGCAATAAAGATTTTAAGGTGCATATTCTACCTAAATCTATGTGGGAGATTTTTTCAAACCTAAAAGAAAGCTGACTTCTAAATCAATATGGAAAAAAAAAAGTAGCTTTTTAGTGCAACTTTACTAAATTTTGGAGTGTACCCTTCAAGACAGAGTAAGGTTTGCAGAAACTCTGCATCGTTTTTTTTCATTAGGCAACCTAAAGTCACCTAGCAAGTCAACAAACTTCAGCTTTTCAAATTGTTTTTGACAAGCAAGATTTAAGTACTGTTGAGAAATTTACCACAAAATGTCCCTAAATGTGCCTCTGCTGTTTTCAGAGGCATAGTGCCATGTGCTAATTTATTGTAAAGGTCTTTGACAATACAGTCCTGGAGCTTTCCTTTTCCTTTCATTTTTTTTCATTCTTCTGTCGTGTTGAAATAAAATCTACAAATTTGACTTCTATTTTTCTTTCAGTTGGATTCATCTGGCCTCATAGAGATTCCAGTGGCAGAGCATCATGTCTGCAACTTTCTCTTCACTGTGCAGTGTCTTTGCTATCTCCTGTGTCCATAAACTGATGTTACAGACTAAAACCTATAGCACCTACAGAAGAGGCGAGACCCAAAGGCCTGAATCAACATCAGATGTGTCCAGGGATTTTCAATTTGTTATAATTCTCTAATACTGAGAGGTTTTTCAGAATGTCTCCACATCAGGGCAGTGATTTTGTGACTACTCCTCTTGTTCAACAAGAAGCTGTAGCTAGTACCAGATTTCCAGTTTGAGGTTTCTTCATCAACTCATATCTCAGATTAAGAAATGTTAACACTTTGCTAATTTAAGAACTCATTTAATCTTAAAATTTCAGCCCAAAATGACAATAACTGCACACAATCATATGTTTACATAGAAGTTTTGAAAACTGGGGGCACACATCTTGCAAAACAGCTGCTCTTGTGAGC
Organism: Anseranas semipalmata; assembly: GCA_013399115.1. NCBI lineage: Eukaryota > Metazoa > Chordata > Aves > Anseriformes > Anseranatidae > Anseranas > Anseranas semipalmata. The sequence goes on from VXAA01000768.1 coordinate 170,709, forward strand.
TGCAACACACATCCAGATGAGACTCAGGACCACAGATTCCCTGTAGCCCAAAAGTACATCTACAGAAACAGATCCTAGTACTGGAGGATCAAATATGAATTCAACCAAAAAATGCTAAGGTAATTAGATTCAGGGGGTGAGTTGAGCTGACATTAGGTATGGATCCTAATGTAAATGGCATTTACTCTTTTCTGAATACAAATGTTTCACAGTCAATTCAAACCAATTAGCACTGTCTGGCTCTACATGCTGCCCTTTCTCTCCTCTCCATTCATCATAGGCACTCGCATTATTTCAGGCTGACCTCACAGCTCATCAGTCGAAAAACCTAACTAAACAATTTAACAAAAGAGTAGGGTAGAGAATTTTATTTACTGCCTAGTTTTTATATTCTGATTTGCAGTATTGCTTATTTGTCCATAACGAACATTTTTCCAATACTTCCTTCACAACAATCATAAATGAAATAGGTAATATTAGAAAATAAAAAGAGAAGCAAAGGCTTCTGCAGCAGAACCACAGTTATGTAGCACAAAGGCCTTTGCATCTGTTATTATTTTTAGATCCACTTTCTCGTGCCTTCCAATGTCTGGTACAAAGAAGCAGAAACAGTGGCAGCACATTATTATCTCTTTTTGGGGTTGTTCCAATGCAGGTTGGCATATGACAGGGAACTTTTATTATCTCTCTTAGAGACTGTAAAGAGAACATCTGCCTTCCACACACAAAACCCATCAGTGCTCCCTGCCTGAATAGAGAGTCTGTGAAAATTGACAACTTGTCGAACTAATCAGATTGCTTGTGATTTTGCTGCCATCTGATGTATTCTAACAAAGGGAACTTCTCGTCTGTTTCTCCAGAAGCAAAAAGTCTTTCACCAGCATTCGTACCAGAAATGTGCAACCAACTCATACTGGCAATGACTCTTTTGATTCCATTTCTCAGTTTTTTTCTTGTCCCTCCTGCATTTTAACAGTCTTTGAAAAAATGCTAATCATTGGCTCTCAAATTCTCTATTTGTGCACTTGCAATTTGTGTACTGATTCATTCCTCTTTCATATTATATTCATGTATGCTTTCTGAAAGCAAACAGAGCTGGTTAATGATTGATATATATTAATCTGTAGGCAAATACTTAATCCTAAAGAGAATTTTGCAGAATGAAAGCTACACGCCTCTGGCTTGATGGCTTCTCAAACTTATCACATTTGTGGCAAACAACAGGTTTTCAACCCTACTCCACATGTTCCACTTATAAATTGTAATAAATAATGAAAAATAATAAAATGAAGTTTCCTCTGAAATTCAAAAATGGATTATCTGCAGCTTTTTTGATTTTATGATCCAGTTCCTAGTGAGGTAATAATAAATTTAAAAAAAGACCTTCGTGCTACTTTGAAAATATAAGTCCTCTGTACTTGCCCTCTGATATTCCCTGCAATTTATGGGTCAAGTCAGGAAAGATTAATTTCATTTGAACTTATCTTGATATTTGTCATCTGAAGATTTGGCTCAGTAACTGTATCCCTGTAGAGTGTGATCATGTGAAGAATAACCAATCAGGCTTTAATAAAGGCACATAGTCAAACACAAGCATTACACGCTGTTTTAGCCACCAAGCAGACATCTCTCAATGGGAATGCCAATTAAGTGGCAATGTAAACCTTACTGCTTTAATTAAACATGAGAACTTACAAAGGACCTCCAGCAAGAGACTTGTATCTCTCAGAGCGGCTTTCCGAAGAGAGTAGTGGAGAATGCAATACTTCTGGATACTTTCCAGAATGTCTCCAAGTCAACAAATCCCCTTTTCATCAGAGTTATTTGGAATGCAAAGATCCATCCCAAAAAGAGGAGTTGGCACAGGCTGTCCATTGTTCAATACTTCCTTCTTAACTCTGCTGCTCTTCTGGAAAGGATAGCACAGCCGGTCACATAAGGTAAAAGAGCACTTCTTCATCAGGTTCCTATCCAGATCCATCATTCCTGCAAGGAGCTGTATCATTATCCCAGGAAGGGGCCCTTCTGCAGAGAACCCATGGCCTGTGTGTGCTTTTTGTACTCGCTCCAGTGAGAAAAGTACCATCTAGCTGGGTTTAACACTGCCATTTTCGTTGAGAACCCGTAATTATCTTCCAAAGGCGACACTTCAGTCTGTTTAACTGATGAAAGGCCAAAGACTCTCAATGGCACAAAGTGACAAATCACAGCCAGCTAGGGGAATATCTCGTCAGAGCTGATTCACATAAAGACACAGCATTTAATGGCGTTTGCACAGTACTGCACTTTAAAGTCCTTCTGCGACTCAAGCTCCGTACAAGTATTTCACTTATTTAATCAGTTCTACTCTATTCACTCCTTTAATATACAGCTAAATGTCCAAGGCAAGTCTGATTATTTCTCATAACACTGTAGGAACCTTTGCTGCTCTGGACTCACTGGGCTGCTCTTATGATCAGCAGTGGGAACTGCAGAGGAAAGGTGAAGTCTATATGGGGTGATTAATATTTATCAGGATCATCTTTATTAATAGACAATTGCAATACTAATTCCAGAAGCGTACAAGGATACATTCTTTGTCTTATGATGGGAAATAAATCACATCAGGTTTATGTAGGTCCTTCCCTTTGAAAACAAAAAATGTTTTTACAGACTACTGAAGTACAGGTACTTCCTGCAGAAGAAAACGTTTTGAACTGTACAGCTGTACCATGATACACTGTGACACTATGGTTTAGGGTAGAGTAAGAAAAGGTGAAAGATACAATTTTCCATCCAGAACTGCAGTAATGATTTGAATAGTTAAGTACGGTCCAATTTCATAAAGTGGAATTTGTCTTTTGTTAGCTACATCAAGTTAGTGAAGTGTCCTGGTTTATAAAATGTGCTCTGGGATCTTTAATGACTATAAGAATAAAATGCTTCATTTTTTTTTTTAGCTGATTTGGAAAACAAAGTAATCAAAAAAAAAAGGGGGGGGGGGGAAAAGAAAAGAAAAAAAAAGAGCTCTTCCAACAGTCACCTTCACCTCTTTGTTCTATGTCATAAAAAGTTTTTTCCCTAAAACTACTATTGCTTCAGCAGGGACATAACATTTTACACACCGATAATTTCCTCAGGTGGCATCTAATCAGACTGCAAACAAGGACCAAAGCAATGCAGCAGGTTTGGAAGATACAAAATGAGCTTTTGCTTAGCATAGCACTGCTTAAACAAGTCAACCAGAATTTACTTTTTATCAGAGCCATTTTGCTGAGATCTCTATTCAAACACCTGCAGCATCAGGCCCCAGATTTCACCCTTGATAAAGGAGGCATGGTAATAACCAGTACTGACCACATTAAGAACTAATACCCACCAGTCAAGGCAAGTCTCCATAGGCCTAGCCAAATCAAACATGGCTTTCTAGTCATGACAATCATCCATGTCCCCAGAACCCTCATGAAGGGTCCTAGCACTGAAGGACAGCTAGACTCGCTGGCTCATCTGCGCTGTTCCTATAACCTCCCTTGTGCATACACAAACGGAAGCAGCAGAAACTAGAGTCCGTTCCTAAACTTTTAGCCTACAGTAGTACCCCATCAATACTTTTCCCTGCTTTTCTTGACTTACAGTCTTAGTAGAGGACAGAGTTGGAAAAGGAGGGGAGAAGATGACCAACAGGAAAGGTGAGATTCATCTGATCAAGGATCTACACCAGAGGCAGTCCAGACTTTCGCTCTCTCATCTACACGTAGGTGTCTAAATTGGACCAAAAGAATTATGCTCTAGGGATGGCTGTTTCTCTCTACTGCTTGCAAAGTTTGCTTAGACACCTAGCTCACATTCAGTCATCTGTTTCACAGAAACCAGAATTTCTTTATATGAAAGCGTGATCAAACAGTCCTCATCTTCCAAGCAAATGAGGCTCTAAATTGTCATATATGCTCTAAACTCTCAACCCTAGTAAAAGGGTTATTCAGCTAAACATTTATAAGGAAAAGACTGAAGCACAAATCCTGTTATGTGTACATTAAATGGACACTAAAAAAGAAACTATAGAACACGTTCATGTTCACTGTCACTAAGTGATAGAATCATAGAATCACAGAATGGCTTGGGTTGGAAGGGACCTTAAAGACCCCCTAGTTCCAACCCCCCTGCCATGGGCAGGGACACCTTCCACCAGACCAAGTTACCCAAAGCCCCATCCAACCTGGCCTTGAACACCTCCAGGGATGGGGCATCCACAGCTTCTCTGGGCAACCTGTTCCAGGGCCTCACCACCCTCTGAGTGAAGAATTTCTTCCTTATATCTAATCTCAATCTACCCTCTTTTAGTTTAAAACCATTACTCACTACAGGTCCTAGTAAAAATGCCCTTACTGTTCAGTA
>VXAA01000769.1:25722-56844 GCA_013399115.1 Anseranas semipalmata
TTTGTTTTTTTTTTTTTTTTTTCATTGAGTTGGAAGTCTTTCCACTGTAAGAACAGCTTGATTAAACTTCATTAATTTAACTTCACAGAGTAAGAGAATGGTAGAGTTGGAATTTACCTGAGAAATGAAACTGATAAACATTTTGCAGTGGAAATAATAATTAAAGGCTGCATTTAGAACTAGGGGTGATCAAGGAATGACAAAATTAAGTGCCAAGGTTTTTTTTTTTTTAATTTTGTTTCTTGAAAAACAATGTTTTACTGAAATCAGACTCCCTGAAAGACAGATTCAGGGAAGAGAAGAAGAATTAAGAATAACAGGTAGCATTTTAAACAACAATGAGAGGCCCAGCTCCCATTACATTCCACTTTCAAAGTCTGGTGCTTCTGGAAATTCCAGTCAGAAGACTACAGGTCACAAGACAAGAAAGAAAAAGAAAATAAAGTTTAAGATTTGTAGAGGAAAGAAAACCACAAAATGGTGATGATTGGTAGACAATCAGATAGGAGATAGGAGACTCATCCAAATGTGCAACATTGGTTGGAGAGAAACAGATTGGGATGATAGAATGGAATCGACAATTGTCATAACTCACTAACAAACTGTGTAGTAGTATAAAAAGATTACTGTCTAGCTACTTACAAAAAATTAATCAATTTCTAATTCTTGCAAAATAGTTCTATGTCCATCTTCTAACTTAGTGTTAACTACGCTATCAGTGTTCAGGAAAGCATTCACTAACAAATTTTATAACCAGCAACTCACACCAATATTCACGGAGTTAATAAAAATACTGATGAGTGTAGGGCTGATACTTGACTCTTGTATAACTCGGTAAGGCACTAACCATCACAGGCCATGGGTATGTGTTACAGAGAAGGTACACATCAGGGAAACTATCTTTCTTTTTTGCCCTTTTTTACAAAAGCAAGGTGAGTTTATGTAAAATAGAAAGGCAGAAAATACAATCAGCAAATGGTCTTTTTAACATACTTCCTTTTGCAACTCATTGGCACAAGGTATCATAAAGATCAAGATCTTAGCAGTGGTCAGACAAGAATACACAAAAAAAAAAAAAAGAAAAGAAAAAAAAATCCCCAAACCTCAAGAAATAGAAAAGAAAAACTAATTACCAGCGAGCAGAAAGAAATAACCATGATTTTTGAAAGGAGTATAAAGTGGTATGCTTGAGAATATAAGGTACTGGACGTCGATCCAGGCAAGGTCCTAAATTAGATAGATAACTGTCTGAATGAACACCTTCTACTCTTTCTTGTGGTTTTATCTTTTACTTACCTTTTTTGATTATCATTTGTTAATTGTATTAATACAATTTAACCCATATCAGTCAATTTTCCCTTTGAACATATAACACAGAAGCACATCAAATACTTCAAATGCTATACACAGATGCTTTCCTTGAACTGAGATGTACTGGGTCCACAGCATTTCCTTTATTATTAAATTAATTTTCGTGTCAAGGAACAGAATTAAGTTAGCTTAGGATTAATCCATTCCATCCAGGTTTTTCAGAAATACCTAGTAATTTGGGGTGATAACAATCTTAAAATTCTTTAACCTTAACTTCAGAAATGCTAAGAACCTATCCTCTGAAAATAAGGTCTACAAAAAGTACATTGAAGTTTGGCAGTTCCCCAAAATATTTCTGAAAATGTTGACATAGCCTTTCTAAAAACACCCTCCGAATTAAAGCATTGAAGCATTACATGTTTTGTCTTTACAAAAACATGATCATTCATCTACAGTCATGTCCCTGCAGTACATAAAATGCATTTTTTCAGTATCACACATTTGAGGTTCTTTTTTTTCACTAAATGTACCTAAAAATAATTTATTCTGTATTTTTAGACCCCTCTCTTCAACCTGGAGGATCCATAATTACTGAATTACAAATTATATATAAGAAATATATATGATATCCCTAGCATCTCTTATATTTACTAACATCTCTCAGCTGTACAGCACAGTTTGCCAAAGACTTCCTACCAATAATTAAAAAGAATTCTGAGCATCAACCAGAATTATGGATGTTGTAAAGTGAAATTAGTAACTTTTTATTGATTAAATCTTGTCAGATCCTTGAGGTTGAATTCTCCGGACAAAAATGGTGCAAGGACTTGATTTAGTAATTAATTCAAATGGAAGCACCTCCAACGTCTCAGGATCTTTTCTAATCTCTTTGGTAATATCAATTCAGTGTTAATTCAAAAGGAACACACCTACTGAATCACTAAAATACTTTCCAGGGTTCTTCATTAAATATTTTGAAATACAAAACCAAGAGAGAGATTACAGCAGGACAGTATTATATAATGAATAGTTTTTTCATATAAAAAATATAGGCAAAGATCTAATGTTTTCAGATTAAGGTTACCACAGAGCTAATAATGTATTGTAAATTATTGAAGAGCAATAGTTTTTGGCAAACTGAACTAATATAATAAACATGCTTATTTACTGCATATAAATTGTATAAAGATAATAGTAATGCCTGGTTTTATAAATAATATGCATTTCAGTTTAAAGTATCATCACTGTTTAGCCTTCTCAAATCCACAATGAAAAAATGTATATAAGATACATATACAGAAACATATATAGAAAGACGTAAGACCTGGGCCTTTTTTTCTTTAGCTCCTTGACTACAGAAAGGAGTCAATGAACATGGAAATGTGTTAAAGCAGATGTCCTTTGTGAAAATACATATATTACCAGACACAGTAAACTGTCTCTCTGTCTCTCACACTTATGACTCTGCCAGTTGGATTGTTCTTCCCTGCTTCCTTCCCAGTCTCTTCTTTTTGAAGGTATAATACAATGCCACTTTTTTATTTACTGTACCAAAGCTCCTAAGGCAAGTTCTATATAGTAGTTCTCTCTTCAGAGAAAGAGCTGATTCTTATTTATTTTTCTGGATGGCAGTATAGTGTAGGTTACAATCTAGACAGCAGTTATACTGTAATACGGATGTAGTGTGTACTACTTAACTCAATTATTCCAGATACGCATACATTCTTTTCTGAACATATGAATATAATGATAATTTTGCCATTGACATTTGCAGCTCAGCTACTAAATTCAGGATCTTAGTAGCTAGGAATCTCATCTAATTTAAATGGTGGGGCTTCATCAGTAGCCAATGGAGAGAAACAGGAAAACTCAGGATGCAATTCAAGCTTTTCTAAGATGGCAGGCAGACAAAGAATTTTATTCTTTCTCGATGGTTGCACTTTAACTGAGACTAGGATGCTAAATTTTATCTAATCTAATTTTAGGAATGTAAATCTAGTGAATAAGCACAGAAAAGTTGTACTCAGTGTTATTTTTTGCCTGTGGTGGACTAATAGAATGTAAATAAATCTTTAATCCAAAGCCTTACAAAATATATCAGAAAAATAGAGGTAGCAAATACTCTGTATGTTTTCCTTGAATTTTAATTTAATTTTCCTTGAAAGTGAAAAGTTAGCATATAAAAAGAGAATAAAAAAAAATCCAGCAATTACATATAATTTATGAAATAACCTGATTTCTACTTTGATATAAAGCATTTCAAGAAACTTCATTACTTAACTGGTTCTAGGAATTCTAATAATTTTGCCAAAGTTATTTAATACTGCTTATATTTTCTATAATGTACATTTTGGGGCTTTGAAGTTTTCTTTATTTGGAAAAGTCACATCATACACAAATGACAAAATATAGTATGTCATATTAGAAATACACTAAAATTTTCTTCAGTTACATTACACAAAACAAAACATAAATCTGAAAATGCTATCATTTAATGACTTTCAAGTATTATTTTTTCATTTTTCTCATATACAGATTCTTCTGTTAATTTGTATGATATTAAAGAATGATAAAAATAAAGAGATCCTCTGTCACTGAGCCACAGTAAGTTCTGTAGGATGCATATACTACAGCATTGTTGGTAATCAATCTGTGGCTTGATTAGGACGTGTTATGGTAATTAGTTAACAAAAGTTGTATTTTCCAAACCTATTTTGGAAAAAAAAAATGAAGGAGAACATAAAAAAATAACATTTTTAGCATACAATATTCTGTTTAAATTTAATTTAATGTTTTGAAATTTAAGGAAAAAATAATCTTAAGAACTTGGTCAGAAGACCTAGCATACGTCACAGGGGACTGCCCGTGGGTTAAAATTACAAGAGGAAAGTCCATTGATATTAATGATGCAGTTTTTAAACAGAACAATAGAAAACATATGAAAAGGTTTCAGGTAAGAAAGAAACAGAAAGATAATTAGCATGTGTTATTAGGGATTCCAAGCATGCTTAGTTCCACCAAAGCATTTTAAAATGATCTTTAAAACTGTTATTGAAAAAAACCATAACTTACTTGAAGATCTTGCTGAGTGTCTGTGTGGCTGCTTATTTTTTTCTCTGTTCTTAGTCAAAGCACTTCCACTGGCCATGGAAACAAGGTCTAAATCCGTGTCTTCTCTGCTTACAGGGCTTGCCTGGAAGCAGTGGGAGAGAATGTACACAATCATGAAACAAAATGTAACATTTTCTGAATGCAGCTCACATTACCCCAAATAAACAAACAGGGCCTGTCAAACAACCTTCTTCAAAATGATACCACAATCCTTTATTGTTGCCTAGGCTGAACAAATGCACTATGTCAAAGCATTTTTGTAAATAGGAGCCGATCTTAAAATTGTGGTTTGTGATCTGAGTGAGTGCAGCAACAAAAGAAAACATTTTAGTACAGTAATTTTGAAGAAAATCAATCTTGCAGATGGCTGATGAAACCTTAAACAGCTTAAGATCATTTACTGACCAGTCTATAATTTAAGTTATAGCTGAATGTCAGAGATGTCATATTGGATTATTTTCTGCAATATTTATGTTTTATCCAGGACATGTATCACTTCAATCAATCAAAGACCTAGTAAGTAATTTAATCTTTTAGTCTTTTGCTAGTTAACCATATCCATCAGTCAGCATTTAAATTGTACTTTAGGTAAGAGTATTTTATTAATTATGAACTTCTACATTTTGGCTTGAGGCATGTTACCTGCACCTCAATATGGCAAAATAGAAATGAAAATGATCTTTCAGCTTAGCCAGAGGTCCTTGTTTTAGCACCATGTAGGGTAAAGGTTAAACACACTGACGTGGAAGATATCACACACTGTAAATGGTCAATTGTTACTTTTTTTTTTTTTTTTCCTAGCAATTACTTCATATTTACTCAACAATAACTCTCTTTCCTTGAAATTAAAAGCTATTCAATGTCTAAAGCAGCTATCTAACAATACTATTGATTAAACATCGAGGGCTAGCAAGAATGACAAGGAAAAATCAGACGCTGGAGAAGAGCAATGTACAAAATCCCCGGTGTAGACCTAGTCAGCTGGAAATACTAACCATAGGGATACACTTAAATTTTCTAGTCTCTGGCATTTCAGAAGCAGAGTCCAGGATACAGATTAAGTCCTTGCTCCATCTGGACTAAAAAGCCTCAATCCTTTCAGAACCTAGGTGTCTAACTGAGTAGAGTCCACTTTTTATAACTAAAATAAATAAATAAATAAATAAAAATAAATAAATAAAAATAAAATGCTGGTGGCAATGTTACAAAACTTTTGCACAATATACTAGTAGCTAGACTGCTTGACCAGGCTTTGAGAGACTGGGTCTCAATTCCTTCCTCAGGCGGCTGAGGCCTGCAGCTCCCTTTTTCTCAGGAAAATGCCATGACTGTAAAGTTGTAGGCTATTCTGGAGGAGACAATCTCCAGACTTCCTGTTCAAACCAGCTCACTGTACCAAGAGAAGCATTGCTCCAATGCAGACAAGCTTTGTAGTCCATTCTAACACAGAACTCAGTTGAAATGGAGACCTGTTTCATTTCTTTGTCTTTATCCAGGCGCTGTTTAATGTAAAATTCATTAAAAACTTCATGCCATTTTCAAACCTACAACTCCAAAGATACAGAGATTTTATGTTCTTCCTTAGTGACTGTGTACCCTTTGTGTCAAGCATAGAAGGTTTATTCCTTGCTTCCTGATGTCTGTCTTTTACATGTTTAATGACCATTATTTTAAAGTTTCACTTTGTACAGGTAGCAGCATGCATTATTGTTGTTAACATCAATATTTTATTTTCTCTTCCATAGCAATATTAAGAAACTTTCAAAACAATAATAGTTTTATCCTGGCAACACTGTATTTTTGGCCTTACTATTTACAGTCCTCTTAACCTTGTGATCTTCCTATGTTCAAAATCTTTAAATTTAAAGCTTTTAGTTTCTCTTTAATTGAAATAATGCAAGTAATGAGAGATTCAAAACAATGGAACAGAGCATTCTTATTTCCATCTAACCTGTTTCAACATACAGCAGAAGTTTTCTCATTTTCCAGTTTGCAATGACCCAGGAGGCCACAGCATTTAAGCAACTAACCTTTACACGGAATTATTATCTACCTACCTACCTACCCTGCCATCATAGAAGGTGAGGCTTCATCATCTTGCAGACTACATTGTTCAGGGTCATATGCTAGATTTTAATTGGGCTGTCTGGCTCTCTCATATAAAATATTTGTTATATTCTCTCAAATGAAGACAAGTGTTTTCACCCAATTACAATCAAAGCAATATTTAAAGCTGTATTAATCTCTGGAGCAAACTTAATTTCAGGTTTGTAAAGAACCTGATTAAAAGTCCTCTGAAACTAATTAAAACCTTCCCTTTTAGTTCTATAGCTTAGAGCCAAAATTTAGAAGAAATTTAAGATACTGGTACACTTTTTCACAGAGTATAGTATTGGACTTCAGTCTGTAGTGATCACCACATTTACCTCTTCAGATATTTTGCCCTTAGCTTTATTATTACGAATCTTTTTTTTTTCCCATTAGTTGGAAATTAATTTTTATCAGGAGGAATATTTGCCCTCAATACAGTTCTGCATATGAATATTCATCTATGTTAAATTATCAAGGTATTCTGTAATCTTCTGAGGTAAAAAGTGCTGTTATATTCAAGTTATATATTGATTATTTGGAGATGTTGATCAACAGTGAAGTGGTTAACCATGTAGGTAACTTCAGGTAAATATCTAGCAAAGATGAATGGGGAAGTCTATCTACTCATAATTCAGGAAAATCATATTTAATTTAAAGTGCCCAGCTTAAACTGTAAGTCAGCATGCCTTCCTAAGCAGTTATGTGGTAGTATTAAGCAAAATTACCAAGATTAATAAAACAAGGTCTTAAAATTATTGCAGGGTACTAAATAGGGTTCATTCTCCAATAAGAAGGGCTAAGACTTTATTGTTAATATGCAACCACTGAAATACCATTTCATGTCAGCTAAAACCAAAGTCTTAAACTCTTGGAATGTGCACGAATATCAGTTAGAAAATTATATTAATCTAGTATATTCAGAATCCAGGCCTATGTAACACATACAAGTTAGGGATGCTATTACACACACTAGGAAACTCTATAAATGAGCATATGACATATGAATAAATGACTGGAAATGCCAAGGAATGTTTTCCTGTTCTAATTCTTTCTCTCCCCCCTCACCCCCCCTCTGTTTTGGTGAATGTATATTTTCATTTTTCTTTCAAATTACCAGCACTTTTCCTACTTTTTGATAATGATTACTGCTAAATGTTCACTTAATTATTGTCATGATTTCGTAGCTTTTAACTGAGTTACTTTGCAAAAGCATTAGGATTATGTTCAGATTTCACATTTCAACCTTCAAAAGCTAACAAAATGCATATAAATTTTTAAAACATAATTCTCCAGCTATCTATGTGTACAAACCACATGATTATTTTATTGCCTATATAATGCTGCTTTCTACATTAGAGATGCATTTTACTCATTTTTTTTATTTTTTTGACCTATTGCATTTTAAGCAGTATTTCGTTCATGTGGAACAGCTGCGTAACATGGCACAGGCTGCAACAATCCCATAACATTGCTTGTTATGTGGGTACACCACATAATACTGTTGTGGGATTGCTGTAGAATTTTGTGGACAAAACTGCTTACTGTAAACAGGATATAATCTACCTATGCGCACATATGCTTATTGATAATTACATAATGTGTAATTTAGATAACGTTATTAGATTATGATTTGTTCAAATCAGAGCAATTACTGTTTTAGACTTTATCTAATAAATGTTTGTGCTGTTGCACCTAAACCCCACCAGAAGTCACCCAGTTCATGATTTCAGCCACCAAACTTTCAAAAAGAACCTAAGAATTGCATAGATATCACACCAAAGAAAAATCTTAGACAAAATCTGACTTAAAGAAAATAACAATAGTATCATCTAACTCTTAAGACCACTTTTTCAACCATGCATTTTAGAAGAGTTTGTAGAAGCACTTTCAAAAGACACATATTGCATAGGTGGTGAAACCGAGGAACATAGATGTTGGAAAGGACCAAGATTGCTCCAAGTACAGAATGAAGTACGTAATCTTAGAGGCATATGTCACATCATGGAACTACAGAAAACTCTTTTATGCAACGTAGTATATTTTGTATGTGAATATGACACAATCCTTGTCAATTCTTGATGTGAATTAATTTACAAGTAACTCAGTGCAGTTCAACATGAGCAGCAGCTCAATACCAGCAGCATAAACACACCAACAAAAACATGTTGTCATACTTTATAAATAGACACAGAATAAATACATGAGAAATGTGTTCTCATACTTGGTACCTACTGAAATCAATAGCTAAAAACACTGTATCTATCTAAATACTATAAATTTCAGTTTTTCGTTGTTCCTCAGATAGAGATGGACACAAGGAACATGTAAATAAATAGATACTTGCAACCAACACATTCAAATGAAAGTACAGCTCTATCATAATTAAAATTACAATTAATATTCTGTATAAATTCTGTATTGTTTGTAAGTTTTTCTCTTTTTTTTTAACTCTACATAATTACATCAACAAGAATATTGCTAACTTGGTAATAAGATGTAAAGTCATACAGTATAAATTGGTATCATATCACTGTTCACTATCAAAGGAACTTTTGGATATTTCTGACACTAAGTCTTTTCATCTAGTAAATCTTCAGATTGTTAAATCACTTCTATTCCCCCTCCTGCCAGCCTGGAGAATTACCTATTTCAGAAAATACAGTCTTTTTTTTTTTTTTTTTAATGCTGCAAATAAAAGAATGAATCATGAAAAGACTAGATGCTATTTTATGAAAAAAAAAATAGTAAAGAAATTGTAGGAATAAATCTGATTTTACACTGTTTTTAATAATGCCACTATATTAGTATAGAAGTCTAACTTTCTTTCACTAAATGACACAGTGGGCATAACAGAATGATTTAGGTATGTGACTTAGAGAATTTAAGAACATTTTAACTTGTCTGATTGACAAAAATACATGCTTTCAGTCAATAATGTAATTGGTGCTGAACCATATTTATTGCTTTAAAACATTTTTAAAGGTTGATTTAGAAGCTTTAAAAAACACGGTTTTATTTGATATCTTAAAAACAAAAACAGTATCAGATTATGAAACCAGAACCCTATGTACACACATGGGTTCTTGTGCCTGAACCTTTTCCTCTGATCTCCATCAATGGTTGACTTGATTGCCAAATAGAGACAACTTTAAAGAATTATATTCAATCAAAAAAGCTCCTGGTTGTTTTTATACCAAATATGCATTTGAAAACACCATCAATTCTGCAAAATTACACATGCAAACAAGTTCTTACCACAAGTTGTACTTGTCCACTGTTGCAGATCACAGGATCCAACTCAGGTAAAAAACAACAGCTGGGAAAAATGTAAAATGGAAATTTCAATAAATATCACTGTATTGGGTTCATTAAGATACCTGTGCAGAATCTCATCCTGGAAACACTCCTGCTCAGATGTAGCTAAGTAGCAATGATACCATTTAAAATAATTCCATGGTTAAAATATATGTTAAAGCATCAGAGTAATAAATAGTACATAATATTAACTTTAGTTAATTAAGAAATTATTAGCAATTACTATTTTTTATTCAAATCGTAAACTACTAATTTCAAATTGTAGATATCAATAAATACAATACATGACTGTTTGTATGTACTAGCATAAATTATAACCAAACCAGTTGTCACATTATATAGGAATAAAACTGTTTTCAGTTGCATAAATTTATCAGCTGTTCTAAATAGTCTACCAATGATGCTGTAGTGTAGGTCAGTGGGAGTTTTGCCACATGCATAAATGGTATCATAATCCTAAAAATGTCAGTACAAATATTAGTGCATAGCACACACCCACAGAGGTAACAAAATAACATTTAAATAACATTTTTTAAAAAAAGCCTTTAGAAATTTCCATGTCTTCTTACTTTCAAACATCATTACATGTTCTGCTCCAGTGTTTTCATTCAAATTAAAAGTCATGACAGATATCTTAAACAAGCTCTTGGAGTGTTTCACTGTTATGGAACGTGACTGACATATTTTCTGAAGAATACTTGCTGCATATACTTCCTTCAGTCATTGATATAGTTTAGAAATGTAGAATATTTTTCCGTATAAAACATAACAATATGCAGTCCATTTCATTATGAATTAAATAATTTTTTTTTAATGAAAATGAAGTTAAAATGCTTATACTAAATCCATTGCTTGCCTTCTGACACCTTGTTTAGTCCTTATTAGCCTGTGTCCAAAATTGTATTTATGACCAGCATACACTTACTTTGTTTTAACGTTAGTTTAGGGAATAAAATTAACCTTTTCCTTAACAGTACTGATATTTTACCCGTTTAATAACCAAAATTAAATAGAGAGCATGCTTACAACATTTTACTAAAGTATACCATGAGGATGTAAAAGAAGGTTTTATGTTTTGAAGACAAAATATTAATACATAGCATCTAGTTGAAAGATGAGTGTTTTACTTCCTTAATTGAATCAAACAATATAGGTAATGTTACAGTTGATGCAATTACATAAAACCATAATACATACCAATAAAGTTACAAGGTATATGAACAAGCACTTTTTCCTATACTATTTACAACACAAAAAACACTGCATATAAAGACTATGTTTATACTTTATCATAAAGTTCTGCACTGTGTATCATTTCATTATCACTGTGGAAGAAGTAACTATTCAATGACTAAAACAATTCTAAAAAGTACATGTTTGGGACCCGGAAATATGGTGTACTGTCTGCTAGCTACAAAGTCATGTTTGTTTTAGAACTATTAACCTAGGTTTCACTTTACAAGATAAATTTACAATAAAAAAATCTAATTTAAAGGCAATGACCTCACCCCTTCGTATGTTTTGAACTGGCTGCTTCATAATCCAAAAGCTGTGTATGAAGCCATTGGTATGTAAAGTCTTTTCTCCTTTGTAATTTCTCATCTAAAGTAGCATCCAGCTGAGAAAATTCTTCTTTTTCACCTGGGGAGGAAAAAAGATACTCTTGTCTTTCACTATTATTTTAAAATATCAGCTTGTAAATGATTCCCAAGAAAAACTCTGAGCATACTGCCTTTTACAAAAGAAAAAAAGCAATTATTTAATTTTATTGCACAGTCCAACTAACTTGGATATTTTATTCTTCAGATATATTTAAGAAATATTTTAAAATTAATTTTGAGTTATATGATTTATTTTCTCTTTTAGGATTAAACAGAGGCCTTCTGAATAAAATTTATTTTTATTGGGAAATAAAATTCTCCTTTACTCTGAAATGTATACAGAAAAATATATTATAGGTAAATTGCTTGACAAAGCATCTGTGAATGTTGCTTACTGTGCCATCTCTATGCTTAAAATACACATTCATTTACAATTACAGTTCTGTTTACCAATCCATAAGGTAAAAACTCACCATTATATGTAAGAGTGGACACATGGCAATCGTATTCCTCTGATCTTTTAGTGATACTTTAATAGCAGCTTCTGATATTGGATTTCAAAGCAATTGCATACCTTACTATTACATATTTTTGGCACATGAAAGAGATTCCAAGAGAATGGAGCAGCAACATTACAACAAAAAACTGCACAACTCTGGAGGTCCTTCAGTTTGGGGGAACATTCTGGTGGATAACAGATTTTTGAAGCATAAAGAAGAGGATGCCAGAATTGGAAGAACCTCCAGAGGAAACATCATTGTTGCATGTGAACATTCATGGACAACTTTTTATTTTCTACCCTTATACATTAACTTTGTAGGCTATGTCTTTTTGGCACCTTGGACTAGCTTTTATGAGCCATCAGAACACTTCTTCATTTTTATTTTTTTACAGAAGGTTGGTTTTGTTTTGCTTTTTTTTTCCGCTTTATTCTCACTTCAGATGATATTATCTTCCCTCTTGCTGATAATTATTTCTTTTTTTCCTTTCAAAGATTTTCCTTATTCTCACTGACAGGTGAATTCAGCAGCTACTGGAAGTTGCTTAGTAAACTGTAGCAGTGTACTTGTCCTTTCTTACTTGAACCAGCAAAGCATGTAAGTCATTCCACTTGTATAAAGTCCATTTGCCCACTAGGAATGATTTAACTAACAATAACCGTAATGGCAGGGGGATCAGTACCACCTTTGAAGTGAATGGTTTCCTCATACTCTTTATTTTAAGCCTTTATTGTCATTCAAGCCTTTATTGTCATTCATGTTTTGACAATATAAACTGCAGTTACAAGCTATTCACAAACTCATCTTTGTCAGAGGGTTGCTATATTATCTGTAATATTTTCTATTCTTTTCTTCTGTAAAAAATATAATTTCCTTTGCATGAGCCGCAAACTCTAGTTCCCCAGTTCCATTTTATCTGGCTTTGCAGTATGCTCACTGCTTTCATCTTTTAGCTCTAAAGGAATATTGTTAAAATATCACAGCTGCTTATATCACAGCTTGAAATAAAAATGTCTTTTGGTTGTGCTCTCTATTTATCTCAGTATTGTGAATGTCTATTCAAATGAAATCCATTCCTCAGGCTGAACATGTTCAATTGTCTAACCCATAATATAAAGTCATAGATGTCTTGCTAGTGACTGACAGCCTAGAAATTAGGTGGAAGAATGTATCCTCAGTTGTTGTAAAGAACTGTCATGTACCTCCTTGCTATTCTGTCTACTCTCAGGAAGACAGAAAATTTAAAGCTTAGATGGAGCATCACGAAATCTACCCAAATAAGGTTGTGAGGTCTGCCTAAAAAGATCAAGCAGTGAACTGCTGGATCTCTGCCAAATATTAAAATAGACTGAGTCGTAATAACAGAGTTCATCACCTTCCTTGAATAAAGCAAGAGCCATTTCTTCTTTCCTAAGTTTATGATATTCTTTTCCTGTGTTCCTGTTTCAGGAGTACAGCTTTCTGACCCTTAAATTTTGAACATTTGTAGGTTCCAAGTTTGCAACTACACTGGTACTCTTATAGCTCTTCAGATGGAAAAGATGATGATTTATAACAGAAGTAAAAAAACATTCTGCATGACTTCATAAGAGCAGTCCTGGAGACAGAGCCTCCTGTTTATCAGTATATGTACTCCAGTGAGGAATAATTCCCCAAGACATTAGCTTTAGGTTCTTTCTTATCTGTATTTACAGAAAAAGTTTGGCATTACCCATCTTTCTCAGGAGAATTACTTCTTCCTAGTAAAATGATCAGTATTAACTACACATTTGCTAAAACATTTGTACCCTTTTCCTCCATGACAAGGAAAATCTATGTAGGGATTTAAAACCAATATTACAAGTTCATGTGTGAGTCTGTGTGTCAGTGATAGTCAAAAGAGGATGTACCTAAAATAAGCTACAATAAAACTTACTAAAAAAATACTTTTAACTTGGCAAGTAATTTTCCAGAATAAGTGTTAATAATTCACCTTTGCTTCAGTTCGAATTTCTGACTGAATTCAGTTTGAAACACAGCTTTGTTTATTAAAATTTTATTATACATATTCATGTTATACTTATTGAAAAATTATTGAAATGAGAAAGTGATCAAGATAAAAGTGTACCAAAAATGCAGAAAACACGATTCTATTTTCTTATTTAGAACATACCGATAGTCATATTATAATAAAAACCTCTCTATATAATTCTTATGAAAAAATACTTTGTTATGAATTAAAACACAGCATTACCACTTTCCTATTCCACTTATGAACATCATGTGTTGGAGGATCTTGTGTATTGGTATCATTAACATGCATTTGCTTGATAGCTTTCTTAAATTAGGGCTCTGGGTTTTTTAAAACCTGGACCTGATTTTGTAGAAGTACTAACACTCACAAATTCCACAGAAGTTCATAAGAGCTGTAAATATTCTGCAACTTTGAAATGGATCAGACCTATAATCTTTAATTGTGAAACCCAGACAACTCTTAGAATATCAAAGGAAAAAGGAATACATCAAAGAAGGAGTAACTCTGTCAAAAAACAAACGCATCTCAGAGTTATTTGAAGTATCATACACTCAATAGATTATCATTTCTAAGCTTTCAATCTTTTTTTTTCTTTTTTTTTTTTTTTTTACAACACACACATTAATAATTTACAATTGGAATAGTCTTACATTTGGCATTTTTACAATAATGATTCTTAGGTGTTACCAGTTAATAATCCTTACATATGCTGTACACTTAGGTCAGAATCCACCACAGTTTTCAGGGGCACCTGTGGCCATTTCCCTGCAGAATTTGGGCATCTAAGTAGAGAGAAGATTCAGAAGAACCTGGGCACCCGAAATGTCCTTGGAACTGAAGGTTACAGGAAAATAACAAATTCTTTCCTACGTCTCCAAATCAACATGCAAACCCATAATAACCTGAACTTTAGGACCCAGAAAATGTCAACCTCAGTCTGTCAAATTCTGTTTGCTGGGCATGCTCTGGGACAGCACAACTCATGTTCAGACTAAAATACGGATGCTGTTTATTTATATTATATTAGAGTATTTCTGGATAATCTAGTAAGTTAGTTATAGGAGAAGGGCTAAGAATCTGTGAACTAATAAGTGCCCTAAGTTCTAGATAGAGTCAGTTTTTTTTTCTCCCAGGATTTTCTTCAAGTGTGATGCATCTTGTGTCTCTCAGCTGTAGCTGTCAGCTTTAAAAAGAGGGTTGAAACATACCCAGAGAGCTTGGGATGCAGAAGCTGGAGGTTCAATCTCACCAGGCTAAGGAGTACCCCAAATCCATGTTTCCCACTGCCTAAGGAGTCCCTCATAGACTAGTTCCCCACTGCAAGGGCATGTGTTCTTAACAGCTAGCCAGTATACAAAAAAAGGAAGATACACAATGTCTACATTCAGAGCAATCTTTCAGATTCTGCATTTTCATTTTCAGGTTCTATGCCCAGAAAACACCAATCCTGACTGTTCTAAATCCCAAACTCTCTGTTGATTTTATGCAAAGGGGTGCTGAGGAACCTGATTCAACACTGATTTTTGTTCACATCTATTTGTTGACGATGGGAAGATAAAAGTTCTAATTTTAATATGGCATAGGCTTCTTGAAGCAGAGAAGTGTGTGAAGTCTGCACTGTATCCAACCACATACAGTTAAATTTTGAGTTTAGAGGGTTATTTAACTCACTTCAAAACTTGCTTCATACAGAGTACAATACAAATAGAGTTAGAGACTAAGAAAACTAAGACCCACAAAGTGAAAAGAAGGGCTTGGAATTTCTTCAGCATTCTAAGTTTTCCTCCCTTAATACAAAAAATCTGTGACCAGAGTTAATTTTCTCAATATGTATTCTGGAAATGGTGCTCTTAATATGGGAATTAAGTAGCTGAGCTGGGTATAAAATTCATGTCAATGCTATTAATACATTGAAATTTTTCTTATCTTTTAGTATTCTGGTATAGATTACCAGTCAGCAACATAAATTCTGAGAGTGTATGTTTGTAAGCCTATGTGCAAGTGTACTAATTCTATAAAAACATTATTCTGAATAAAATATAAAATTATATATACCCTTCGAGGATTTTTATAATTTGTCTTCCTATAAAGTTATAATAAATAATAATAAAAATTCTCAAAATCCTAAACCTAAAATTGAACTCTTAATCTCATTTTCTCCATACTTTAAATTCAGCAAAGACAATGACATTATTTTTGTTACAACCTGTATAATATATAAGGAACAGAAAGCAAGAACAACACATGTAATAACACTGATACCAACGCAAGAAACTGAAGAATTTGGAACAGACCAGAAAATAATTAAAACAAAAACAAAAACAAAACCATAAACACCCAAAAACTTACAATGGAACATAAGAGAAACTAGATGAATTTCTTCTCCCACGGAAAGCTTGACAGGTCAGAAGTCTACTTTGTCAGAAGTTACTAGCAACCGCTACATGCCTATAATACTGTTTTTAGAAAACAGATGGTATTTAGAGTGATCTTTAGCGTGTTCACAGGTATTCAGCATATACATTAGCAATAATTATAAGACTTCCAGACAGTTGGTAGTATTAGATGGCAGTAACTGATGCAGAGTTCTCTTCACTTAAAATTACAGTATCACCAGATCTTGTTTCTTTATCTACAACTCAGGTCTGGAATTTTCAGACAGTGGAACACATTCCTACTTTAAAAATATAGAATCTTGTTTGTGACATAGAGAGATGATTTTTTGGTGTTACTTTTTCACCTGAGTAACTTTTGACTAAAACAATTTGCACCTCTGGGGCCAGAATGAATGAAATACGGAGAAATACTTATAGCAGTGTCTGAGTGCACAGATGAAAAAAAAATGAAATAGATAATTTTTTCAAAAGAACACCACATAAGGTTACAGCCTGCAAAACTTGTGGATGCTTATAAATGCATTATCATTTACATCACAACTAGTTTTGAATACAGGAGTGCTGATCAAGCCACAAGAGCATGTGCTCCAAAAATTATAAAAACAAATATAGAAAGGAAAAAATGCAATTATTTCTGATTTTTTTTCTAAAACTTTTGCTATTTTTCTCTTTTTACCAGGTATTTCAGATTCTTTCAGACAATAAATAAGGTCTACAATATCACTCTTCCATCTGCAAACCTCTTTCTCCTCTCTAACCTCTTCATCTGCTATTGCAATTACCTCCTTTTCACCATACAACTGTTCTTGACCTCACCCTCACACTCATTCTTCCTTCCTGGAATTCAGGTATTTAACACACTCTTAGTCATGAACAAAATGCTTTAAGACCATAGTCTTTTTTTTGGCTGCCCTTTTTCTCCCTGTTTTCATTTCTCTTTTTGTTATCTTCTACACTATGCTCCATTTCAGGGTGATTCACACCACTAATAAAGCTTCACCTCCTTAGTTCATTCTGCTTCAGTAGTTGATATATTTCAGCTTCTCCCATCTGTGTTATCTTTCTGAACTCTTATTATTAGATTATGCAAAAGCTGAATACTTTCACTGAGATTCCTAAACCACTGAAATTGTACAAATTTCAGCTTCTGAATTCAAGGAAAACAGAATTTTATACTTGGGACTTCCCACACATTCTTTTCTATTTCACTGTTTGTTCCTGTCTCTGCAGAATACACCACCACTACTACCTGTCAGTAGTGATTAGTATTTATACATAGCTTATTGGTTAGTCTCAATTTGTTCCTTTCCCCACCTTGAAACAAATTCAAGTCTTACTTAATCTTCAATGGTATACTTTTAAGATGCTTTATTTAAAGTTATTTCTCTATATTCATATTACAATATTGCTGATTAAGTTCTCTTGGTATTTTCTGATTATTTAATCTCTTTCACTGCAACTCTCTGATCACACATATACTGTAAACTACAAAATTTTATTCTATATAAAATTACTTAGGTCTTTTACTCTTTTTGTGGACACAGTAGATTTCCATTTGATTATTTTTTTCATAAGCTTCACTTACCTGGCACTGACTTCAAGGTAGCATTGAACTCTGTTCCTTCCAGTTTATCCAACGTTCATAATTTTATGGGCTGTCACTACTTTCTCTACTCCACCATTTATGTTAAACACAATTTCTCATTTATCTTCTCTAATTTCCTTTGTAACAATATTGGTTTCATATAATGCCATTCCTTAAGACATACAACACCTTTCTGGGTTGACCTATAAGCCTAAAGAAATATTTAATCTGAGGTGTGTACAGGAAGCTGTCACACATGCAATTGCTGAATTTATTTTTTGCTAATTTATGACTGTTCTGATCTGATTCAAGCAGCGAATCTTGCGATAGGACTTGAAGATCTCATTGGGAAAAAGATAGGGATTGAACAGTGGAGGACAAATAATAATAGTAATATAAGAATAGGCTGTTTGGGTCAATTAAAAATAAGTCATAGAGATGGGAAGAAAAAATAAACGAACATTAGTGCAGTGGTTTAATGAAGGTCCACACCCTCTAATAAATTTCACGGCATTCTCTTGTCCACAAAATAATTATTTCTTGAAAAAATAACCCAGAAAACAAAACCAAATTCTGCCATTTGACTAAACTGACTTATTTTCTTCCATTAGAACCTCTACATTTACAGTTATGCAGGCTACTGTTCTTAAATATTAATATTAAGGTAATACTCAGCAAAACTGGTTTATTTCTTCAAAATACTACAACCGTCAATTTACACTGGAACAAAACATACAATCGTGGTTCTTTATTTTAACTTCAGTCAATGACAAAGGCCACCTGAATTTTAGAGCATAGAAAAGCAGAAGAAAACAAAACAAAACAAAACAAATAATAATTAAAAAACATGACCTGGCTACTGCTTTAGTTAGTCAGCGATCCAAAATTGTGCGGTTGAATTAATACCAGAAAACTTCTGATCAATATTGTCCTTTATGATGAAGCAACTGACATTGAAAAAAAGAACATAGAGGGTAAAGCAGAAGTTCTATGTTCAAGAATGCATTTTCATTCTTTGACAGAAAAGAGCAAATTCATTTACTCAGTGTTCCATTGGCTAACACTAACATCAGAACAAAGACAAAATGCATCAAATTGTCAGGGAGATAATGCCATCCTCTCTGTGTTCCTGTCACTCACTCAAACTCAGTGACTAATCAAATGCATTGCACAGTAAGAGGAGAATAAACTGCACAAACATTTGGAAATGTTAAGATTCTAATTTCTCTGAAACTTTCCACGTTTGGAAATGCAAATATCAAGGTCTGGTGACTATGATTCGCCATTTATTAAGTTTTGGATAAAATGCTATATAGTTACTGACTCCACTCAGTAGAAATATATCAATTGCTCTGGGTACTTTTATTTGTACTAGAAGAAGCATTGAAGGCCCTCCAAACATCAAACTCTTCAGCTCCATTATGCTGGACATTTATATTGTGCTAATAATACGATAAACTGCATTATTGTTATCATCATGATAGGCAGAAATTTTCATATTGGATTAGTGCTATATTTTAGGAGGTGCGGTGAAAGTGAAGACTTCTTTAGGAGTAAGTGTAAAACAACATAGATAGGATGGAGAGTATACAGAAAGAAAAGCTGAATATCTCAGTACCCACTGCCACACACAGTAATGATAATGTGTTCATCAGGTTCCCCAAACTTAAAAAGATAAAAGCTAAAAAAAGCTGCATTACATCTGAAGAAAAAGGGAATAACATTTCTCAGTCCAGCCACCCAAGGGCAGATTTGTTTTATGTATATGTTGAGAAATAACATGAAATAGTTTCATCTTTGCCAAACTAAGTTGGTTCTTGCTTAAAAATGTAAAACAACTCTAAGGAAAAGGAGAACTATAGGGATGATATTCTAGCCATATGCACACAATGAGGTGAATTTCTGATGTAAACTGCTGCCTCCTGCAAACAGTACTCTTCAAGATCCACTCAGATTTTTACAAGTTCAGAAAATACATACTAAACCTTACAGCACAACACTGTACCTTCACATTATTCTTGTGTTTAGTCTTCTATGAATAGCGTGTTCAGCCACTCAGTATAAGCAAATTTCATCAAGAGAGCTGCTGAGGAGTTAACTGAGAGTACAGCTAAGAGTTACCCAAACATCTTTAGGTAGTCAATGCCCTTAAACAACTAAAGAAATTAAGAAACAAAAATTTACTTTGAAATTATATGTCCAGCATTTCCATGCTCAGTTATCTATGAGTAAGTAGGACAGAAGTAGATTGAGCCTATTATGTTTATCCTTACTGCCTACACTCACATTTTATCTCATCGCCAATATCTGCCCACTACAGACTCCATCTCTAGTTTTTCTCATACTCTTCAGGAATTATTAAACCCCCTAATGATGAATGCTTTCTACAGAAAATGGAAATGGAGTTTCTATTGCTCAAGAGAAAATTAAGAAATATATAACATTTTTTTAAATAAATCTTTTGATAGATTTTAATTCCATACATTCCCAGTTTTTAAGATTAACTGACAGAAACAATCAAGAACATGAACAGAAGTGCTTAGCTGCTCTTTAATGAAAGAGCATTTCCAAGCAAGAAAAGATTATCACTTTGTATGGAGGCCAAACAAGAGGATTATCTTTCTTTACATTCAATAAACCAACCAAAATGAATTAAGACATCAGATCTTCCAAAGGAATTTAAAAAAAAAACAAATACAAAAGAGCATTTTGTGAGAGCGCAGGAGGTTTTAACTAATATGTTGCTCCCTATGAGGTGGGCAAAAAATACAATAAAACAGTAGATTTTATTGAGTGTGACAACCATTAATGTAGGTTTTGTTTGTATAAACATAAAGGACTTAAAAGTAGAAGAGAGGGACAGAAAAATCCAAACCCAACAAAAGATTGGTTCAAAATAACAACTTGAGACTTCTATGTTAAAAGAAGACACTTCTGCTAATTATTAAAAAAAAAAATAAATCATTAATCAGGAGCAACATGAAGTTAGTAAAGCTGACTTAAACCACATTAATAATTATCTCATAATTTTTATAAGCAAGTAATTAAAACATGTAATGTTGTATCACAGCTTGGGAATGTACATTTAAAAAAGTCTTAATTATGTTTACCCTTGAGAACAAACATTTTCACTGGATAGCTATCTGAATAATTTATGAACTTATTTTTAAGAACTTACGTTCATCAACACATGTGATGTACACGAGTATCATATCTGACTGGTACTTATCAATGCAGAATAACAGTGAAAGTGAAACAATGAAATTATTGTATTAATGTCAATATGTAGTTCAATTATGAATACGTATGAATTGGTCACCTATACCAACATCTATATCAACAATATCTATTATGTATACATATCATTTTCAATTTAAAAGTGTTTCATTCTGTGTGGGTGAAACTATTTCTGGCTTACTTTCTGATGTTGACTGGAAATACCTGTTGGCATTTGATGAGGGTACTGTGACAACAGTTCATAGCTTTGCCAGTGCAGTAATGCATAACAGTAGAATAACTTTACATTGTCAAATACACACATAAAATCTACACAGATTAAGTCCAAGGCAGCTGTTTAATTTACTTTATAGTAAAACAGAGAGCTACCATTGAAGATCAGGTCTGCCATTATGTCAAATGTATAAACAAGGCTTGATTTAATGTTTATTGAATTCAATGGGAAAAAAAAAAGTCTCAGACTCTATATCTAAGAGAGATAAACCCCAAGCAGGTACAATTCTTATATATTTATCTTCAACCTAAAAATAACTATAAATACAGGGGACTTACAATGGACTATAAGTATATATAGACATAAAAATACCAATTTTTCTTAAAGAGTTAAAATTAACTGGTAATATCATGGAAGAAAATAAACAACATGAAAATCCAGCATTTTATGGGTCTGTTCAAAAAAGGGAATTCCATTTGTAAAGGAGGACAGGTTAAAAAAAAAAAAACAACAACAACAAACCAAACCAAAGCAAAACCACAACCAAAATAAACAAAAACAAAAACAAAAATATGATTTGCTGGCAAGTTGCCCCAGGTTAATTCTTAATTCATGTGCCTCAAAGAGCTTAGTACTTTTATAGAGTTCTTTACTAATTGGATTGAAATTTTCAGCTTGTAAACACATGAAAAGTACAATAATTTAAACACAGCATATCATTTTAGTTAAACCAACACACATTCAAGAGTATTCAGCCCTAGGGGAATTGAACTTAATTATATTGATTTTGAATCAGTTATTGTTACAATTGCATATATTTTTTTCTATCTATGCAAAGAAGGTTTCAGTGATTTACCTCACTGAATAAAGAAAAATGAATAAATTAACCCTGGCTCCTCCTGTTCTGACAGAGAATTTTGTTTTGACCTTTATTTAATTATTTTTTTTTAATGAGATAATAAACAAAACAACCTCCCAGTTCTACTACTGAACATAATTTCATCTTTCCTAAGCTTGATTGTTAATATTTTATTCTTAAAGTAGGTGTGTTTAAATTAGCTTCTTTCTTACTAAACGTCTAAGCTAAATTGCTCGCTAAACTCTCCATCTCACTGACATATACATAATTTAAATACCATGATGATTCTGAATAGCTGAA
Source organism: Anseranas semipalmata (assembly GCA_013399115.1). Classification (NCBI taxonomy): domain Eukaryota; kingdom Metazoa; phylum Chordata; class Aves; order Anseriformes; family Anseranatidae; genus Anseranas; species Anseranas semipalmata. Next base: position 48,257 of record VXAA01000769.1, read on the forward strand.
TTTGCCTCATGTGCATTCTGTTTATAGTTGCCATAACTTCTACAACAGCCATAACTAATAAATTTAAAAGTATAACTCCTTTTGCCTGTTGTTCAACAACAGGTAAAACAGTTGCCCATTCCTAACTTTGTTTATTTGCAGCCAGTTACCTATGCTCCTGCAATTAGCACAGGATTCAAAAAGGAGTGAAAGCCCATAAAGTTCAATTAGATAAGTAAACTTACACTTGAGATTAAAGAACTTCGATAGCTAACATTACACAATTTACCCCAGAAGGGAACAGGTAAGTTTTACAATCCTACAGACTAAACTAAACTATTAAAATTGTATTACCTTACACAGGAATTCTTATAAAAGACACCAAAAAAATAAATTTAACTGATCAAAGCAGGTAGTATTTGTAACAGTCACTGTCATGAAGAATGAAGATCATTTTATTAGCAAGTCTGAATGTAACAAGACAATGTCTGGTTTTTACCTTTTATCAGAGAAGGTTTTGTAAGAAAGATTCTAATATTGTTTCCTGTTTTTTATACAAGATTTTGTATGAAAAAACACAAAATAATCCGAGTGAAAAGGTGAACAGAATCCTTTAAAACAATTGAAATGGAGAAATATTAAATAATAATATATACAGAAAATCTTTTAATTTAACTACAAAAGTGAGCACATAACATTTGTTTGCTGCAGCAAGATTTTTCTGCTTTTCTGATCTGAAAAGCTAAATATAGTACATTAGAAGTACAATAGTACATGATACAGAGACTAGAAAAAGGTATGTGAATTAGCAATGAGAATACAAAAAATATACATTAGTAAATACACAAACTTTTCTGTAACTTGTAACACAGTTCTTGAAACTCTTTCAAATCTTTGGACTTCTCCATAGTCTGGTTCAGTGAATGTATTAAGGTATATTAAAACTGGAGAAATGTCTGAATAGCGTCATCATCCACAAGGCAGCCAGGTCTCTGAACAGACTCTCCTTCAGGATTCTGGTTAGAAGAGGAGGAAAACAGGAGAATAGAATGCAATGATGTAGCAAAATAGTCACTAAAACCAGTATGGAATTTTCAACGATACTTAAGAAGTCTTAATTTTACTTACCTTCTCCCGAATTCCAATCAGATTCTTCAGCTTTCACCTGACTAGTCCTGAATAACTACATCTCATAGTGCTCTGTGTTCATCAGTACTGTCTCCTTGTGCAACTGTATTAATTATGCAATGAAGAAACGGAATTCATCCCTACCATTTCTATAATGAACAAACACATTGTTGACGAAAAATGACAGAAACATATAACACTCTCATAGGGGAAATAAAATAAATTTCAAAGTAAGGAATTAGCATGATGCATGGATAACATGCATTTATTAATACAGTGAATAGTTATAAGTATTTGTACAAAAGTATATATATATATATATATAAAAAAAAAACATACTGAGCAGCCATAACTATGGAACAACCAATTATTAAAATTTATTCCAAGTAGTTTTTATAAATATTTCTATTTGCAATAAGTGAAAGATATTTGAAAGAGAATTTTGAATACAGTGCACACAACTCACATGGTATGATGACAGCCTATGCAATGTTTTAGCATATGTAGACCAAAGCACAAGTAGAGTCTGACAAAACCTAAGAAGGCAGACCTGGCTAAGAGTTAGGAGTCACGCTTATTAAATTGAACTCTCAGGGGTATCATGCAATCAGAGGTCACAATCGAGGCAACAGAAGCAATGTCACGATATCAGAGAAAGGGCCAATTCAGACCTGCTCCCTGACAGGCAGTGAGGTCAGGGCTTGCGGCAAATAACTGTATTAAAAGGGAATATTCTCTGCACACTTTTAGAACTGTCATCTGAACAAACAAAGCCAGGTCATTTGTAGGTTAAATCAGAACTTTCTGCCTTAGTAGCACATAGCTTCTTTTCTTTTTACATTCACTACTAATTTCTCAATTACAAAATATACACCATCAGATACTAAACCAAATTCTCAGTAAATTTAACTTTGAAATTAAAAAAAAAAAATCTTTGACAAAAAAAGATCCCTGTTCTCTTCATAAACTGAAAATTACCGAGCTTGCTTCACATAGGAAAACAAAAAGCATGCAAGTGCTTTCGGGAACTGACTTTCCATAGTCAATTTCTTAGTAACCTCGATACTCAATTTGCTCTTAGAAACCATTTATAAAATTTAAAGTTATTCATAATCTCCTTCTTTAACAATGATTGTGAAAGTGAAATAAATTTCTTCTTTTGTCTGGCTACTTGCATTTGTTTCTGGTTACCTGTACTAGGTTATCTATAAGATTCTACAAACATAGTAAATTATGAAATCATAAACATATGTCAAATTAGTTAACATGGCAATAAAACTGCAATAGAAGAACTATTCTAGACTGCCATGTAAAAAAAAAAAATATTGAAAAATATTATCTCTGGATCCAACCTTTCTTTGGAATCTGAGAAAACACAAATATTTATATATGTATAAAATAACTAGAAAATACATTATTTCCACCTTTCTTAATACACATAAGCCAGATAAAATATGTGCAGTGCATACATCAAAATAGCACAAACCTATGAATTTGAAACAACTGCTAAAATGGTTCTGTATTATAAATGGTAAGAGCTGAACTGTAAAAGTATAAAGTTGGAAGATGCACATGAGAGAACTACACAGCATATCATAGAAGTTACACAGATATCACCGCATGATTGTACACTTCTACTACAATATTTCAGTTACTGCTACAATTCCTTGTAAAATCATCTAAGTCTACCATACATACTGTCTATTTTTATAGATTACATGAAACTTGTAAAAGATATAGGACTTTGCTATTAATTTTTTTAATATACATATAATTTTTTAATAACTGGATTTCAACGTGAGTGATTTTAATGTTTTGCTTGAAAAACATTGCACATTACTGAAATACATTACCTGTCTGATCCACAACACTAATAGTTATAAGAAAGAAAACGACTAAGATGTGTGTTCAACATTAAATACATTGTCATATGAAAAACAGCCTTTTTGGAATGCTGTAGATCTCTGACCTCATTAATGCTACCAGTTCTCCACCATAGTTCCCCTTATAGAGTAGGATAAAAATAATTCCTTTATAAGAAACTTTAATCAATTACATTTTCAAATCAACGAAATGCTCTGGGATAAAGGCCTTTCTTAAGTCCACCTCTGACAATACCTAAAGTATGCAAATACATTGCTATTAAACATAGCTATGGGAAATATTTCTTTAATTGTGATGTGTCATGTTGTGCAACTGAAACAAGATTTATTCCCACAACATGTTTCTAAGAATACATTATATTCCTTGTTCATACAAGCTCCATACAAAATGGAAATACTTTTGCAAGATGAGCCTTTGTATAGTGCTACAGTTGTGATATTTCTATGGACACAGAGCACACGCTTTCCCTGGGCTATGTTAAAATACCATTCACTTACCAAGATAAATGTAATGCTTGAAATATTCACTTTGGAAAATGATTGGAATATAACTGAAAATGTACTTTTAATGACCTCTTCATTAACAATTTTTTTTTTTTCAGTGTAAAAAGAGTACCTTTGCATTTGGATATTTTTGAGTAAAAGCAAGACAAATAAACAAACCATCCCAATATTGACTACAGTCTCCAGGCATCCAAACAAATGGCAACAAATTCAACAATTACTTTTACCTAGACTTACTAACTCCTAATGCTTTATCACTTTATATTAGAGGAATTTAGCTAAACTTATTCTCCCTTACGCCCTCCAACCAAATCCATTTGGATTTAACTTGTTGCTAAAATTATCTGTCTTTTGCACTCTAAGACCTGGGTCACAACCTTACTTAGGGACAGGAAATAGTTATCAGGTCACTGAATGGTCAAATGGAAAAGGATTTGAAATGCTTCAGGACTCAGGGGTCTTTTCATCCAAAATGATTGCCTTATGTAGTATAAAATGCTGTGGATCTGAATGTGGAGTCAACTTATTTATGTATATATTGGCTGAGCAGGTAGCTACACTACCTAGCTTTTGCACATACAGTTCAAGAAAGGGCAAAAAAGGAGAGCTAAAATCTCAGAAGATGCAAATGAAACTATCAGAACTGTTGTGCTACCTTATTCAACAATAATATAAACTAGTTCTCAACCTCTGACAACATTTTGGATGAAATCTCATTCCTACTGAAGTCATCACTGGGTAGGCATTAGCAAAATAGTAGTAAGGACCTTCCCCACCCCCAGCCCTCCCCCCAGTGAGCAATTCCTTTTAGGTTAAAGACTAGAAAACTACTGTGCTAGGAAAGCACAGGTGACAAAGCTTATATGTTATATAAAGTCCAAGTTTCAGAAGTTTGTTGGAACAAACAAACTCTTTAGCTCAGTGAATACATTTATGTCTGATCATTAATAAAGTCCTGAAACCACCACAAATTGCAACAGTCTGCAAAACAGTAGGGGCAGGAACAAAGAGATAATACACAAGCAGGTGAAATATGTCGTCAAAATCAGAAACCTTTAACATCAGAACAGTGGAACCTTGAAGACTAGAACCACTGTGAGAGCTTACAATATTAATTTGGAATGTATCTATGGCCAGAACTTCCTGTTCAGGAACCTCAGGCAAAAGAGAAAATCTTATTCTCTCTCTCTCTCTCTCTCTCTCTCTCTCTCTCTCTTAATTGAATGAGAAAAGCAAAAATTTTAATTACAATGTCATATGCCTAGATCATTTATAAATATTCAAATGCTGAAGTTTATTGCATGAATGCACATAAATGGCGTTTTATGTATTCATTTTTAAACTCATACTATAATTTCAGGATTGCTTCATTCCATGAATAGTGAAAAAATCTACATTATCATTGATGGACAGGAGGCTGGAAAATTAGGCACAGATTTTATTTTTTAGTTTTGTTTTATAATAAGAAACTGGGCCACTAAAACTATGTAACTGAAGCTTGAGTGCGTGCACTGTAAGGCCCCTGCAGTCTTTTACAACATCTCAGCGTACCGCTGCTGTGAACTGGGTTTGCACTCTGCCAGCAGAGCAGCTCTGACCCATGGAGAGCACTCCTTCAGATCAACACTGCCTCAGGCTTTACTGCTTTCTCCAAGAAGTCTTACATTTCAGGCATCAAGTTGAATTTCTTCTGGAGATGATTAACCCAAACCCATGACAGATTTTTTCCAAGATATCCAACTCCTTATGTTTATTTTATCCTGGCTCTTTTTGGATGTACTGGACACAAGTAACCTACTCATTTTACATGTTAAAGGGCTGGTGGAGAGCCATTAATTCCTTAAAATGAGAAAATATTTCAATGTGAGAGTTCTGTTGTGTGAGCTCACACTAAATAATAAGAAACAAAGCCATAGAATTCTGATTTTAAAAGATAGATTCCCTTCCACACTATAGGTTTCTGTAATGCATTTTCATCACATTTCAGGATAGAGCTTAGATTCCCTGGCAATGCATTATTCTGTCATTTTTGTCAGTGCCACATGGTTTAGAAACTGCTTCCTTAATCTGACATACAAATTCGAAGCCTGGGAGATATGTAATAGATGCATTTTACTGTAAACATGGCAATTCAGCCTGCAGAACTGCAGCAAGACCAGATTTAGAATGTGGTTATTAATCCTTTTCAGACTACAGCTGCATTAATGATGACTTAATTTAGAAATGAATGTTTACAAACAATGTGTGCATCCTGGGAGCTGATGCCATTTACAATTTTCCATTGAAAATAGCTAATTTAAAAAAGATGAAAACAGCTAACAAAAACCTATCAGCTACAATTCAGTATATTTTTAACTGCCCTTAAATAACAAATAACAAAATATTTAAAGCATAGAAAAAGATTAATATTAGCATTCCACTCTTAGTGCTTTCTCTTAACTCTCATGCAGATATTTTAAAGCATCAGTGATCTGAATCAGTATCAATTCTATTTAATTGTTACATATATTTTTTCTTCAGTGTTGGTAATACAGAATATCTAAGAAATTGTGTTTATCATTATGTAGAAATATTTTATTAAATTCACATACTTAACTCAAAGGCAATCTTAAATTACCACTTTAAAAAGTCTCAAGTTCTATTTTTCAATTAACATTAGTAATAAAAAAAATACAAGAATGCTTTGCTACATTTTTTTCACTTGAGACTGCAAGGAGTTTCATAATTATGAGCTATCAGAAAGCTGGAAAACAGACAATTTAAAATGGATTGATATTTATCTTTCAATCATATGACATAACCACAAGACCATTTTACCTCTTCTTGTGCAAGTATGAAAAATAAGTGTTACTTCTACTAACAAGCGGAAGAGAAATGAATAATTAAAAGCCATCTGAGAAAGTTCATTATCAAAGTTATATTGGTGAAATATGTTTTAACATTACACCCGTTACGTTTTCTACTTTTTACTGGACAGTCACCAGTGAGCATAAAATGACAGGAAAGACAGTACTGCCAATTAGAACTACAGGTTCCCAAATTACAGTAAACATATCCTGACAATATAATCCAATGCATTTTTAAAATAGTTAAACTTCCTGGCAATGGTCACTGTACACATTCCTGGGTGAAGCCAAGTTATATTCTTTCCACTTCTCTGAACTGTATGGTATAGATGTGCCACTGATGGATATGGATATGACTAAAAATAAATATGTGTGTTAATAAATCACTTAACCTACAAAATTAATTAGAACATAGTACATGAAATTCTGAAAAACTGTAAGTGAATCATATCCAAATAATACAGAACTTAGGTAACTTGACTGGACTCCCAGGTGATCAACTGCATCCTTCCAACTTGCTCTACAGATTTTCCACTGAACAGAAATTCTTTGGATAACCCACTAAAATTGCTGAGGTAGATGGATTAAAGATAACTCCAAAAGATGTATACTGTTTCCTAAGGTTGTAGCAAAACAATGTGCTAGGCCTGGAGGCTCCTTCTTCAGTTTTGCACTGCTGCACCAGGACAAAGCAGTCATACTGTTGGTTGGTAAAAATAGATATCCTTCCTTTGTATGAATGGAATTACACACCCTGAAATTACAGACTCACAGCTGGTAGAGATGGTCTGTTACACATTCAGCCAGGACTAATTGGAACTTCCCAAGAAAAGATAAGGAGTCAAAGACAGATTCTTCCTTCAGTTCCTGATCTACTGACCAAAATAATTTAGACTATTTTACATTATATCAATGACTGAAACAGCCTCCAGATAACAAAAGAAGCAGTTATAAAGCTTTCTAAAAACACGATTTGCTGCAAAATAGGAAATGATGAAATTTTTCTGTGTTCCTTATAACTTTTCCAAAATTTTGAGATCTTTGAAATGTCACTATTGACAAAATATACAAAAATGACCAAGCATGTTCATCAGAATAGTAAACAGACATATTTTTTATCCGCTAACTAGTGCTAACTGACACTCAACAACCTGGCTGGAAGCTTAACCCAATCACACCAAAAAGAAGTAATATAATACACATAATCCCAGGAAATGTCCACCAAATCATCAGAAGTGAGGTTTTCATTATATCAAGTCATTTTTTTTTTCATCAAGCCATAGTTTCTTAAGAGAAATAGTAAGCCCACTCGCATATTCTGTGGCATACCTTATAACCTACTGAAGCTAATGTCACAATATATAACTATGGTCCAAAAATGTTATTTATTCAAATAGAAGTTTTCACAAATCTGTATGATCACACGCATTAAACTAATTTTAAAGAAACTGAAACAGTAGCTTGACAGAAAGCATTCATATTAAAAAATGCATGTTGATACTGCAAATGACACTGAAGAGTAATTGTTCATAATTTACTATGCTATTAAACTCATACCTATCTATATTCAGAATATAAGCATATATACGTTTGTGTTTACACACATGTACGTGTGTATATATTAATGCACACATGCTATCTATAGTCATACATATAAATGTCTATTTGCAATCTATACACATACACACAAACATACATTTAATTGCATTCCCACGGCCTGTGCCATGGCCTTCACACATTACTTGTATTTTTAAATGGTATATTCTTGTTTGTAGGAACAACATTTCCTTATGTGCTGATGAAGCATGTAATACAAAGGAGTTTGTCTCTGGCTAAATTGTGTGATTTCAGACTTAAATGTGAAATAATGGTTCCTTTTTGGGATTATTATATCATCTATGAGCAAAACATGATGACTTCCAAAATTCAATAAAAATGTATGATGTCACTCAAGTTTTGAAAGATATATTTCCATATATATATGATATACGACCATGTTATTTTCCTAGAATGCATATGTCAAATTAAAGATATGTTAATTGTCACAGAATCACAGAATCATTTATGTTGGAAGAGACCTCCAAGATCACCTAGTCCAACCTATGACCTAACACTAATAAGTCCTCCACTAAACCATATCACTAAGCTCTACATCTAAACGTCTTTTGAATACCTCCAGGGATGGTGACTCGACCACTTCCCTGGGCAGCCTGTCCCAATGCATCACAACCCTTTCAGTGAAGAAGTT
>VXAA01000769.1:56906-70033 GCA_013399115.1 Anseranas semipalmata
ACCTTGATGTCCTTCCTGTAGTGAGGGGCCCAAAACTGAACACAGGACTCGAGGTGCAGCCTCACCAGAGCTGAGTACAGGGGGGATGGGAATTTGTCCCATGGGATCAAAACTTTCCAAAAGTTTTCAAAATTGGATGTCAACATTTATTTTGCATATCAGTTCCTCCTGACTTTTGTAACAGGATGATCTTCAAAAAAAAAAAAAAAAAATTCTTCAAGCCTATTTTGTAAAACTTTAACCAAATAAGTCTTGTAGAGATGGCTATTTCTTTCATGTATTGTTATTATTATTGTTATTTTCTTACAAATCAAAATTAGATTTGAAGTGAGAAATAAGCAAGAGACTTAAAACCAGAGCTCCTGCATATATAATTTTTAATTAAAAATTTAAGAAGAATACACTTAAACTATCAACATACTTTCAACAAACAGAAAGCCTGTTCAAAATCTTTCATAAAGCATCACTATATCTTAGGTTTAATACCTGTAACGAGACTTGGAAGATGACAATTTATAATTTCCACAGAGTATTTTCAAGACTTTAAAAAAAAAATTAAACAGTTATTCATCTCATTCAAAGCCAAGAAAGTTGCATATTACATCAACACTATATCCTCACTATGTTTAGATATTGCTTTACAGGTGGAATAGCATACAACACTGTAGGCTGGATAAGAAGGTAAATTATGATAGAACGTACTCTATCTCAGAACTGATTCATTTTAATAAGCTCAGGAGAGGATGACATTATTTAATTGCAAGGTTTGCCCTTTATGTTCAATGGATTCATATTCAGACAAAAATCTTGGTTTTCATTTGCTATGTTCCCATTGTCTAATAAGTGTATAACAGTGAATAATCTCTAAATAATCTCTAAAACAATAAACATCAGAAAATCATACCTGTACAAATACAACAAATGTTATATTTACAGCTGATATTTTAACTACTTACTTACTCAAGATAGACTAATAGTAAATATAAATGATACCTACTGTTTAAGTAAGGCATAAAGATGCTTTACACACAAGAGTCAGATATTAAGCTCATTCCTTTTCACCCTTTATTTTATACCTCCTATTTTTAATTTTCTTTTTTCCTATTTGTATTGTTAAACACAAACTAAAAACACAATGAAGACGAAAGACATTCATCCTACACTTTAACTAGATTACCTCCTAAATATTCATTACCATGATGTGTTCCAGTTTGAAAATCTAGAACTGTTCTAATTGTTTCACTTCCGAGGGCATCCCCTTTCAAAAGTAGTGATTCTGTTATTTAACAGATAACACATGTGTACTTACTATTGATGCTAAGGTTTCTCCTCCCATTTTCCACTTTAAAGATTTTTTTTTTTTTTAGATTTGTTTAGTAATTTATGAAGGAGATGGGCTGAAGTTCAAATTCTCTGCCTGAGCACTGACTACCTGTCTGTAAAGGTAAAAGGGCTTATATAGAGGAAGTTTTTTTCCACCATGCAATAAACTGGTCTGTATTCTCTCTTGATTTAGAATATGGTGCCTGCAGATTTATGGATACAGAGTGAAATCAATCCAACTTCTTGGTACAGAAATAACTGCCACTGTGGAAGAGACCCAAAGAAATTTATTCCAGGCAAAAGAGGAAGAAATGGTCAAAAGGTTCACACCTTTTGAGAGGGGAAATAGGAAACAAGTTTTTCTGTGAGTGAGGGCAGAAATGACTGGTAACGCAACTCTGAAATCATCATGCTTTGATTTGTAGTAGATGACATACAGAATGTTATCCAAATTGTAAATCTAGAAGCTCTGAATTCTGGCTGACAGTATCTCAGATACATATTAGTAAATGCTCTGCACCCTAGATTCTAATTCATAACTTAGTGTTTTCTGGCCATACCATCTCTAGCAGCAATGCCTCATGTAGAAGGACAATTTTATATTCTAGTCAAGCAGAATGGTATTTCTTGTCTTCTTGAAGGCTCTGCAGATTGCATGTAAGCACCCAATATAAGGTTGCTGAAAAAAATCATGTTTATTAGCTGGCCAAAGGAGTACAATCATCCTTGAAATGAAAGGCAAAGTGTTCCATTACAGTGCTTGCATTTTGATATTTAATCTGCTACAGTGCCTTCTCTCCATGTATTTAAAAAGTAATTTCTGACATGTTTAGAATACATACATTGGCTTTCCACAAAGAAGAAAATGTCTCCAGGCAGGAACAGATAAACCAGTGGCAGGAAAGCTAGGCTAAACCTTCACTGACTTCAGGATGCTGAGGTTGGGATCAAGTTTCTCTCTTTGATATGGCTTTGAACAGTCACACTACTGCTTGTAGGCTTTGGGCATCCACAGCTTTTTTTCTTTTTTTTTTTTTTTTTTAGGCAGTCTGCATGTCCTATTTATTCAGTATATAACGGCTTCTGCGTATTGTGGCATATGAAGATATGCCACTGGAACAGACATGATACATTGGAAATACTAAACCAGGCACCATATATACAGACTCTCCATATTATATGTAAATTCATGCTTGAATGAAGTGCAAACAGAGGTGTAAAATCATTTTTCCTCTTCAGAATTTCCCAATTGTTTCCAGCCAAATCTGAGAATGGACTCAAGAATGTGAGGCAAATTTGGACTTGCATATGGCTACGTTAATTGATGGAATTCCAGTTCAGGTATACTCAGCTCAGTCGGACACCTGCCTCAGAAAGGTTCTAACTTCTATCACCATTCAGTTAATGTTAACAGAGTATTATATTTTTTTCTTTTACCTTGTGGGACTGGGAATAAATGAGGTATTGTATGGCTATGTCATTGAAAAAGATAAAATGACAGAAGTGACAGCTTTCTGAACACTGAATTGAGTTGCAAAAGGAACCAAAACAGTTTTAAAAAATGCCTCTAGAGATGCTCATATTCTTACCAGAAAGGTATTTTAAATAGCCAAACTTGGCCTTATCCTAACTGTATTGAAATAAAGGAGAGTTTTAACAGTAATCTCATCAGTAAAAGAACTAAATCAGTATGGGCTTTTGGAAAGCCAATCTTATATTTGCATGCTGAAGTTTCTTTTCTTCTATTCTGTCAAATGTTGGAATTTTAGGGACTATTTATGAAAGTAACTTCTTTTAAAAAATGTTACCAATCATCAGGAATTAATGGCTATCTTGAGAAAAGGTGACTACGAAATGAAGAATTTGAAGTGATATTTGATTACAAAATTTTATTCTAGTTATTTTATATCTCATGGCATGCTTATATGTTCTTGCACGTAAATTAATAATAATAATAAATAAATAAATTAGGCACCACTTCATTATGAATTAATCTCTAGGAGCACATCCCCTCAAAGGAATTGAAATTGAAATGCTTCACTGCTGTAACTTAAGACACTGAGGAACAGATAAGACCTTAAACTCCTGCCTGCTTCAATTTCTTCGTATTGTTGTACATTTCAAGTAAGCTTGCTTAAAAGACATTAGGAAATATATATGCTTATATGCATACAGACAAAGTGAAATTCTTGTTCATACCTTCAAAGTAACAAGCATTTACAGGCCGAGTCTTCCTTGGTGGTTTCACATGGAGATGTTTATTTTCATTGTTTTTGAACAACGCCAGGCGCACAGCTGGGTCTAGACGACAAGAACAAGTTAAAATCAAAGGTCAGACCTGGCTCATTCATTCCTTCAAGCAGTTTTTCACCTTTTAGCCACTTAATAAGTGAAAAGACCTTTAAAAGTAGGTTTTATATTCACAAAGGATTACATTTTCTAAAATAAAGAAACACAAATACATATGCAACTGAGAATCAAAGTCACTATTCTTTAGGATTTTAACAGCACTGATCATTGTTTAGCTAGCTAGCTCATCTCCAAATTAAAAATAAATTCTAAAGCATATATTTGCACAAAATATTTAAAAAATCTGTTTGAAAGCTTGAAACTCAATCAGAAATATTAACAGAATATATGCCAAGTACTGTTTCTAAAAGCTTTGGTTCATAAGTATTCAGTGGTCTAAATCAAGTTATTTACACCTAAAAATGTTAACAGGAGGCAGTTTATTAGTTTAGTTTTTTGAGGCTAAACTTTCAGATAATAAGCCAACTCTCTTCCATGTCCCATCCTTACCAAAATAAAGAAGACTCCAAAAGTCTATAGGCTCATCTATACGACACAGAACAAAATCTCGATGCATTTCATAACTGTTATTTTGAAAACTTTGCAAAGAAGCAAAGATGAGCACAGAACTGTATACAAATCTAGATAATACATGTTCCTAAACTGTAAAAATATAAAAAGTTTAATTAATAAAAGCTGAACTAATACAAACTCACACATGTCAGGAAAGGTAACTTTCATGCATTTCTTATGTGAAAGAACTGTTTGCTTGACATTGGAAGAAAGTAGGAGTTTAAGGGAAACAGTGGGTTAGAAAGAATATGAAAATTCTATGCAGGGCAGAATAAATCACTCAGTTCAAAGTAAAATAAAATAAAATAAAATAAAATAGAACTGGGAAGAAAAGCAGATACATAATGAGGAGCAAAAGCATATAGGGTTTTTGTAGGTATGACACTGTGCATGATGACATGAGTGACAGAAAGACAAAGGAAAAAAATCAAAGAAATATGTTTCAAATGGTTAAAAGAAGATGATAGTACAAGCAGACAAATACATTCTCCATAATATCTGAGAAACGATGAGGCTGAAGTGGTTTGTCTACAAAGGTGACTGCAAACTGTCAGAAAAGAGTAGAAATTAACAACAATAAAGAGGGAAAGCTTAGCAACAGAATTAAGCAAGAAAGTTGACATGGCAAGGAAGGGATCTAAATTTTCACAAAGAATGCAAGCATAGCAAAATTGCATATGTGAGACACAGCCAGAAGAGAGAGCAGGAAAACAGAGGAGATGGGAAGACTGAAAGAGCATTCAGACAGAAAAAATTTACAAGACTAAATACGTCTGTTGCTTCATTTTAAGCTTGTTACTTGGATGACCTCGTAGCAGATCTTCCATGTTTATTGAGAGAGATTATAAGAGCATCTATATGTGGATATAGCATGGCCCATAATACCACAGCAAAGTCAACAGCCCTTTGTTTTGTTTTTGTTTGTTTTTGTTTCTCTATTTATGGAAATAAAGGATCGGAATGCTCTGTTAAGTCAGTGGGCAATCACTTATGAAATTTAACAGCAACTTACAAAGCTGCTTTTGAACAGATCTCTGTATTTGCAGTAGACACTTCCGTTACAAAGTAATGTAACATAGAGATCCTAAGAGTTCAACTTTTTTTCTCAGAGAATTGCTCTCTTGACACAAAATAACAAAGATGCAGACATACTATATTTTTACCTTATAAGCCTACATAAGATCTCTAATGGGATATGGACACTTTAAGAGACAATGCATTGACATAACACGTCAAAAAATTATGGTACTGGTCAGTCCACACTGCAGCAACTTTTGGTTGACTGAATGTTCTTGATGGTGCTAACCTCTCACCAATCAGCAAACTGGACTAATCAAAGAATCATGGAAAATACGGATAGAAGTAATTTAGTCCATGTCTTCTTTCCAATGCAGAATCAGCAAAACCTTACACTTTATCTCCAGTTATCTAGGAGAAAATCTCTCATCTTCTTGTATGATGTTTATAGCTTCCGGGTTAATCCAGAGAATGTCAGTTTTGAAGTCATTTTAACCCACTTTTACTAGCTATATCAGGTATAAGTTCAATGAAATGTCTGAGGAAGCACAGTAAATAATGATTAGCTCCATTAATTTTAAAGGTAGATTATTAGTATGATTTATGAACTGGATTATCATGTTTGTAGATATATTCGTTTCATGTAGATGGACTAAGTATGCCTATTTTGGCATGCCTCCCAAATCAAAAATAAATTTGTAGTAACCTAGTGTTCTTCAGGGTAGCAAATGTTTGGGGCAATAGATCATGGTAAGATTTGTGATAAAAATATCTTGAAATAAAAATATGTTGCATTTTAAAGTTCTCTCTGAAATTTTAAATAACAATGGTTACAAAAATATTGTAACTAAAGTATAAATTACTATTTTGTTTTCTATACTTGGAAGATAAATGGCCATATGAACACTATACATAGATGAAAGTATACAAAATAAAATTTTTTGTTACTACAATTTTACTAACACTCAGGATACAGTGTCGATAAGGTACAGAGTTGACAAAAAGACTTCTAACTTACAAAGCTAGTAGCAATAACATCAATAACTTTCTTTCTTCAATAGATGACCAAAGACGAAGTGTCAAAATTGATTAAAACCTCTTAAAACAAAATGTAATTGAGGATTTCCAAACTATTTTTGAGCAAGAAAATAATTTCTGCAATAACACACTGTTTTCCTGTGTGGGTCTATTGAAGTTGTTCCAATATATACTAAAAATTTCATCTTTCCTTAATCTAGCCTCCCATTCGATTCTATGAAAACTCTAAGCAGTCCAAAAATTCATCTATACCAAGCACTTTCAGGTGAAATCATGTGAAGTTATTAGCACCATCCTAGCCTTTTCAAATATTTATTTGTGCACAAAGATACCAGCAGTAAAGAAGGTCCATGAACTGGGAAGAGAGGGAAATGACAGAAATCATTCTACTAGGAGATTTCTATCAGAAGATTTTTCTTCGAGTGTTTGCAAGATAACTTAAATAATCTGTAGGGATTTAACACAGTGCCAGACTACTTGAATTTGTACCTAGCTGGATCACCTCAACCATTGCCTACAGCTCTTTTGTTATTAAAAATGAGTCTTTTTCTTTATCTAGATCCAAATGTAGGCAATATTACAAAGATTAGTTTATAATACCAGTGCTTTTCAGTCTCTGAGAGAGACGGGGAAACGAACTGTATGTATGCTTTGATGACAAGCTATCAAATGTTTGAGATTTCACACAGAGAACTGTGAAAGAGTCCAATAGTTCAAAATCATACAGACATCTTCCTGGATTCTGGCATGCTCATTTAAATGTGGCTTATTAGGCAATGATCTGTGCTGGCAATCTAAGAACCAAGGATGTAATTTAATGCACATTGCTTGGCAGACTCCAAATATAGAAGATAAGTTGGACAAACTCGAGAAATGTTATAGAAACAATATGGATGGAATAGTTACTGCCTGATCTGGCACCATATTTGCTAAGCAACTTCATGATAATATGTGAAACTGAAAAAATTAAATGTTTGTCATTCATTTTTTGTTGTGCAATATCTGTAATTAGAAAAACATAAACATGCATCTGCGTCAACTTTAAAAGAGTAGATAAATCAAAGTAGCACAGTGACAGACGTGCATCTATGAGATAATTCAATTTGTAAATTCATCTGGAAGAAAGACCACATTTTGTTCCGTAACCGGAACTGGTAACTATTTGTGGAACCATAACTGGTTCCGCAAATAGAAGCATGGGATGCTCATCCCTGGTTTGAGTTCCTGTATTATACTGCTACATGTAATACACAGCAACAGCAAAAGTAGCTTTCTTTCTGCTACTAGGAAAATATAGATCAATGGCCATTTATTTAATGTGTAATAAGGAATAACAATATCCCCCAGGTTTTTATTTTGACTGTTGTTAATTGAACAAATTATGTTGTATAATCAGATCATCTGTTTTGGGGTTGTGGGCTTTGTGTTTTTGTGGTGGTTGGTTGTTGGATTTTTTTGTTTTGCTTGTTTGTTTGTTTGTTTTGTATTGCACTGCTGTCTTAAATTCCAAACTAGAAGTAAAAATTATCTGCTAACCTCTATGAAATATCTTAATCATTTTTCTCTAGTTCTAGGAGTCAAGGCCCACTCCAGCTGCTTTTTGCCTTTTTTTGGTACCTATATGGCAGCAAGAATTATCTCATGCTGTCAGTCACTGGCAAGAGAGTTTTCCTTTGGAGAGGAAAAAGTTAAACAAGAAGTAATACAGCAGTGTTGTAGTGACAAGCTGAAAGCCAGACAAGGCTTCCGGCCATCTTAAAAGAAAAAGAAGTTAACTTTCAGAGGCTAATATAAAATCCACATAACCGAAGAAATTCAAAGTTAAGCAAGAAATTCTGTACTGCTGTGCCAATGCATCTTTAGGAAGCTACAATTGTTATGAGTTATAGAGAATTTTTAAACACAGTGAGGTGCATTAATGTCTGCTGTGTTTAGATTTTTAATTAGAATTTCTTTAGAGTTTTATGCACCCATGATAAACAGGAATATTTCTGACATCATACCAGTTTTACTTGGCTGCAAAGTTTCTGGTTTCTTGCCCACACTTTTGTATTATATTACTGTAGAGTAAAAATAGTTGAAGTAGACATAGCCTACATTTGGTATGGTTAAAACAGAGGCCACAACTTTATTTAACTACACAAACAAGCATACATAACTGTAGTGGATTACAGTATAACAAGCCTTTAGGCCATTAGTTGGTGGGACAGGCCTACTGTAATATAATCATTGCCTGAATCACTCCCTATTATAAGGTTAGGCTACTTTAAGCTCTTCCTTGTAATACAAACCACAGGATTCAGTGCACTTGCTAGTATTCTCTTTATTTTTTCATTACTGAAAAAGTGCATTGCCAGACATATGAGGTAAGATACTTCTCAGTTACTTTTACATCGCTACAGTTTAGACACGTACTCCAGCCAGTCACTCTAGGTTTTGTGTATAGACAATGGAGAACTATAAATGCTTTTACAGTGAGATTCAAGTAGCCTGTTTTTGCATTCTGATTTAGAAGGAAATTAACAGCATTTATTGTGGCTATTTGTTTCCATAAAGGAAAGCAGATGACTAGCTCAGATGTGGACTTCCTATAATTAAGCAAACGAATCCCATCACTGTTGCACTAAGAGAAGATTGAAGATTACCAGGATAAAGGAATAAATACTCACACCTGAGGATGTTTAGAATGCAAGTTGTTCATGACTGTCCAATTCCAGTCCAAACCAGCAGATGCCAGGCCACATTAAAGAGGAATTGTAAAACTTGCTGAATGGAGACTTATTTAAAACTTTGCATTTGTGAATTTCAGGCAAAGGAGTTTGATGGCATTTGGAATCAGACACACTCTGACAGGCCATGTGTTCCTATAAAATCTATCAGTATCTTAGCATCAGCTGCAATTAATAAGATCATTACCGCAAAAGAGCTCAATCACACTTAAAAGATGTGTGGAATGATCCTGAACTCTTAGCATAAAAGCTATCAGTTTATTTGTTATTAGTTGATGATTTTATTTGTATCTAGAACCTTTAGATGTTGTTGCTTTGTTTCTTCTCTGAACTTAGAATTTTGCTTTTACATCAAACATATGTAGTAGTAAATGGATATAGCATGGAAAGTTGCTTTTTACCTTATAATTCTCACTTAAGTGGGTGCTGGCTACTTATTTTCTAGAGTGTAGGAAATCTATATTGCTCACGAAATTATTTTACTGTCATTAGCATACCTTTAACAATCTTCAGTCAGAAAGCTAAGAAGGAAACAGTTGCAATTATAACACAGAACTGGACACTCAAAAGAACGAACAGAAACAATAGTAATAAAAAGAAAACCCACAAGATTTACTATGAAGCTTCAATAAGGATGAAGCTCATTTCAGAGGAGATGAAGCTGGTAAGATGCCAACTTCTATGGAAACATTAAATGACATTGTTGATATTGACTTATTGAGATGAATTTTTATCTGCTTTCAAATATTAGAAGGAATAAAGTCTTTTACTGATTTCTCACTTCAGTATGGTTAAACTGACAGCAACAGTTTAAGACTGTGAACTCTCTCTCAATCTCTCCATAATGGAATTGTTGTAAGTATTCTAGCATGAGTTGTATCACACACAGATCCAAGACACATAATGGCAGCCTAACGGATCTGGATCTAGAGCTGATCTAGAGCTTGCTAGCCTAAGGATAAGGTGTATCGTCTCCACTACTGTAAAGTCCCTCTGTTCAACCAGACTCTCAATGAGACTATGACTCTCTGTTCTCACTGCTTCAGAGGAGGTAGTTGATGTAAAACTTAATTATATATGTGGAGATTCTTCTCGCATTGGATTACCTCATCAGGATCACTTTCTAGTGCAATAGCTGAGTTTTAGCATCAGTTTAAGATAAAAATACTTGTTTTAATTGATAATATCCTATTTGGTCCTTACTGACCAAACAAGTACTGACTTTGTTAGTATGCTGTATGAGAAAGACTAGTTGACTTGATAATCTTTGTATTGAAAAGGGCTGGAGCGTGCAATGTTTCAGTCATGTTTCTTGGTTCTGGAAATTACATTTTTTGCTTATCTGAGAAAAAGAATGTGATTTTAATGACTGTCCGAGAACTCTGTACAGGAAAATGATATATAGAGGTTATTTTTGTGCTAGATGTAATACACAAAAAAAGTCCCTTATGAGTTAGTGTCAGGAAGAGAATATTTGAACCTATAAAAACTTTATGCAAAAGTTTTGTTATTTTTTTCCAACACTGTTGGTATTCTTCAAGAATATCCCAAGTGATACATTAAAAAGCTCAACACACATACACCATATTGAATAATCTGAACAAAGTGAAAGTAAACATATTCAAAACATATTAGAACTGCAACAATAATAGGATAGCAAATTTGCTATGGTCAATCAAACATTTATGACTGGATTAATTACTGCTAACACAAATTTGAGAGCATACGGAGGAAAGATTATTTAACCTAATACGCTCTTTTCATTAAAAAAGTGATAAACAGGCCACCAAGTAGAACACATGTCAGAAACGCAGTTGCACACCAGATATTTACTAGTATTTTTTTAGGTAAAGTGGTATCATGGGAAGCTCTCAAGATTTAAATAGAATCCCTTTAACCTTTTATCCATTTTTTCTTCCTTCTGTAACAATAAAGCACGGCTTGTTGATTGCACATCTTTTTTTCTTTTTTAACTGGAGATTTTTTTTATCTAATTAGTATTAAGCATAATATTTAAACTGTTAAAAATATATGAAGAAACATTTTTATTAACTTTATTTGTAGGCTGAACATTTTCCCTTCCCAGAGCAAAATGTCTTTGAGTACTTTCAACACCTAATACAGAAGAGATTTGCAAAGTTATACAAAAGAGGAAAATTAACTGCAGCTTCTAATAAAGTTATAACAAATAAATGAACGCTTAAAAAATTAAACATAAACAAAAGTACACTTTCCAAAGACGATTTAACATGATTATTAATTTAGAGTTCGGTCCTATTGTCAGCCAGGCTCTTAAATACTTCAACATTTCTTATACTAGTGGTATTGTATTAATATTGTTCTTAACACAGTCCATTAATATTTGTATTAGCATATTGTACTAATGGTTGACAAGAAAGGTTCATTGACATAAGAAGTATCTGAGAAGAACCAAAAGACAATTGCAAAAAAGCTGCATAAGTACTATTTATTTCTCCAGAGAATATTTAAAACCAAAGAATACTATTTCATTTCATATGTATCAAACTGCCATTTCCGTAAATAGTTCTTGCATAATCAATCTAGTTATGGAGATGTGAATAATGAAACACAGATTTTATTTTAAGGACAAAATTTTAATCATAGCAACTAAAAACAAAACGAACCTGAGTTTGTCAATTATTTTAACCTGATTCCACCAATAGAAAAATATAAGAAGCGCAAAATGTGGAAATAAATACAAATTACACAACTAGAAAAGGAGATACATGAGCAAAAAGAAACAACATTTCTGTTTAATACAACTGACAAATGCTCATTTCAAAATCCACTAGTATGTTTTTTAAAATCTGAGTATTTTATCCCTGAAACAAATGGAGGTCTTTATGGAGATTTAAAGCGTGATTTGTTTTCACTGAATCATACTCCATCTTTATTCAAATTAATGTTTAATTATATGCGAGCAAAATTCTTAAAAGAGACACCCTATTTTGAGATTTAAGAATAGAAACATTACATCACTGTAATCATTTTTATCTGTTGACTTACCTAAATTTTTATCACTGTATTTTCTGGGCTTCATTTTATGAGCCCTCTTCAGCATTAGCTGTGCAGTAGAAATATCTTTAAAACCCCTAGGGGAAGAGAATAACTCACTAAAAATTTCACATATTATTAGATCATCTGAACAGTATTCCATAATGCACTTTTCAAAGAGAATACAAGTGTTTAGTACTTCCTATGCACGGTATGAAACATTCTGAATTACACAGATATCTGCAACGCTTATCTGAAAATTACAATATAGCAACATATTAAGCTGGTCTCTCAGACAGTTGTAAAAGTAATTACAATAATTTTTACTTTGGTAGAAAACAGAGATTATTGAAAGGTGGAACTTAAAAAAAAGCAAGCTAGAACAGCAAAATATACTGTAACTATTCCTAGAACAAGCAAAGTACAGAAGCTTAACATACCATTCTTCTGAAATTTTCTCTTCTTTTTCAGACCTGAATGAAAATTTCTTTTTTTCTTTCAAGTCAGAGAGCTGTGACATTGTTCCCTTCTCTGAACTGAAAACAAAGTATAGGAGCAGTACTGAAAGGTAGGTACATAAGAAATGTTCTCGGGTGACTGTTTTGCAGCCTGTTATTCTGCAAGTTGTTTGTGCCTTTTGAAGCTTGCAAATAATATATATATATATATATACACAAATCTATTTTAATACTCCAGGAAGGCTTTATCTCAGAGACTAATAAAAGTCTGACATTAATTTGAAATGTTTACATTTCAATTACTCAAAGCATATTTCATTCCTTTCTCTCCAAAAGAATGCAGCTGTGTAAGAAATCTCTTTTAATCTTTATCTAGTCTTAGAAATCTATTTCAACATCTACGTGTTATGATGTATGTGAAAAAAATATTTTATGATATATAGTCAAACATAGATACATAAAATATATGTACATATTCATATACTCCTAATTAATGGAAAATAATATCTGCATTTAGTATACCTAGTTTTAACATTTAACTCCAGTAATATCATTTTAACCAACAGCTGCAAAAGCATCAGAAAGCAGCCTCGATTTCTCCTCCTCCTGATTTTTGTCAAATCCAAATGAACTAAACATAATGGGGGAAAAACACACACAAACACAAAACAAACAAACAAACAAC
>VXAA01000769.1:87621-110967 GCA_013399115.1 Anseranas semipalmata
AGGACCCTGCATTTGCCTTTGTTGAACTTCATGAGGTTCCTCACCGCCCAATGCTCCAGCCTGTCCAGGTCCCTCTGAATGGCAGCACAGCCCTCTGGGGTATCAGCCACACCTCCCAGTTTTGTGTCATCAGCAAACTTGCTGAGGGTGCACTCTATTCCATCATCCAGGTCACTGATGAATAAGTTGAACAGGACTGGACCCAGTACGGACCCCTGGGGGACACCGCTAGCTACAGGCCTCCAACTAGACTCAGCGCTGCTGATCACGACCTTCTGAGCTCTGCCGTCCAGCCAGTTCTCGATCCACCTCACTGTCCACTCATCCAACCCACACTTCCTGAGCTTGCCTTTGAGGATGTTATGGGAGACAGTGTCGAAAGCCTTGCTGAAGTCAAGGTAGACAAAATCCACTGCTCTCCCCTCATCCACCCAGCAAGTCATTCCATCATAGAAGGCTATCAGGTTGGTCAAGCATGATTTTCACATGGTGAACGCATGCTGACTACTCCTGATCACCTTCTTGTCCTCCATGTGCTTGGAGATGACCTCCAGGACAAGTGATTCCATCACCTTTCTGGGGATGGAGGTGAGGCTGACTGGCCTGTAGATATCATAGATATGAGATGTTCTACCACTTATGCAGCATCTGTCAGTTTAATAGCATAGACATACACCAGTAAGACAATGGGCACAATATGTCTTAAACATAATTTAGGGAAATATCTGGTGAATAAAGGGAAAATATTTTTATGCTTCTACAAAACTTTTTGTAAAGAAGGCTATTAGAAACTTCGAGCTTATAATGATTAAATAAAACACACACACAAAAAACTTTAATTACAAAACTATGGGTAAGATCATAAATAAAAATAGATAGAAGATGACAAGTACACAAAATTAGTAAGATTTTTTCTTATTATACCTGAACATAAATAAAGAGAATGCCGCAAACCAACCTGTATTAGTGTGGCAGCTTCATTCTTCTGTCTTGAAGCCTCTATAAAATGATCATTCCTTGTTCTGGTGCAGTCAGTTTTCCTCCTGGCATGGTACTTCCTCCAAAGGGACTGGATCACTGATGCTGCCATATGCAGCCTAGTAGAGAAATAAGTTCCTTTATGAATGACATAACCTCACCAGCAAATCTGGATTATCATAGCTGCCAAAGTATAACCATAAAACCCCTGAAAGAATAGCATTGTGCACTGAGAAAAATAGAATACTCTGCCATTAAACTGTAAAGAAATTACAACCCAGATGTCATATACATGTACAGAAACACAAGAGGATACTCACACCATATAGATTTGGAAGATCAGTTATCTAAGAGGACCATTCTCTGCTGGGCATTGTTCCCTCTACATTCACTAGAAAAGAAGAGTCTCCTCAAAGGAAAGATTAGGAGCAGGAGTAGTTTAATAATGACTGAATAACCTATCTGAGGGGTCCACTTATCTCCACTGTCCATACAGAAAAATACTGGAGGGTGCTAAGTTGAATGTTGAAAACTGCATGATAAGAGTATCTCCAATGGAGCAGATAGGAAAAACAGAAAGTGCAATTTAATCTTTTGCCTACTTTTAGCCTTCAGTTTAACACTACTGACCACTGGTTATATGTGTACATTTTTTAAGTTGCTTATTGTTTAAAAAACTGATTACAGGCTACTTAGACTTGCTTAGTGATTGAGCTCTCTAAACATAACGTCAATTAATTAAATTTTTCTGATGGAAAAGAAGTTTAATGGCAGCTCTGCATTATGACATGATTATCTTGGAATCCTCTCTACAAAATTCTCTTTTCAATTGGCCAGTGGATTTAAGGAAACACATCTAAATTTCCCCCAATCTTTACATTTTTTCTTTCCTCGTGTAGTGCATTTGTTTAAACAACAGAGTACTTTTCAGCAAAAAAAGATGCTCCATCACAAGTCACAGCACACTTCAGAGGTTAAGCCAGAAGAAAGCAATGCACAAAATATTCTTTTTTTTTTTAATGTATTTTTTCTTAAAATGTGTTTATTAAGCTTACTAATCCCAAAACATGGTTTATTTATAAGCTTTGCATCCATAAAAACTGAGTTTTAAAAAAAACAACTCTAATGAAGTTTGTATTCTGCATTGATGAGAACTGTTCAACAACAGGCTACAGAATGAATTTAAAATTTTAACTAAAAACTCTAAATGAGCTATTTCAAAAAGAATTTTTTTGAGGCATTTAACTTCTATAATAGACTACTGTACTCTGATTTTCAAATTCCTGAGAGGCAATGATGAATTGTATGGTCTTCCTGAATAATAATTTTTATGACAAATTGTCAGTGTCTTAAGTATCAACCGACTAAACACTACTGCCCATTTACCATAAGTCTAACCAGCACGAAGAAGTTCACCTTCCATGCTTGATCCTCACACTGTATTCAAGACGTGTACTTTTGAAACTGAATTCTTACGAAGTTATAACTGAATTTTTGTATCTCTAGGGCAAAAACTCCAGCTTCTATTCTCCCTGACAGTACATCCAGAACCATAAACCAGAAGCAAATACATTCCAAAGAGGTAATAAACCAGTCTGTTTTATGCAAGAGAGTATTTAGGGGCACAGAACAAGTTGAACTGGCCCTTCACCCCTGCCTCTGCTTGTAAGAAGCGGGTTGAGGCATGTTGGAGGAGTACCAAGGGCAGGGCAGACTGTTAGCTCTTCAGTCATCACAACAGCAGGAGCCTGGCCTAAGGTCAAGGGAGTCGGATGGTAGATTTAAGCAACTTTTCTCTCTTGCCTTCTAAATGATACTGACTGTAAACTTTACACAGATGAATCTTGAGTGTCTAAGGAATAGTAGAGCAAAAAAAACCTTACACTAGTTTGTAATTTAAACTCCCTCAAAATTCCAAGAAGCGACCTAGCATTTTCTTCCCTAATGTTGTATGTTACTTGTGCATTTATGAGTTGGTGTCATAAATGTATTGCAAAAAGCAAAAAAGAAGGAAAAGTTAGGAGACAAAGAAAAAGTTTTAAAATTCTCTTATTAGACAGTATTTTAAAATTATTTTAAGTATATACTTATCTATATTCTAATATACTGATAGAATACCAACGGGATTGTTGTTAATATGGAAGTCCAGCATGCATCACCTTAAAATAATACTTTATTGTCTAATAAGCTTCAAAATATTACTTTCATACCATCCGATCTATGCCTATGTTTTAAACAGGAAATTCTCACTTACTGCCTATCCATCTGTGTTTGAAAGCAGTTCTAACATCTATGTCCTACCTTTCTGTATCATTCTCAAAACACTGAAGATCTCTTCCCACATTACTTGCTATAACTGACTGTTGCAATGTGAGCTGGGCTGACATGTTATTGTTGCCTTTGCTCTCCCCACTGTAATTAATACAAGATTCAGTGCTCTTCTGCTTCACTCTATGGTCTTCTTTATTTTCCTTTTCATCCACAGGTATGGAGGAGTTAATGAATGTGGCCTGAATACAGCCAGTAGTAATCCATCTTTCAGAAGGATCCAACAAGACCTGTTTATTTTCTGTCGCACCCATGATAAAGAGGTTATTTTCCTGTAGGCAGCCAGTGGATGTTTGCTTTAAATGATTTTGCAGTGCTTCTGGTCTATCTCTGTCAGTAATGTTAAGTTCACCATACTCATGTGCACATCGATGTTCAACGCTAAGTTTCATCAACTGATTAAAATACCAGCATTGTCTCTGTGCAGCATCAATGGAAGAGGCAATTCTGAAGAAAGATAAAAATGTTATTACATATATTTCAGACTGTAAGAACACTTGAAAAAATATATTCCCTCTATTACTTGCTACACTACCCTATATTCTCAAGTATGCTTACACGTTTCTATATTCTTACAGTGAACAGTAATTACTCTAAAAATCAGTTTCAGTATTTAAAAATCTTAACTGCACTTTTTTTTTGGTAGTATCTCAAGTATACTAATATACATTAGATCGCTCATTTTACTTTATGATTTTCTAATTTTTTTAATGGTTTCAGTCTGAAATAGGCACTATGGCATGCATTTCACTGTTCATTTTCTATGTGGTTAGAGGCATACAAAGCCAAAAACATTTAGAGGATTTGATGTAATTTTGTTATAAATCCATTAATAGCCTTAGTAATCCATTTTTTATTTAGGAACTATGAAAACTAATATAAAAATAACAGTATTTTTTAAATTTAGATTAGAACTACAGCAACAAAAACCAAACTTAGATTCAAACCAACAAACCACAATGCCTAGAGAGAATTTAGGAAAAAAGGAACTTTTACATTTAAAAATGTAAATACTTTTTTTACGGGAAGGTGCTAGACTGAAGTTCAAGAAAAGTTAAAATTCTTTGCATTTTTTTTCCTGGTTAAATATTAGTGGAGTTCCTGCTGATCTTTGTTCACTTTTGACTTGTGATTTTATACTAAGCTGTGAGTATTAGCCTGGTATAGCAATAAAATAGAGTAAAAGAGCCATACAAAGCATCTGATTTCCCATCTGATTGTTAGAAAGAGCCCAGCAACATTAACCTATGAAGTCTGGCTCTGATTAGTTGTGCTACACCATCCAAGTGACTAGGACAAGTAAGAGCAAATATGAACTAATTGTTACAGATACAGAAAGCTGTCTGTATTTAGACAGCGTTTATCTATTGTAATAGGTAGCAGGTACTTTTGGAACCAGCAAAATGTTTTCCTTTGATAGCACAGATAGATGCAGAGATCTGTAATCTGGAGCTATTTTCAGAGGAGCAAAAGTCAATTCCAGGTCAGCAATGCAAGATAAAAAGTTGAAATAAGATCAATTCTCTTGGGGGTCTGGAAAAATTAGGTCCTAAGATAATAGTTTGAATAACAGAATTTCCTGTTTATCATCCTTGAAAGGCAAAGCTTTTATAACATTTTATTGTGAAAAGACTCTACCTAAATAACTATTTCCTCTAGTGAAGTTTAACTAAGAACTTTTTAGATTTTTAAGAACAGATAGGATCAGATCTTACTGGAGGAAAAAAGACACTGATTCCTTCTCTGCTAGTGCAAGTTCAATGCTGTCATACAAAATATGAACGGCTAAAATTGAAGCCAAATCCACACAGCGTAATTATACAACTGATTATACATTAGCTGTACATTTGATTGCCCATTACACATTACTTTCTTTCTTGTTAATTCCACAAATATGGCAACAATTCCCCCAAAGACTTAAACCAACACATATATTTGCTTAAGGATCTAAAAAGTTCTAGCTGTCTCCTCCTCCAGAGAAAGAATAGTAATTTCTTCAGCAAGAAATACTGGTAAAATATTTCAGAAGATAAATTTGGTACAAGGCCTTTCCAAAGTTCTACAAAACATACCCTGGTGAGAAGACTTTTTTAACTTTGTTTTTAAATTCTTCTGTTTGTTTGATTATTTGTTTTTGTTGAGGCCTGGGATTAAAATCTTGGGGAAAACACAGGCTCTTTTACATACTGCGTAAAATAAGCTTCTGTATGAAAAGTGCACTCCTAAACTATTATCCTGAGTATACTTGTTCATTCTCAACAAACAAACAAACAAACAAACAGGAAGGAAGGAAAGAAGGAAACTGTGAACAGAGCAGGATACTTGTGCATCCTGTCCTTTGTCAGGTCCAGCAGCATCTTGAACAGCTGTTTCGCTCTTCCAGTGGCTATGCATGTGGCAAGTAGAAACAGCAGGGGAGGTTGAAGGCAATTGAAAATTCAATCAGGAAATAACTATGTGGTCACCATGGATCATACAAGATTACTTTTTTTGTACAGAAGCAGCTTTTGGGGGGTTACTAAATAACTGTAACTGTATTTGGGATTCTCCTCTAAAACTGAAGCTCCAAAGAGCAGATGATAACTATTAAAACGGAGTTTGTGTGCTAGGTGGCAGTCAGCTTAGTGGTTCCCCTAGGTGAACAGGGATTTCAGTCAGCTGTGCACAAAAAAAAAAAAAAAGAAAAGAAAAAAAAAAGCTATTCAATGGGCTTGGGGCAGGATCATCCTATCAAAGCACTGCAGCTTTCTCAGTGTCTCAATGACTGTATTCTTGATACAAGAGACTTGGTCCTGAAGACCACTTACTCAAATCACAAAAAGGAAGTAGCTATTATAGAAAATATGCAGGACCGATTTACTTTTTTTTACTGGGGAGGAGGGAACACCACATACTAGGCAAGAGAGAAGACAAAGAAAGAAATACGTAAGTATTAAAACTTTTAATACCACAGTATTTCCTTTCTAGTTACTGTAAATTGGTTGTTTGCCTTTGAGACCTTTTTGGCATTATAGATCAAGCGGTCTGGTCACACTAACTCTTCTGAAATTGCTTCTTGTTAAGATACAACCAACATTTTAAGCGTAAGTTGGCATCTAGACAAAACAAGAAATGCAATTGCCCCGATGGAAGCACCACTGTCCACAATCCCAGGATGCTTACTAAGTCATGTAATGTTGAATGTGGCAGTCTCACTACAGCAAAAATTTTATGGCTTCCAGCTTTGACGAGCACATTCCCTTGTGTTTAATGGCCACCCACAGGCTTGATTTGTCTTAACAAGTGAAAGCATATTATACCCCATGTAAATTTTAGCACAGCCACAAAGGATGCACTGCTTTTGCAGTGGGATAAAAGAATAATAAACCAGAAGAGGAAGAGATGGGTCTTTAATCACAAGATTTGACTGTGCTGGTACAGCAGCCTTGCTAGTACCTAAGGACCAAGATACTACTTTCACAAACAAATGCTATGAACAGAAAGCTACCTGTAGCTTTCTTACCAAAAAACACCTCTCAGCTTGAGTTAAGGTTTTCCAGGGACTTCACAGGAAGATAAAAGAATTAGAAACAGATTGTAATTCACATGGAAATTCAAGTCAGACATTCATTAATGACTGTTACAACTTCAGTCCTCACGACAGTCCACCAAGAGTATTCATCAATGCCTTGATAAACTTAGACCAAACACTTTTCAGTTTCATATGCAGTGTATGGGGAGGGGAAAACCCCCACTGACACCTAGGGAGTGTAATGATCCATGTACTAGCTGACTTAGCAGATATTAAAAAGGACAAATTATCCATCCCTATATCCAACCCGAAAGGCCTTTCAATGGAGATTAAATCACCCTAAGTGTTGTCACAGAGAAAGTTTAAGGTGGCATTGAAAGCTTGCCTTCAGAGCTGATATATTTTATATAGAATTTCATCCTGCAATTCCATCTGCGATGACAGCTGTATTATTCAAAGACCATCATTTTGTCAGAATGAGACAGTAAAAATGATATGGAAGAGTCAGCAGAAGAAATCTCTTGGAGGCAAAAAAGACAGTTGACAAAAAAGCCAGTTCTGCCCAGCAATGGTAGTCATCTCCTGGTCATTGCAGCTAAATCATAAATATTATTCTACCCCTAACTGTTTGCGAGCTAGTTAAAATTTTTCTTAATGTCATGTTTTTCACTTTGCAGCTCTACTGCGATTTTCATTAGTCAATTAGTTGAAAAGTTAACTTTTTTTTTTTTCAAATACAAATTGTCATTCAATCCTGTTTGTAAGTCCCTTACAAACACATGGAAGAGATCACTGTTTACATATTCTCTCCTGAAAACTTGCTTATGAAAGTTCTGTCATTTTCACTATATCATACATATAGTATTTATAAAGTTCCAGTAGCCAGACATCTACATATCTGATTACTGAAAACAAATCACTGCAGCCAAGGTATTGTATTAGTTTTTTATATGATTACTCACTACAAGACATCTAAAGGTTATGTGACAGGAAGCATTTATTAGCGTACAGAAATTTAGTTTAAAAACAAGTGTAATTCTTAAGCATGGTAAGAACAGTGAACTTGCAGGCAGAAACAGCACAGACAATTGAACTGAGCAGCAGTGGTGTATGAAACATGGATTAGGGAAGCAAGCAGTGATTACTTTTGGCAGCTTACATAGTTGAGGTCGCACCTACAGGGGCTCATAACTTAGCAAGATGTGAAACAGACAGAAGTTTGCTCTATTTTTGGCCTGTTCTTTAGCAACGTCACATTAATTCAGTCTGTTTGGAGAAAGTATTGCAGTATGTACATATAATAGCTGTGCTTTTAAGACTTATATACAAACATGTTGTTTAGAGTTTCTTCCACAAACTGCAGTTTTCAATGGTTTTTAAATCATCCAGAAAATGTATTTTTAGTCAAAATAAAACATAGAGGGCTTTAACACACAAGAAATTCATTTTAAGACTAAATTTGATACAATATGCTTCAACCGGCTCAAAGTTATAAATTTAGAAGTTTTTGTGGATGAATACTCGAAAGCTGTGGAAAAAAAACAAACAAACAAAAACAACAACAACAAAAAAAGACCAAGAAACATACACTCAGGAGAGAAAAGACATTTATATCATCTCTTCTTCTTCCCACTATTGCTCTCCTCAAACATCTGCAAGCTCCTTCCACCAAAACTTACACAGAATCATAGAAAAATTCTCACTGGAAGAAACATTAGAAGGTCTCTAGTCCGATCTCCTGCTTCAAAGCTGGTTAGCTCTGAGATCAGACAAGGTTGCTCAGGACTTTTTCCAGTCATGTGTTGAAAACCTCTAAGAATGGAGACTGCACAACCTCTCTGGGCAACCTGTTGCAATGCATCACTGTCCTAACGGTGGAAAGGTTTCTCCTTATGTCCAGTTATACTGGGTCTGGCTGGGATGTAGTTAATTCTCTTTATAGAAGTCTATATGGTGCTGTGTTTCATATTTGTGACTGAAACTGTTTTGATAGCGCATCAGTGTTTTAGCCGTTGCTGAACAATGCTTGCACAGCATCAAGGCCTTCTCTGTTTCTCACTCTGTCACCCTCAGTGGGTAGGCTGGAAGTAGACAAGAGGCTGGGAGGGGACTCAGCCAGGATAGCTGACCTGAAATGACCAAAGGGATATTTCATCCTATATGATGTCATGCTCAGCAATAAAACTAGGGGGTAGTCTTTCCAAGGTAGCTGATGCTTGGAGAATGGCTGGGCATTGGTCTGCTGGGGGGAGGTGCTGAATGACTGTTTTCCCATCACTGGGTTGCTTTCTTTCTGTTTTTTCTCCACCCTTGTCCCCTTTCCTTCAGTTATTAAACTGTCTTTATCTCAGTCCATGGAACTTTCTCACCTCTCTTTTGATTCTCTCCCGTCTTGCTGTGGGAAGCGGGGAGGAGTGAACAAGCAGCCAGTGGGTTCTTAGTTACTGGCTAGGACCAAGCCACACCAGTCTGAACTTCAGCTTTGATCTGTCACTCATCCTCCTGCCATGCACCCTTGCAAAGAGCCTGGCCTTGTCTTCTCGGGCACGTGCTCAAAACTCTCAACCATCTCAGGGGCCATGCGCTGAACTTGTTCCAGTTTATTGACGTGTTTTATGTATTGATGACCACAAATACTGGACACAGTATTTTAGATGCGAGGGCTGAATAGAGGGAGATAATCACTTCCAACAATCTACTGGCCATGTTCCTGCAGATACAACCCAGGATGCTGTCAAACTTCTTTGGTACCAGGATACCACACTGCTGGCTCACATTTAGTTTCTTATCCATCCAGACCCAATGGTCCCCAGCCAGCCAGTCCCAGCCTGTACTGGTGAAAGGGGTCACTCCTTCCAAGGTAAAGAACCTTGCACTTGTCCTTGTTGAATTCACAAGCTCCTGTAGGTCTCTTTCTCCAACTTGTCTTCTGAGTGCTAGCCCTGCGCTCAGGCATATAAACCATTTCCCCCAGATTTGGTGTCATCTGCAAGCACGGTAAGCGTGCACTCCGTCTCCTGCCCCAGGTCTTTGATAAAGATGTTAGAAGGACAAGTCTCAGTCTCCAGAAAGTAGCATTAAACACTAATAATGGATGGTCTGAGCTTGACTACCCAAAAAATTTTTACTTGTCTAGCTGTCTGTTCTTGCAGACCATGGTTAAATAAACAATTCAGTTTTGTGAATATCACCTTTTCCTCCCACTTTTTATAATCCTGTAGAAGTGAGATATTCTACCACAGCTCTATCACAAGCATAACATAATTACAGATTGGATTTTTTTTCTGCAAAGGATATCAATGAAACAGGTCCTAAACGCTGGAGGTAAGAAAAATTTCTCTACCATAAAGGAGGAGGAGTACCTTTTTTTGCCTCTCCTGTTTTCCTGTTAAGAAAGAACACTATTTCAAATGGTAAATAGATTAGGAAGTGTCAGCTTCCCATCTGCAAACCAGAAACCAAAAATTACAGAAGTGGAAAAGTGTTCTTGAGGATTTAATGGAAAAATGTATGAGTTCCAGGAGTCATCTAAACACTACATCTGTCAAAGAAAACTCCACAGTATAATTTCTCCCAAATTAATTTCAATCTAATTCTTAATATGAACATCTTTTCAAAGAAATCTCAGTTCGGTGAGCTGTGAAAATTTTATTATAGCTTATTAACATCCAATAATAAATTAATGTAATATCCCTTTAGGTATTAACAAGACACCATAGACATAGAGGCTTATATGTAAATAAAAAAATAGCTAGATTCTGCAAAAAATGTGGGTACTTTTCCTGACTCAACAAAGTACACAGCTAAAATTCAGACTAAAGTATTGTCAAATGTTACATGCTTCACCTGTTCTGGGATAATGTTCAGTACCTGGCAGGATCAAGGAACTATCTTTCCAAACACCAGCAGACAAGTCGGATATTAAAAGGACTACAAGGATATTGTAAAACCTCCTAGGAAATGAAAAGGAACTAAGAAAGAAGAAAATGGGCAATATTCCCAAGTGCGAAAATATGAGAGGTTTGGGATATCTAAATATTGCAAAGTGATGAAAAAATAGGAGGCATAAATGATATAAATTACTACTTGCAGCATCTAAGCTCTGGACAACCTGCAATATCTAAGTCATTGGACAACTAATCATGGTAATAATGAGGTAGCAAGTATGATGGAATCAAAGACCTATAAACATAGCCATATAATCTATTGCTTTAAGAGGAAGGAGGACAATTTTTGCAGCTTTCCAATCACTTAGAATGTGAATAATATAGATATGGGAAAAAAAGCAGGAAAAAATTAAAGCACCAATACCCAAACTAGGTTTGATTAAGCTGAAACTGGAAATTAAGCTAATATGATTATACCACTTTCAGGATTTAAGCTACTATCCCAACATACTACTGTACTATGTTGTAGGTATGAATTCATCCAACAACTACTACCTCAAGAATCTTTGGATTTGAACCACGTGTTTTCTCAAACTTAAGACAACAAATGTCAAGGCCACAGATATTTTAATATCCGTCTGAAATATTCCTTGCACTAAAGTTAATGATTCTAATCTCTTCCTTAACATAATACATGTTTCCAGGCAAAAGCTAAGTAAAATTCATAAGAAAAACATGAAGAACTACACTAAGGGTACATTAAAACATATTTCTGAAAGCGATTTATATTTATATTTATATACATACAAAAGCCAGTTCAACTGCCTTTTTTTTCAGTAGAACATTTTCTTCAATTTGAACTTGACAAAGTTCCAGAAAAGTTCTCGATTCTGATCCTTTGATTCTTTCAGTTGTGGGTAAAGCATGATAGTTTAAGTTTTCACCATCAAGAAACTGTAAACTAGGAAGGACCTTGCATAGGGAAAGCCTTACAAAAGAAAAAAGTCATCATTAGTTTTATGAAGAAATCCCAACGCTAGAAGTCCCACTTTACTGATACAAACATATAACAAGACAGAACATTATGATCATTCTCAAAGTATTTGTATATATTTGTTCTTACTTTGTTAATATATTAACTAAAACATTATTCTTAATAAACCACAGAACTGATATGAAAAATCACTTTCTTAGCAACATTTCTTAAAACATTGTCGGTATACAGACCACTGCTGAAATACCAGACACAGGGAGGTCAGTAACAACATTGTCAATTCAGTAGGTCTAGTACTTCACCTACTTGAACAACAACAGGAACATCTGACATGCCTGTGTGTAGGCACCTACAATGTATTTGATTAGTAGGCAACACAGCAAACTAAATCATAAGATCATATGGCACTGATTTTGTTGACACATTTAGAGGCATAAATTTAAAAATTGCATAGAATACAAAATATTGCCAGTCTTAATATCTTTACCATTTGCATATACCACAAAAAGCAATATTCAGCATGACTGACAGGAAAAAATCTACCTTTGAATTATTGAATTTGGGTCAGTGAAAGGGATGACAACAGAGATAATATTTCCTTTCTATGAAAAGGACATTCAGGGCCACTTATGTAAGAATAAATATGCAGGAAAAACATATCTACTGTTTTAAAAAAATAGTGTTATCAATGCTATCTCTTTTAGGCTACTACAAAATATAATCTAAAACTGCAACCTTGTTTCACATATTTCTTATACCTGTCCAAGTTTGTTTAAAGTTTTAAGACCACAAAAGTATTTAAATCAATACATCAACACTCAATTTTTCATTAGGTTGGTAACACATCCGAAAGAATACTTATTGTAGGTTGTAAGTTCCCTTGGTATTAAAAAAAGATAAACGTTTTCAAAATTTTAGAATTCCCTGACTATTCTCTGTGATGCTAATGGACTATTACTTAGCTCACACATTATACGCTAAGTTTAAAATTAGTTAAAGTTTCCATGACTGAGTTTGAATATTCCAAAATGCGGTTCAATAGAATAGAAAGTTAGTTTTTTGCAAACAGAAAACTTTCCTTTTCCACTGCCCATTAATGTAAGAACAACACTGCCTGAAATACATTTCGAATAAAATGATGGGTTTAGATAGACAGTCCCTGAACACATAGGGAGGAATTACCAAAGCTAATGTTGAATAGTGATACATTAAAAAAGTGCCATACCAAAGTTGATTGATGTTGGAAGTATTGTGTCTTAGAGCTATGGGATCTCAACACTAGTTTTTCCAGCTGGGTTTCTCCTGGTGAAGGGCTGAGTCAATATTTCATTTAGTGAAAACTTCCTGGTGAATATTCTGTCACTTAAGAGGCTCTATTAATCATTACAGCATTGAAACACATTCCCCTAGGAGTGCTCAGACTGATCCCAGGCTTTAATTTTTTAAAAGCAATTTCTTACTACTTCACTTTTGTTGGTGTTATCGCTGGCTGAACATGAAAGTACAAAACCGATTGGGAAATTTTACAACTAATTCCTTTGTTGGTATCAAGGGGTTATGTAAAGTTCACTGGAACATATTGCCTGAAGTTACAGTCAATGCTGTATTCAGCAAATCCATATTTTATCGTATCCAGTACTTCAAATCCTTTAGACAAATGAATCTCTTGTCTAATCATAAAAGCTGTATTGGGTCAAGCGAGCTAAAGTGTCAGTTCATATAGTTAAATTGGAATTCAGAAAGCTTTTCCCCTCAAGGTTACAAGTGAAACACCAGTTAGTTCTCCAAAAAAGTAGGAATTAGAACAATGCAAATGGGAATTTAAAATACTGTCACAGTCACTTAACTATATTCATAAGATTATGTACATAAACCATGGGAATGCAAATAAGTCTGTTCACTGAAGGGAAAAAAACAGGAATTTATTTGTACAGCTATCACACAAGTACCCTAAACACTGCTGTTATACTCAGGTGAAAGTATCAAATATGTACACAATATAAACACATTCTTGTGTAACACTGCAGTGTAAAGCCTCACATTTAACTGACTTGAAATTATAGAAGGACCAATTTTGATTCTAAAAAAAATGTTGCAGAAATGAACAGTAAAGTAAATGTTTGTAAAAGTGATCCTCATATGCTACTTTACACAATGACATTGTACTATTAAGGTGGAATATCATATATACCTAATACTACTACGAGCGTATTTCTGTAGTTTGAAAATAAATTGTTCAGAGTTGAGAATTTAAGAAAAGGATCTGATCACATATTTGTAAAAAATAATAATTTTATAAAGTACAAACTTTGATAGCATTTTTGATAGAAATGGCCTGAAAACGATTTCAAATGCTCAAAAAAGCATATTTTTAAATCAAAATCTCAGTCACCTGTTTTAATTACATCTGAAATGAAAAGTCCAAGTGTTGTGTTCTATTTCATGTCTTTACTATGTTAGTACATTCCTATGTAGATACTTGATTTTTTTAGCTGAAAGAATTGGTAACGATTTAAATTCTTATTAAAAACTTTGCACATTTAATGGAACCACAGTAACAGTTCTCTAACAGACACTCTGCCATTTCAATATATGCATTCTGGAACATCACCTAAAAATCTGAAACTTTTCCTTCTGCTCTCAAAGGCCTGTGGACTAGAAAGCATTAATTCTACAGAAGATAAAAAAAACACTTTACATTAAAACAGAGGTGATACTATACTTTTACTGAACAGTTCTCCCAGAAAACTCTAAGTGTTCATAGATTGGCCTATGTATGGGGTTGCAGACAACAAAATTATCAAGAAACTAGGAGACTTCTACAAAAACAAAACAAAACAAAAAGAAAAACAAACAAACAAAACTATGACATTAACAATATATCAACGTGTAATTTTATTAATAAGGCTTACCAATACAATCCTATCACAACTACTCATTTTAGGGATTGTCATGACTGTATCTCACTACACATGTCAAGTTTCCTTTCTACCCTCTGCAGTTTTTATATATACACATATAATAGTCTCTAAGACCAGTTCTTCAATTTTATTTCACATATGTATTATAGGTCACTGGAGGGCAAAGAACAGCATTATTTTTACATCTGCATCTCTTTCAATATCATAAGAGCAATTAACTTTTGGTGTAAAGATAAAGATAAGGAATTCTCAGAACAGGAAAAGAGATTACACTTTGACTACTAAAAAAGAATCAACCATTCATCCCAACTTCTTCCAAAAATTCTTCCTTAAAAGATGCTAAGCCAAGGATCCCTTTATACATTAATTATAGACATGAACGCACCGTCCTTTTTCTAACTGTGTGCAGTGTGAACCTATTACACCAGCAAGTCTGTTAAGCAGAGGATTGATGAAGTGGTGAAAGGGAGTAAATAAGAAAATAAAACAACAGCAAAGCAGGAAAAGAAACACTATGAGAAGCTATGTGATGGACAGTCAGGAACTGGTGTTTCTGAGAAGGGCAAGTAAGCAGTGTAAGAACAGAAGTGTAAGAATAATAGTGTAAGAATAATCTGAGAAAAAATAAAGATTTAAAATAGTGCAGATGTAAGAGAAGGAGAAAAAGGATGAATGGATGGTAATATCTGTGCACAAGTTTTAAGGAAATGTAAAATACAATAATAAAGACAAAAGCTCATTCAGAAAGTTAAAGTCACCACAGGTGATAAACTTGTCAATAAAAAGGAACAACCAGAATTCACGCTGAAAAGGAAGATATTGTGAATAAGTCAATGGACAAAGAATTTACAAATTAACACCACAAAGAAGGCATATATTATCTTTATAATTTTTATATTTGTCTAAAGAAGTTGTCATGCAGAAAAATACTCATTTAGGATAGCAGTTAAAATGCACAGAATTTTGGAACAAAACGCTTCTTATCAAAGCTCCACATGCTTGGACAAAAATCAAGATTTTAGTTTAAACAAAACTAAAAACTAGAATTCTTAGAAAAAAAAAAGATCACAGAATTAAATTTTATTTGTTCTTTTCATATAATTTTCTTCCAATTTGTGGTAGTGTTTGTCCATACCTCATTTCTTTTGTATGTACTTTCACTGTTCATTTTCATTTATTTATAAGTGCCAAACTCTATTGGTTACAAAGCTTCCAAAAACAGATTTGCTTGGCAAGAGTAAGACCAAGGCACAGGGACATATTTTATCAGAGTAAAGAATTCAGTTGTTTAGTCACTGGATACCTCAAAGATTTTTTCTTTTAAGTTCTTGTGGTTTAAAGAATGGGAAGGAATGAAACAATATCTCTCTATATTAATATTAATCTATAATAATGCCCATAAATTAATTATGTAAATAAATTGTTAATTATTAATTAATGTCTGTAAATGTCTGTCTCTTAATGTCTGTAAAAATGGTAACTGCAAAAGTAACATTTTTTATAAATCTAACCTGTTTTCTTTAATTACAAATCTTTGAATATAAAAGGTCTGGAGGATTCCAGATAAACGTTTCTTGTTATGCCTTTAGACTGGGTTGCCAGGAAGACTCATTTTTAATTTAAATGATTGTGTGTTTTCCATTTAAGCTCTGAAATTGGAACTAGGGAAAAAAGGAAGAATTGTGGTGAAATAGTTTTGAAAACATTAGACCTGGAACAGCTCAATTTTCAACCAGGTCTTTGCATACAGATACAATGGAGTAAATTTGACCCTGCATAAACTAAAGAAACAAAAGGTATCCTTCATATACTTTATCACAATACATGGAAATGTTAATCTATTGCTTACATAGAGTTTATTTTTAATAGTTTTAGACTTGGCTGGTACATACTTTGTCTAGAGCCTTACAGAAATCTCTAAAGAAAGGTAAAGTTATGTCTAACTAATGTAGTGATTTACATATTCCCTCAAATTAATATCAAACAAATGTAGCTCTCCCAGCAATCTCGACTATGTTGTGATACTTCAGTTTCTCCCAGACAGTGAACAACTACCTACCTTTTCTCATTTGAACCAGATCAGAGTTTAACATTTGAATTCATTTCTTTGTTAAGTATCATCAACTAAAGTGTCCGATCAAAATAACAACTGTGGCTGACATTTGATGCCCAGTGCAAAAAATAAAAACCAAACCTTGGAATTAATGCTAAGAGATGGACCTTTTGTAGTGAAATAGAACAATCTGCGGTCAAATTATGTCTTATCTTATATTGTGACCAAATAGCCTATAGCCTTTCTCATTTCTCTACTGTTTCCGGAATACGGCAGACAACTGCTCAGACAGCAGAACAGATTTCTCTCCCATTTGCTCATGCTGAAAAGAATCCAGTGGACGACGGTGGAACTTATCATGAAGCTACGCACTTTGGATCAACACATCTCTATGGGCTGAGTATCAACGTGAACAATTTTTCCTCCTTTAGCTGCAGAAAGCAGTGTTTTTATCTACGTCCCTTTTTATCTATCTCCTTTGCTCTCTCAGAGCACTCACCGTATGTAATTGGATAATCTTAATTGTGTTCAGACTGCTCTATAAGCATATGTATACTAAGAAGGGAAGAGAGGGATCAAAAAAAGGAAAGGGAGCCCTTTAAACAACACACAATGTTAAACACAGTGCAGAAATTTTCCTGTCTTAGAAGCTATTTGAACACATGAGAAGACAAGCAAGTAGATGATGGCAAACAGTTTTAGGGGAATAATAAGAGTTTGCAACTGAAGATACAGCCTTAACTCCTTTGCTTCTGTAGTCCCTTTTCTACTACAGAACAGGACCTACCATTATAAGGTCCCACAGTTGGGTATATTTTTCCACAGTTCCAGAAGAATCTCTGGTCACTATTCACGGAAAAGCTAACTAAAGATCAGCCTCACTTTGAAATTAATTACTAGTTTAGAATGGTTCGTGGTTAAAATAATGTATATTTCTCCAAGATGGCATGTCATACTGGATCCGTAACCACTCTTAAGGCCACATATTTACATATGACTTTCTGTTATTAAGGAGACACGGAAGAAAAGATGGATATTTACAACCCATAGTTTTTACCTCATCCACAGGAGTCCATCCCAAATTAAAACCTCTAGGAGTATAAAATTGTCCTAACATTTTTTCACATGAAAAATTATTAAACCTTTTTATTGAAATCGTATTTATAATAACACAAAAATGTTAGTGCATCTACATAACTACACACACTCTGCATTGTCAATATTGTCACAGGCCTGGAATAATTACACTAGAACTATTTTCATTGTGCATAAAACTAGGTGAAGAGTGATCTGAACATTTAGTGAGCTATAAATTTAAGATATTTTGACTAAAAACATATTTTCTAACAATTTTTTGCTGATTTTGATTTTTTTTATTTACCAAATCCATTTATTTTCTTACCTGCAATTCCTTTCTTGGAGAAGAGGATTTCCACTGAGTGACAACTCCCTTAGATTATTGCAGCCACTTAACCAGGTAATGACACTTTTAAGGTCTGTATTGTAATAGGAAAGAAAATTAAATATCAATTTTAATGTAGAACCATATTATTTTAATTAAATTCACAAATGGTACCAAAACCATGAAGTATTACAAACAATTCTGTTACCTATACAGTAATTATCAATATCTATAATATCCATATTTGAAAAATATTTTGATATTTTCTGTATGTCTCATAATATTTGAATTATATATATATTTGGAACAATCCAAATTCAAATAAGTTTAAAATTTAATTAAGAACTTGTAGTTTGGATGGGTGTTTATTTTATGTTTTTTATACAACTCACCTGACAAGCAATTATTTTTGATGTCCAGCTTTTCCAAAGATACAAA
Organism: Anseranas semipalmata; assembly: GCA_013399115.1. Classification (NCBI taxonomy): domain Eukaryota; kingdom Metazoa; phylum Chordata; class Aves; order Anseriformes; family Anseranatidae; genus Anseranas; species Anseranas semipalmata. The sequence continues at coordinate 106,134 of VXAA01000769.1, forward strand.
TGAATTTAAAGGCACAAGCTCAGTTAAACTAAGAACAAAACAGAAGAGTTTATTTTCAATTAAAGAAAAAAAGCAGTTCATAAACAGACAGGCACCAGAATCTTTTACAGTTATAACAACTTACTCATTTACATAAGAAAATACTCATTTAGCTATCCAAGGTGCTAGAATTAATTACTGAAATTCCTCCTTTAACTTTAAAGCATTTCTTAGCCTTCCCAGCAGGTCATTTTTTGCTCATATGTGTTACCGTTTTCTTTCATCTGTTAAATATTCCATTCTATTTTTCTTAAATTTATTTCTGAGGATCCGAAGTCTTGTAAAATTTACAAAGTTCAGTTGGTTTTTCCTTTAGGCAACATAACTAGAATTAAACAGAAGGCCCTGATTCTGGAGAGAAAATAAAATCTGCTTTTCCCCTTTCCTTTTCCTTCATTTATCATATTTTATGTCAGTTTGTTTCTCTTCTCCACTCAGCACATTACTTCCTAGATCCTAAAACTAACATAATTGTTGTCAAAGTTGTATTTCTTAACCAAAGCTGCACTGTCCTGTAATAGATTTTAGCACTTCCTCTGTCTTAGTACTTCTGTAAGACAGTGTCACAGAAATGCCAGTTATACAGACAGCTACAAAACTGCACTTCTTGCCTACCGGAGCTTTTCTTGTGCAATAAAGCATCGAAGCAGTGCTAAAGCCAGGACAAAACTCCTATTTCTAGTATTGAAGAGTAGATATAAGGAAACTGAGATGACATTCATCTGTACAAAGGATTTTGGATTGTGAGATGTGCATTATCATAACTATTAAAATCATTATTACCCAGTGTTATTAAAGGTTTGTTTAGCTACAAACTTGCATTGGTGTAACTATGAATGAATGTTAAACTGTTCAGTCAGCTGCCAGGCTGTTTTCAAATATTACCTTTCAGATTAAAAAGTTTCTTTTGATTTTTGTTAAATCAAAAGGGGAGGAAAAAAAATAAAATCAAGATGTTAAAAGTCTTCAACTAAAACTAGAATGTTTATGTATAAGCATATATTAAATCAACTATACCTGCTTAAAAACACACATTTAGGTAACTCATTTCATTCCTGTAAGGACAAGGCCTAGGCATAATGGCAGAATGGTATCACAGATGGCAATGTGCGTGTTCACTTTGTAACTGCTAATTTTCATGGAAAGCAGTATTTTTTGAGGGTAATATTTACTGCCTTTGAAAACCTATAAATCAGAGTTCCTAAAGTCAGAAACATGACTATTCAAAATCTGAAACCTACTCACTCTACAAATTTACAAATGGCCAGAGCCAAAAATGCTATTTTGTTGCTTAAATGTGTGACTATGGCCTGTTGTCCAGCACAGGCATTAAACTGAAAGACAGAGCTGGATTTAATTCTGGTTAACAAATTCTGGACCATGTGTTGGTTGTGGATTCTTTATTCGTGTTGAAAATTGGCTTAAATACAAAAACATACAAACAAACAAAAACAAAAAAACAGTTATTTTCTCCATTCAGTTGACAAAGAAGTATTTCTATATGACAACATAACATTTTAATAGTAAATTCAGAGAAACAGATATAAAGCCAATTGAGTATGTGTCACTATACTTCAATTTCTTTCTCACACCAGATTTTAAAGTTGTCCTGGTTCTAGTCCTATTTAGTTCTATAACCTCCCTGACAGTTTTCCATGGAATGAAATATGAAGAAGCATTAGCTCTAAAAATCATTAAGCCTCATAAGCACATGTTACAGGAAGTATCGGCATTTTAGGTTCTCATAACCAGTCAATAGCACATAAATATTTTTAATATTTGTAACAAATATCATTATCGGTATCAGTGGCAAACAGTATGACTGAAAGACTAAAAATCCATGATACAGATTATAGATTCACATATTCAGGAATATCCAGCAAAACAAATGTTATACCAAGTATGAGGGACTAAAACAATACTTTTACAATACCTTTCTTTCTACAAATGATAATGGATTTTTTTTTTATTTATAGTGAGTTGGTTCTGTGGATCTTTGTCCGTATACACAGTGGTGAATTAGAAATTCTATTTGACTACTGGACTATTCTTGCCTGCCGTTGGCATTATGAGAGTTAAAACGTTTCTCCGTCATTCTATAGCTTTCCTTTTACTGACATTCTTTGTTAATTTTTTTCCTAAGAAAATTCAAACCAGAAAGACAAAGGACATTACTGAAAACTTAATACTACTTGACCTTGTCACATTAGCCCAGGGCATAAGAGAGATATAAATTACAAAGAAGACACGAAAGTAAAAGATATTTGCAAAAAAGTAAGCTATAGCTTCCTCCTTCTGCTCCCATTTAAGGTTGTAGCAGGACAGGACACAGACAGCCACAGAAACTATATGTCAGAAAACAAGATTTAAGAGACTAGAATAGTTGCAAGTATGCACCAGAGAAAATAAAGATTGCTTTTTTAAAACACAAATAGCAGTAACTCCTCAGGATGGTCCAAATCTTGCTGTGCATCAGCTTTTCCCCAGAAAAAGTTATCACTGATGTTAATGAGAGGTTAGCAATAAGGAGGGAAAGATAATTAAAAATGAATTTATGTTAATCTAGATCTTTAAGTAATGTCTATTTCTTTTTCATACTTCAAAAAATAATAACATTTTAATTTGCAATATTTGCCATATTTATAACTAATAATCAAACCTAATGTAGGAAATCTATCAGTTACTTATTTCTTGAATACTCTGGTAGGCAGTACACTTCATCAGTATTGTCCATGGTGCTACATTCTTAGAAATAAACACATGACCAGCAAAGAATTACTGAAAATTATCAAAAAATCTAGACAAATAAGGTGGGTGGGGGGATGATGGCACTATAAATACATATAGCTTTTTCATGACTGACTGAATTCAACATCCAATGACACTTACATGTATTGTGACAACTCTGGAAAACTTGCCAAATTCTCAAAACAGAATGGCTTGCAGAGACAGTAAGAAATTAGGTTAAAAACACACATACCATGTATATTTAAGTAGTGAGAACAATACGTATCAAGAACTCAGAATTCAGCTGTTTTTTAGCTTGTCTATTATAAGCCTACTAAAAATGGTATGTATTTAGTCACAAAAAAATGGAAGCAGCAAGTTCACAAAGAATTTGATCCTCGTCAAACCAGTTTCCCAGAAAAGGAATTTTTGCAGCTGACGGCATTTTTTTTTTAATATTAAATTCTTATCTACCACACTTAGGTTATCTTAATGAAAACAAAGCAATAAATAAAAAAAAAAGACATATGGCATATTATAACAGAAATTAAGAGGGATGAATTTGTCTATTCTGAAGTTTTGCAAAAAGTGTAAGGACTACTTGAACAGTAGATTGATTTAGGGTCTCACTATAGAACTTTTATATGAAGAAAAAATTAACAAGTAAGCTACATAATTGTGATTACATGTAAATAAAAATACCACATGAACTCTACTGCATATTGAATATATAATAATTTTAGTCCCAGTGGAAAGCTTTTTCTCTCCTACACCTAAATTTTATCCACTATATAAGAAAAATGAAAATGTTCCTTTTTTAAACTAACTTATTTTGTTCTCCAGCTTCTCTAAAAGAGACCGCAGATCTTCATAGTCCCAATTCTGCAGTAATCAAGTCAAGACGGTATTCACCAGTGACTTTGGTCAACTGTACATTGACCAAGTATATGCTTCATACGTGAAAGCCACAGCAAAACACTTAATAAAAGCAGAGGTGGTGATATTGCTGCCATTTTTATATTTGATGAACATGTAGTTCATCACTAGATGTCATAATTCCTTGTTGTTACATTGTAGGTTTAAAACAATTAATTTTGGAGTTTTATCTTTTGCAAATTTTGTGTTACGACAGAGACAAAGCATCTTAGAAATAAAAACCCTGTAAATTAGTGTACTAATTTTCTCTTCATAGTGCTTCATTTTTAGAAAAAATACAGATTCACAGCATTACTATATGGGCTTCCTGCAACCAGTGAAAAGGAAATGGCACTCAGTGTACACCTTAAAAACAAAACAAAAAACAAAATACTAATAATAGTAATAAAAAAAAACAACACAAAATTGCACTAGCTGTAGGATAAAAGTAAAGAAACACCTTTTCTTTCAACAGCTTACTCCATTACATTCATTGTTGCTATACAGAACATCAAGTTTTTATGCTGTAGCACACACATATGGAGCTGCTTATAAGTGTACATAAAGTGAGTGCAACAGAGCAGGCTACTGAAATCCTAGGAATCTGGAGGCCTTTAAAGTGCATTTAAGGCTATCTTGTCCTGTTTGTCTGAAAGATTTGAGACAAAGTACAGATACATAAAGGAAAAAAAGGGATTTTTTTTTTGTTGTTGTTTATTTGCAGCACATCCAATCTGTTGATGCATAAATACTTGCTCTGTCCTAGTCCAGCAGAAGACATTCAGCATCTCAGTGTGGCCACTGGACAAACAAAGCAAGCACTGCAATGGAGAGTAAAAAACATAAGATCATGGGATGGGCCATGGTACATCTACATGGCCAGCCCAGCACAATGTAGATCCTGAAGCTGCATTCAAGCTATGCCTGAGACTGGGCTCTTGTTTTCCCAGTTGTCTGTCTTACTAGCAGGCACATTAGGTCTTCACGCAGTTTTGAAAACTTTTCATTACACACAGCATAGCCATATCTTAATGTGAAGAAAAAAAAAAAAAAAAGGAGAGAGAGAGAAAGAGGAGAAAACTACAAGAAGATAGAGCTACATTACTTTGTGTTCCGTAAAAAGCTGAACAGGTTAGCTAAAAAAAAAAAAAAA
>VXAA01000769.1:111000-121300 GCA_013399115.1 Anseranas semipalmata
AGCAAAGAACACCAATGAAATCAATAAATCTAACACTTTTAACACATTTTTTTAACACTTAACAGATAATGTTCTTGCTAGTCACAGGCAGGAAGCACTTTCTCCGAACTCCAGAGGAACTAAAAAAATCTAAAAAGACCAGAAACTTGAAGATTAGATTCTGTAAATATTTATATATAGTTGTTATATTTACATGTAAGAGTTTACATGCATGCTGCTTCATCAGAGGTGACTGAAAACAAGCTGAGACTTATAAAAAAAAATATATAGGTTGTATATACTCAATTAATTTTCCATGAAGGGCATTCCCTATAAAAGGACTCAGACTTACAGATCTTTTCTCCTACAGGCTCCCAGATACAGCTGACTCTGCTAACTACTGTCACAAAGGATGGGATTCTTCTGTTCAACACACCTACACGTGAGCTAGTCATCCAGACTCTGTCAATAGTCAATGAAGATGAACAGGCACTTGTAGGGTACAATTCATCTCAAAGCAAATGTCTAGAAATGGCAGATGAATCACACCCTAAAAACAACTTCTCTTCACTAACAGGAATGCTAAATGATTAGTTCAGAGTGCATCTTGTGTGCAACAGTATATTCTATACACTCAGGTAAGAAATCCTATTCAGAGTGCACCTATCACAATATGGAAAAAAATATACTAATTTACTAGCAAATTTCATTTTACTACCAACACAAAGCAACTTATAATTGTTCCTTTTATTTTTTTTTTTAACTCAATAAAAATTTAGGAAAGGGTTAGAAGGGAAAAAAAATAATTAAAAAAAAATCAAGCTTTTGACTCCTGAAAATCTGGTCATTCTAATTCTGCAGATGTACAGATTAACTTATTAACTGGAAAAGAAAGCTGATTATGTAGTATTTGAGCACACGATCTAGTTTTATGCTGCTTGTCTTGATCCCTCTTTATTATTCTGTATCTTCAAACTGAACCATAACAGTGAAGAATGAAAGCAGATATGAAGTACTAAAACTTGGTTTTGGGGACATTAACATATCATGTATATGAAATAAAAAACAGCCTAATGAACATTCAAACATGTGCTTTTTAGCTCTAGTACTTATACTTAAAATAGCCTTCAAAGTCTGTTTTGAATAAACTAGCTGAGAAATATGAAGTTTGACAGACATATTCTAGAAACAATTGCTAAAGAAACACCATGGTTTTAATAATGCCGCAATACTCAAAAATTATTTTCATATAACATCTAATAGAAAAAATTACTTTTCACAGTTACTGCTGTTTCAAATTTTCTTAGCTAAAGGTGGCCAATGCCATTACTTGTCAACCGCATACTTTCAAAGAATATCTGGAAAAAATGGTGATATTTTAAGCATACTGAGAATTATACTTTTTAGATAAGTGTTATGTTAGTGAATTCCTCTGCATCTACTTCATAAATGGAAGAATGTTTCTTTTTTACCTATTTTGAGACAGCGAAAGAATCTGCAACAGAGGTAACCAATACAAAGAAAGCATTCTCATAGCAGAAATGCTATTGTCATCCAAATATAGTTCTCTTAGCAGAACATGATTTTCCAGCCTTGGAAGCTAAATAGAGAAGAGAAGGTTATTTCAAATTAATGTAAATTAGAGAAAAAAACAATGGAATGCTTACCACATGCTTTTCATCAATCATTATTAAATAGAAGCAAAAAACACATTTAGGATATATGTATCATTTTCTTATTATGCATATTAGGTGTTAAATATTTTTCAGTGTCCTCTACATAGTCTGAATATAGTCAATATAGTCAATAGATTTTTTTTTTTTTAAAAAGGGGGAGTCAAGAGCTATTGTCTTACTATTTTATTTGTGCTGATTATTGACAATAGTTTTCAGATCCCAGACGCGTAAGAGAATCATTGGCAGTAAAGATGATTGATTTTCCAGTTAGAAAACTACTTTTCTATTAGAAATGTTGCAGCACAGCCTTCAACTTTGGGAGAATCAGCATTCATGAAACTAATCTAAACTACTACTTATCTGTAATGACAACAGTACTTTGTGACATTTTAAATAGAGAATCTTCATCACTTAACACATAAACCAAGGAGGGAAATATAATTGAGGGGCCAATTCTTCAAGGACTTGGGAGCAAGAAAACACTTAACTACCACTGCTAGCCATTTGTACGTTTCAAAAATCTCTCTCTAAAAGGAAAAAAGGCAAAACAAAACAAAAAAACATCCCAGGCAAACAGAGCACACAATCGATGTTCTGAACATTACTGTTAACAAAGATGTATGTACAACCACTTAATTCAAAGCTCTTACCTCCTGAAGGTTATTGCCTTGTAACTTCAGAATTTGAAGTAGTCCACAACTCTCAATGCCTTCAACTTGTGTGAGATGATTAAAAGAGCAGTCTAGGTGTATGACAGTAGGTGCTTCACAAAGACCTTTTGTGCTGATTAACTGATTATGATCCACAATTAATTGCTGAAGGCTTTTCAGTGACTCCAAACCACCTTAAATTAAAAAATTAAAGGTTTTAGCTGAATTAAGCCATTCTGAAATAAGAAACGCCCGGTTTTCAAGTACCAAGAAAAATCTGAAGTTTCAAAGTATTCATAGTATATACAGTAACAGTATTAGTCCTGTACAACTTTTAAAAAATACTCTATTTTGACCCTATCAAATATACAGTGTGTACAGTTCATAAATTTCTGATCCCATTAACTAAGCAATAATAACAGTTCACAACCCCTTTAGCACTTCTGTTGGAATAGAACATTCTTTAAATGATAAACTACACTTCCTATGCTTGAGTACTTTATAACCGTTATTCAGAATCTATGAGCTCTGTGAAATGCTGATAACTCTCTTAAGATCACCCCCCAAAATGGAAATAGTATTTCTGTTTAAAAGTTAGTTTTAATTATTTCATTTTAAAAGTCTTTTTTTTAGAAAATTATCAGCAAGGTGAGAATAAACTGTATTAATACCTAGGGCAGACCAACATTATTAATGTAAGTACCTCCTGTTTAAGGAATTATGTTACAAAGTATTTTTTATGAAGAAATGAATAAAGAAACTTTATGAAGTGCTTTTAAGTATAAACCTACATTTCTACAGCCATTATACTCACAACGAACTTACTCCTACCAGCTAGAGAGCAAGAATGTGTGATCTCTCTCCCACAAAAAGAAGCAAAGGAAAATGTTGTTGTGCCCATTTGTTTCAGAGTTTTTCACAAATCATCCTCTTACAATGTAAAATCATACTCTTTTCCATGGTCTTACTATATGCTAGATGTCATGGCTGCCTTTCTGGAGTAACGATGTGTCAGACTTGCTACAGGTCGAAACAATTTTTTCCTGCAGTATAGTAAAACTTCTCTGAGGGGGCACCCCTTATAAAACACAGCTAAAAAAAAAGAGTTTCTGAATTTACTCTTCTTTCAAGTATTCTTCATAGGATTGTTTGATGCAATACTTTGTCCCATCTTTACCTCACTCAAAGCTTCCCAAGTTCCCATAAGCAAGTTGGGCAAGCTTTGTAGAAGTGAATGTCTATCCTCTGAGAATCAACTAGATTATAAGACTAAAGACCAGCTTGCACCATAGATTATTTAGAATATAGAAAAGCCAAAACAAGGACAAAACAGAAGTAAAAGATTAAATGTCAAAGCTAGAAGTACAGTTAAAAACAACAACAACAAAGTAACAACCATAGGACTTCAACTCACAGTAATTTAAAAATGGGAAGCACCTAGTCAAAATAACACATTCACCTTATTGGATATTAAAGAGATAACATTCTATATCTAAAACAAATGTTACATATTCTAACTTCAAAACGGTGCTTCAGGAAATAAATATACAAATCTTTAGTTATTCTGAAAGAATTTCAAACATACCCATGACATAGCATCCTGACTGCAAGGTCCTGTTCTGTATTTTCTTTTTTTTTTTTTTTTTGTGCTCAGGTAAAAATAAAAAGGGAACCAGCACCATCTAGTGGTCTCAAAACAACTTCCTTTCAGACAGTATTAAAATTAACAGCTTCCAAAACTTCGTCACAAGAGCAGTCTTTAAATTTCCACTAAGTTATCAGCATAGGAGTACTGGTAACTTTAAAAGCACTGAATTAGCATGGAGTGGGACAGAGGACAGACTACACACAGAGTAAAAAGAGGCAAAGAGTTGATACAGGATCTGGAAGTTTCCTATTCTGCATACTGCACAAAGCACCTTTTTTTTACATCTCCTTCTCCTCATCTGTCTTGTTTAATTGGACTGAACATCATTCGGAACAGACTTGCCAAGGCTATGTACAGTGGATCACAATCTCTTCTGGAACTACCAAATACAGTCCAAGAGAAAAATACAAGAGAGAGGATAATATAATATGTGGTATTTTAATGTTTCTTCTGCGCACATGCAGAATTAAAAATGAGCACGAAAGTCTTCTGCACATTTCCAGTAGATATTGTCTGTTTTACACATGATGCAACCAACAACAGCTATAGTGGTATATGGGAAAAACTGTTCTCTTAAGCATATGGTTTCAGAAAGATTTGTAGAGAACCTTTACATAAGTAACTCTTAGCAAATTGCTAAGTGCAGCTCCAGTCTATTAGCTAGAGACTCTGTCTTAGCCATCAATCCAGTTCTGAAGTAACTTCTACGTGCGACAAAGATGAATAATATAAGAAAAGTGAAAGCCAACAGTGAACATGAAGATGAAAAAACACACACAACCCCCCCACACACCCCAAAGAAACCCTGAAAGGTGCTTGACAAAAAAAGCTTGATGTGCTTTCTTAAAAACAATAGTTCCAAAGAGGCATTTAAGAGTATCCACAGTTATTCATTGCTATTCTTAGCACTGGCAGGATTTCAGCCAACATACAACTAAACAGACATCCTAAGAAAGCATATTCTATGGCTCAAGTCAAAATGCTACCTTCTGTGTAAGAAAATCTTTTATATAAAGCATCCATCTTCCAAATACGCATGCACTGAACTTCAATATATTACTGACACAATTACCTAGTTTGTTAGCACGTGTCCTTAAGTGGAAAAGCATAACAGACATATTTCTCATACTTTTACTGCTATTTTAAGGGTTTTCTGGCAACTCTCATTTTTCCCCCTACTGAAGCTATATTTTAGTGAGAGGAGAAAAGAAAAAAGAAAAGGAAAAAAGAAAGCAGTGTGCCTTATGCTTCCAACAATAAATTAATAAACCACATGTATTACAAATATAAACAAGCCTTATTTTGGGGGGAAAAACAAAACAAAAAATCACAACAAACAAACAAAAAAAAACCAGAACACACCCTGTGTGATTAATGAATGAACAGAGAACACTGCACAGGGTTGCAACTGTGTAAGACAGATTCCAACAAGCTGTTTTTTGTGAACATTTATTTACCCACTCAAATTCATTAGAAACTTAGTATACATAGCACCATGTTGCACAAAACAAAGTACAACAGGATTTTACTCCACTTGTTCCACAGAAAGATACTATATTCCACACAGATGCCACATTCCTAAATGTCATCCACTAATACTATGTCATTCTTACAGTAATCTTTTAGACATTTTTTATCAAATGAGGTACATCTGAAACAATCTTACCCAGCATTATTGGCCACAAGGATACAGAAAAAGCTTCTTACATTTACTTTATTTCATCATTTCCCATTAGGACACTGATATGCTTTTATAGTAGATATTGATATTCCAGCACCTTTATTCTCAGGTAGTATAAATTCTTCATAAACATTAACATTTCAAATTTGCACATATTAGCAAAAAATATTCAAAATATCAGTATCAAACCTCCTAAATCTACAGACTGTTTGTACGTTGTTTTTTTTTTTTTTTAAATTTCCCATTTCTCTTCGCTATACCATTGTCATTTATCATAGAATTGCACTATCCATCTTCACACTGTTTCAATCTTGTGTTCTATATATTCTATGTTTGTGTTTTTTACACAATGGAAACCGTTTCTTTATAAAAATATCTCATGTGAATGTATTTCATTCATCAGCTTAAAAATTGTTTTATGTTGTTTTCCCACTGTCCAGGTAACTCTCTATTACACATACTTTAAAAAGAATTAACAGTCTAAATCAGGACAAAAGAAATCAAAAATCAAAATCTCCTTGTCTCCTTTCCACTCCCAGCTCAGACATCTTTCCAAGTAACATCTTCAGACCCAGCACAGACCAAGAGCACAACTAGAAATTCACATTTTTAGTCTTTCCAAAACATTTTGCAATTTATGCAGAATTACTTCATCACATGTAACTTTTTTTTTTGATCATAAGAAAATATGATTTTATTTCAATGAACGAATCTCTGAAGGTTAATTTCTCTTAAGATTATAATCCACAAGTGATAAAGTGACCTGTATTTCGGTAGCTTTTACAAATTCCACAATATATCATGTACAAAAACCCAAGTCCCTAAAGCCTTAGGGAGGCTGCTAAATCTAGTTCTGTTCTATCTGCTGTGCTGCCTTCTTGGAGAAAATTTGCTCCTTTCTTGCTTGGGAGCTCCCTTTCAAGTAATGATCTGGCAATTTACTACTAACTTTCCTCAACTGTTAATGTTGCTTTTGAGCGACCACTAACGGTCTTCCCTCTGTAAATGATTCTAAACCCCCCCCCCAAAAAAAACCTAGCTTCTCCACTTAGGTACAGCAAGGATCTGAGTTATTTTCACTGCACTGCACTTTCCTGACCTTTTGTCAGTTGAAAAGGCTCTGGATCCTGATTACATCTATACCAGATCTACATAACACAAAGCTCACAATATAGCATTTTTGGCTTGCCAGAAGCTGAGACACAGTATCTGCCCCTTAGGCACTTCACAAGCAGAGAGACAGTACAATAGGCAGGGAGCTAAAAAGCTGCTCACTACATGAAAAATTCCCATCTGGCCAACAGGTTATCTCCTGGTCCAGAGTTTTCATGTAGTGATCCATCTGTTGAGTTGTCTGCAGGTATGTGAATTCTACCTGGTTGACTGCAGATAAATGGTACACGTGTTGCCTGCCATCTGTTGGAACTAACAAATATAACAAATTGCATCTGTAAATATAACAGGTGTTGACATACTTTCTGTGCCTAAATGATTTGCATGTTAAAATCATTCTTTTTCCAGCTTTGGGGCAATCAGCAGCATTGAAGAGCAAGAGTGAGAGGTAAGTATGGAACAATAGTTTGGAGTCAGAACAGGTGGCATTTTTGCAGAAAGGCTGTGATCCAGTGTTAGCATGGTTTGCACACTCAGACAGATAATGATTTGTATATACACCTACTTACTGTGTCATTCAGGAACACACTGGAACTCTCTGCAGTTGCAAGGTTAGACTTCCGATGAGTTGCTTTTGTAGGCAAGCTGAACTCAGGCTATTTGCATATTCCAATTGAGTTAGCACAGATGATATTAGTGGCCCTTCTAAAAAGGTTTTTAGTTCTTTGTCTGACCATACTTATAGGATCTGGGAGATGGAATACATGGCAGGAGCTAAGCCGTACTACAAATAAATGTGAAGTTGAGTATGATTTAAAATGCAGGTGTATTCTAAATCCATTTCCTCATTCTCCTTGGGTTTAGCAGTTGGCTGGCCCTCAATCCAAGGGAAGTACAACCCCGAATATAATCAGCACAAATACTCTCTTATACAAACTGGAATAATTTTTCATTAATTTTCTTACCAATTCGAGTGATTCTATTGTAGGAAAGTTCAAGATTTTGGAGATTTATGCAGCCATATAAGCCACAAACTGATGAAATATGGTTCTTATTCAGAATCAGAATACAGAGGTTTTCTAGGTTTTCACAGTCAATTACCTCAATGTTGTTTTCCTGCAACAAAGGACAATAAGATTATTAAATAGCAGCTGAAGTGAAACAGCAGAATTAATTGTAAAAATATGGTAAATTATCACTGTTGCTTATTTTTATCCTAAACTTCTATCTAGGAGTAAGGGCATCTCTATTTTTTTCCATTAAGACAATAAACTGTTTCTTTTGTGTTCTACTGCAATAGAACAAAGATGTATCTTGCACTGCCTTCTGACTCTGAAAATGCCCAGAAGTTGAACCAAAAAGTGTAAGGAGAAGTTAAGGATGTCATGGTCTTTCCCAAATACACTTTCCTAGCTTCTCAAAGCCTGAGAGACTGAACTGAAAACTCCATAGAGACCAGCATATTTACTAGACATTAATGAAGACAGCTATGACTTTGCTGGAATCCTGTTCACTAGTAAAGAAAATCTGCATTTAGAGGTCTTTTGGACACAAACATTAACATTGTTCTTAGCTAATGTTCTTTCCCCAAAAGCTCTTGCTCTTTTAACATCCCTCTCCCCAGGCTGTTTTAGTAATTCTTCCTCTGCTTTTTATTTAAGTTTGCTGCCCTTGCTGCTTCTGGTTTTCCACCTGCAGATGCTCAAGAAAACAAACAAGCAAGAAAAAAAAAAAAAGTGAATTCCTTGCCTTTGTAATAAACTGTTTAAGCCAATGAGTGTAATTCCTACTCCTGTCCAGATTTAGGTGCTAGCTTCCGCTGCAGGCAGAGATGCAGAGAGGTTTCCATTGGAAGCTGTAATGCTGATTCCTGCCCTTGGTCAGCCCCTTTAGTTGCACCAGTAACAGAGCAGAGAACTGATATGGCTTTAATGCCAGCTTTTATATCACCAGAAATGAGGGTCAGTATCACGTAGGAATGAATGTCCAAGGGAAACTGAGAAGCAACTGCTTTAGCTCTCTGAGAAATAGCTATGAAACAATCTTGGACTGTTTCAACTGTCACAAAAGAGCCTGTTTACGTGTTAAGGTTTAACAGAAGACAACTGCCTCACTAGCTGTCACAGCCAAAGTATAAAATAATATTATTAACAATACATACTAAGGTATGAATAAAGCATAAATAAAAGTGTATCTTCTAAATACCTTCTCCTTCATCAAATTATCCTGACGTATCCCAGTGAGGTAATCCTGTATATTATTTAAAGTATAACATTTATAAAAACAAAAAGCAAAACAGTTCTGTAAGAGACAATATTTGATCTAGACTTTTTTTTTTTTTTTTTTGCATATGAATACCAATCTTAGAAAGACTGGCAGCTTAGACATGCATATTATGTTCTCATACTACTATTTTGCTCTTATATTTTGAGGTACCCAAAATTAAGAAATCTCAGAATTTACATTCTGAATAGATAAGAAAACTGGGAGAAGGATACAAATATTTCAACCAACCCTATTACCCAGCTCTAATCACTGGACAGACAACACTCCTTTTAAGTACATTTATTATCAGCTCTCTTCTCAGAATTTTGTTATTTAAAGAAAGACAGAAAGACAGAAACATGGGAAAGAACAGCAGTTGCTGGGCAAGTTGAAACATTCGAGACTACTATGAAAAATGAATAAATAAGTTAATAATAATTAACTGCCTTACAAATTGGTGTTGTTAAAAGACAGGAGAAAAAAATGTAAAAAGAGTTGCTTCATATAAATTGTCAAGTTCCAGAACCAAGATGAGTCATATAGCAAAGTTTTCTTCAGTCATTAAAAGTTAAATTTATAAGGCCTTGTTAGACAACGTGCAGGAAAAACTACCCAGCGATTATGCCTCTAGTGTAACAAGTCATATTGTTTCTTGAGCATATATATGAGTAATTTTCAGTAATATCCAAGGTGTGTATTGCAAAGGACCCTCTCCCTTCTACCTACTTCAGCCTAAGCTGAGCACCTGCTATGGTGAACAGCACCTACCCGTTCATGAATCAGACAGACTGAGGTAATGAAGATCTATCACCAAGTTATACTAACACTAATTCTAGACTGATACTATCATGCACTTTTCTTAGTATAGTCTGATTCTTTTGTGGGATGTTGTTTTAGTACAATGCTGTATTGGGTTTACATGGCAAGGGTTTGGTAGCAGGGGGCTGCAGGGGTGGCCTCTGTGAGCAGAGCCCAGCAGCTGCCCCATGTCAGGTAAGTGCCAGCTCCAGCTGGCTCCAAAAGGGACCTGCCGCTGGCCAGAGCCAAGCCAGTGAACAACGCTGGTTGTTCCTCTGGGAGAGCAGATTTCAAAAAGGGAAAAAACTGCTGCGCAACAGCAGCTGGGAAAGAGGAGTGAGAAATGAGAGAGAAACAGCCCTGCAGACACCAAGGTCAGCGCAGAAGGAGGGCAGGAGGGGCTCCAGACCCCAGAGCAGAAGTTCCCCTGCAGCCTGTGGAGAGGCCCTTGGTGGAGCAGGTCATCCCCCTGCAGCCCATGGTGTACCAC
>VXAA01000769.1:121414-135413 GCA_013399115.1 Anseranas semipalmata
GCAGCGTTAGGGACTGACCACAGCCCCTATTCCCCGTTCCCCTGCACTGCTCGGGGGGAGGAGGCAGAAGAGGGTGGATGGCAGGGGAGAGGTGTTTTTAGTTTTCTTTTAGTTCTCACTGTTCTGCTCTGCTAGTGCTAGGTAATAAATTATATTAATCTCCCTATGCTGAGTCTGTTTTGCCCACGACGATAATCGGTGAGTTATTTCCCTGTCCTTATCTCAACCCTTGAGCCCTTTCCATCGTATTTTCTTCCTCTTTTTTCTTTGAGGAGGGGGAGTGAGAGACAGGTTGTGGTGGAGTTCAGCTGTCCATGCACAATACAAATCTGCCGCTATAATTTTGTTCACTTTTGGGAGTACTTTGTTGATATTCCTATGCTTCTAAAGCACTAAAAGTTACATGCCATCGAGGGCTGCCAGCAGGAGCAAACCACAGGCTTTGACCTTTTCCAGGTAGAAATGGTCAGGTTGATGGTTAGACTTGGTGATCTTAAAGGTCTTTTCCAATGTAGATGATTCTGTTTCTATGATTTTATATTCATTTGGATGCAATTGCATAACCACCTGAACAGCAAAACTGACTGTTTTCACTCCAGTTATGATAAAGAATCAAATCTGCTTGGTACCTCCACATTGATATACTTCAGGTCTTTGCAGCTACTTAGTCCTTCCAGTGCAACCAGTCCGCAGCGTCTCAGAGTCAAAACTTGAAGATTTAAACACTCAGACAATGTTGAGAGGCTACAAGCTGGCAAATCTTCGAGTGTAAGTGTTGTGACCTACATTTGATGATAAATAAGGTTAATTGTTGCTATATTAAACATTCATTATATGTCACATTTCTTTAAAAAGAGAGAGAGACAAAAACTACGTTTTACTAACACTTTAGAAAATGCAAGCAATAAATATGTGAATCTTTTCACATAGATGGGTCTGATCTGTTAAATGGGAAAAGATACTATAAAAACAATCAGTTGGATTTTAACATCCGCATTAAGATAAATAAAACTGATGCTATGCTAATGATACCGAATTTGAATGGATGGAAGATTAAAACTAAGAAAAGTTATTAATAATGTGAATTGTTTCCCATCACACTATCATAAATAAAGAGTGCACAAGAACAGATGAAAATAGTTCAGTCTGAAAGAGTATGTAGTCCAGTATGCCATCTCAGATTGGATATGAGGAGGGGAGCACAAAGCAAGCATACAGTGATAATGAGTAAGTGCTGGGAACTGAGAGGTGTTCTTTATGGAAAAACACCATCTATAAGCTGATCAGCAATGTCTTGCTTCTGGAAGAGACTAGTCTTCTCAAAACTCTGAAGAGGATAGATGAGCAGGAGGAGCAGGAGCTGAAATACAGAGCCTTATACAAAGACAAAACCATTTTAAATTAGCTGAAAATAGGAGCTAGGAGCTCCTGCCTTCTACAGCCTTAAGACGCTATCAGTCATCTGAAGACACACCAGTCTGCTCCACAATGCTCACAGAAATTCAAACATCATTCTCGTTGCCCTTATCTTGCATTTGTGCAGAGGAGCAACTCCCACTGAGATCTATATCCTGCCCAACGATAATTTTCTCCTCTTCCAAAAAACAGCATTCTGCTGTAAAAAAAACAGCAAAAAAAAAAAAACAACCAAAACCAAACCAACCAAAACCAACCCAACCCAACCCAACCCACCAAAATGTAGTAATGCTTTAGCTTCCCATTTAATTCTAAATCTGTATAGTTACCTGCTGCAGGGTACTCCAAGGGCCACTATGAATTATCTTTTGTATACTTAATGGAGGCATCTTGCTAACTGAAGTTTTCCTTGGTCGTTTCTTAATATTTGATTTCTTTCTTTTGTTTTCTTCACATATTTTAGACCACGATTTACACGTGTTCATCCAGTTTATTCTCTTTTTTTCAATATCATCAGGAAGAATTAGTCTATTGGAATACTCAGCTACCTCTTGAATTGTGTCCCAGTTCTCTCTGACTTCCTCATTAGCATCTTCCATTAGAAACACAGTTTTCTTTATTGTTTCAGGCTGAGAAAATTGATCTTTGACTTCTTTATTACCAGCATTTGACTGGATATTTGATGGACTGCCGCATGCATCATTTGCCTTATTTTCTACCACATCATTAGCTCCAAAATCAACAGATTCGTGCTCTGAAGTATGCACAATTGAAGCTTTATTAAGTTCTCTAGTTTGCGAGTAATTTTCTTCTATACTTATTACTGAATTCATATATATGTTTTCATTATCTACTTGAGAAGAGTCTTCCTTCTTCTCAGAGCTTAGCACATTTGGTGTTGGTGTCAATTTTCTTTCTGTTGGAATCATCCAATTATTTGTTTCATCCACCAGTTCAGTCTGCTTTTCTTTTTGTTCCTCTACCTGCTTATTTAGTTCCTTTTTCTCTTCTATTACTACTTCTACATTTTCTATCTGTTTATCCTCTTTTATGTTTTCTTTGTTGTCTTCAGTTTCAGTCATCACAGTTTTCACTATTTTTTCTCTCAATTTTCTCTGTTCTTCCCTTCTTACTTGCAGCTGTTTTTCTCTTTCAAGTCTCAGGCTTGCTTTCTTTTCTTCATATTCCTCACGCCTCCTTACCTGTTCCAAATATTTCTGTCTTTCTAATTCTTCTTGTCTCTTTTTTTCCTCTTCTTTCTTTTGCCTCCTTTCTTCCACTCGCCTTTTCATTTTTTCCTCTTTTACCTTCATTTCTCTCTCAATTTCTTCTTGTGTTTTCTTTTTCTTTTTTATTTTATCTCTCCATTCTTTTAAGATGGGAGCGTATTTTTTACGGACTAAAAGTGATCTAAATCTAGCTTGGATTTTCACAGCTGCTGTATTCCATTGTTCTGCCAGGCGTTGTCTTTCTTTTGCTTTCTGCTCTTCAAAGGCCTTTTTCTCATCTTCCATTTGCAACTGTAGCTTCATGATCAATTCCTAGGCCAAAACAACAACTGGGATACACTTCAACCACTTTTAAAATAGGACAGGTGTTAGCATATGTTCACTATTAATAAACAGCATCTGCTGTATTAACTGTTACAGAATAACGTTTATTCTCAAATATGACAGTAACTTCACAGTCTTTTAACGAAATCTCATTGTACAACTTTACCTCATGTTGCCTCATTTTGTCTCTCCAAGCTTTCTTTTCCTTCTGTAACTCATCTTCCATCACAGTTTGTTGTTTCTGCACAATAAATCAACTACGATGAATATTGCACAAAACCTACTGTACAAAACATCCTCTCTTCAAACTCCCATATCTTGACTTTACAATGATCCACTTTGGTGAATGTCTGAATTCCAATGAGAAACTCAGCTGTGCAAGTACCAAAATAAACAACTTGACACTCAGATCAGCAATGGCAGATTTGATCATGTAGTGAAAGACGCATAACATCAGCGTCAGTATCTTGGTATTTTGCCCAAACAGCTGCCACCTTCCTCTGTACTACTGTACTACTTCAAATTCTGCACTACTATTGAAAATGAAAACTATGTTTATGAAACCACCATTCAAAGAACAGGTACACTACAGCAACATAACAGAAACAGCAGTCCTGACAGTAGCATGTACAGTCGCTCTGTGCTGGTATTTTACTGATAATCCTATAATCTTTCAAACAGGAATTTTGTTCAGTGAAGCTAAAGGAAATTTTTTCACTGAAATTGTTTCCCAGTGGAAAAAACAATTGAAAGTTTAAGTCTATTTTCTCACTATTTGCAAATAAATAGCATTTTCCCCCAGTATATTCTCAATCAAAAGAAAAGCCCAATGATCTGGAGTTAAATCTGATTGACAAGTAACAGACAGTAACTACCTAAAAACCAGAGGCTGACCCAGCACCACCTGACTCTTGGTGGAACCAAAATAAATCAGTATCAGCCAAATCAAATATACAGTACATGAAGGAACCAGTATAAACAAAACAGCACTTCTTCCATCTTGGAGCATAAAGTCTGCCACGTACCTAAGCACTGCTTTTCATGCATGCTCAGAAGCATGCTGTTCACAATATAGGAGACTGGAAGTCTTGATTCTTCTCTAATGGAAGAACTTAGTCTCCATCTTTCACCTCCAAAAAGAGCGTGCTAGCCACAGTGCTACCAAATTGTCCCTAAAGGGACATGATCCAGCTCGTCTAGAGAAGGAAAGCCATTCTCTATCCAAAAATGATTCATGACATCAAAGAGAAAAGGAAGTTCAATTTTGCAGCCTGCTGAAAACGGAGCTATCTGAGACACTTATTAGAGATCAACGGTCTTTTCACTTACTAAGCTCTTCCTTAATTTTGGTGACTTGAATTACCTTGCTAGAACCTAGATGCCCACCTCTTAATAAGTGTTAATGCGTCTCCTAAAATAGAAATATTTAGGCTAAATAATAAAAATATTTTGGCCTTACAAATAACTACATCTGAAGATTACATTTTTTCATGTTCTCATTCTCCTCTGTGGAGAATTACCAAATTTTATCCTTAGGTATGCAGCATGCGGTATGCACTACACACAATGGCAAAACATGACTAGATTCTCCAACAATGCAACCAGTCAACATGTGGATTCATGTTCTGTTGTGATGGAACTCAGTAGATGAAGCCTGACTCAGCCTCCCAGACACAGACAAGAAAAGGAATATTGTAATTTCTACACAGATGAAGCACAACATAAGCATTTCTGAACTGAATGATTTTGTTTCAGATTACCTACAATTTTTCATTTAAATTTGAAATTGGGGTGGGAGGCCCATAGTACTTTCTATTAAGGCATTTTGACTATTTTTTGTTTGTAAGTAATTTAACAAAACATTTCCAGTACTTTGGCTGGTGTCATATTTAAAAATCCAGTATGGACAAAACCTAAAGAATAATTTACCATTTAACATCGTAAATCAATTCACTGTTGATCAAAGCAATAAAACAAGAACAAAAAAATCCCAACAGATGGTACTTAAATATGTCTTATGCCTCCCTTTGGTATCACAAGTAGGTAGAGTTTAGGATGGTCATACAGTTGGGGATAGTACTTTCTTTTTCACATTAGATTCTGAATTCAATGAATCTAGGTGGCAACAACATGCTGGTTTAAGTATCATTAATTACCTTGTGCAGAAGCTCTAACTCCATTCTTTCAGCCTCAAATTCCTGCAGACGCTGCATCCTTCTGGCCTGCTCCTCTTCATTCTCTTTTTCCTGTGCTTCCCTCTCAGCTTTCCACTTTTTCCTCTTCTCCTCTTCAAGCTCACTTTGTCTCTTCTCCCACTGCTCAAGTTCTTGTCTACATATTTCTTCTACTTCATGATAAGTAAGGCTTATGCTCATTTCAACATCAGCTACACATTTGTAATCAACCGAGCAAACATTTTATTTAATTTAACAATAAGCACTGGAGGACATTAAACGGTCTTAACGCATTGACAAGAAAATACAACCAAAAGGATCCTGTGCTGATACAGCCAGCAATATATATCCCCAAGAAAATCAGAACTACAACGCGTCTTTTCTGTGAGCGAAGTCTTTTATAATCATGATGTACAGTTACTATTGCAACCTCTGACTCTGCCACCATCATGCTATTCTACCAATGCATATATCAGGATTACACTTTGGCTTCAGGGTAAATGCCTTCTGTAGCTGTCAGCAGTGTTTTTTTATAACTGATGCACTCCACCCCAAAACATGCAAAGGCTGTGGCGAAGGGAAACATTCCAGGCCAATGTGACTATAAAAAATAAAACAAGTTGTGGCCAAACCACAACCTGCTTCATGCCTCCAATGTGGCTCCTATTTGTATTGTTTTATTATTATAATTATTTCAATCATTTGCGTAGTATTTTTTGAAAAAAATTTCTATTGAGACATTGAAAACAAGGATAATATTGTGATCCTGAAATTAGATAAAAGCACAAGCATTTGTTCACGTACATCCAATCCCTGAAGTCTATTGCATACTGTAATGTGTAATCTTTACAAAGAATTTTATGATACTCATTAAAATAGAAAAGCAGGAAATAGTGATATGATACTAAAGATCAACACAAACAAATGAATAATGCATTTGCTTACCTGTAACAAAATGGTCATCAGTGACCACTTCTTCACTGGTGGACTGACTATTGTAACTAGGTGTTGTAGCAACCTGCAGGTCTTCGTTTTCAATTTCAAATAGTACCTAATATAGTTTAATATTGTCATTAAGAAACAAGAAACAAAACTTAAAAGCAGGACATTATAAAAATCCTCCAGAAAAAGGATAATCTTTTCATCGTATGACAAGTATAATATGAAACTTACTGTTTAAAGGCATCCTTAGACACTGAATAATGCAAATGTGTCAGTCAAAAATGTTTTCTAGAGTAAGAAATATTGGACTATTTCCCCAAAATCACAGTATTTCTGTGTGGGTTTATTTATATATATATTGTTAAACATATTTTGCATTTTGAACTGGAAAAATAAGTGTTTCGCATTTGGGGGTTTTTGTTTTACTTTCTATGGAAGTAAGCACTACATTTATGCATCAATACTGTTATAGACGTAGCCAAAGAACTAGTTACTCAGTAAATTTTTAAGTAGTCTATTTGAAAACAATGCTATGGGCACCAAGGTTTACTGTATTTCATTAATTTTTTTTATTGGCAAGAAGTAATCTATTCC
This sequence comes from Anseranas semipalmata, assembly GCA_013399115.1. NCBI lineage: Eukaryota > Metazoa > Chordata > Aves > Anseriformes > Anseranatidae > Anseranas > Anseranas semipalmata. Next base: position 128,094 of record VXAA01000769.1, read on the forward strand.
TGCTCATTTATTGTCTGTTCATCACATGCTTGGGATGTACATTAATATTTGTAATACAGTTGAAGTCACAGAAAGTAATTTTTCTGTTTTAAGCAAAGGTCTTCTGAGAATAAAAATTCATGTTTGCAGAAATGCTCACATTATAAAAAACAGGTGACAAATCAAAAATAATTAAATTAAATACAGGTTTGTGTTTTTCTACAAACTTCAGCAAGTTATTCACTCAAATCCCATTAAAATATAAAAGAACTGAGGTTCATAACTCTTGATTTGTCCTTGAAAGTTACTGGCATTACTATGTTAACATTTCCTATAAAATAATGGGATATATTAGGTACAAGATTAACAGCAACACATCCTCCTAATCATCATAAAAACAATAAGATTAGAGAAGATTAAAAGTGTTATAATATTATTGAAATAATATTCTGGGAATAAATAACAACAAAGGATTATTCAGTTTTCTTTTTTGTTGATTTTTGAGCTCAACAACTCAAGCACCACTAAAGAGAATTGATTCCAAATTTTAAATGAGAGAGAGAGAGAGAGAGAGTATTACAGTTGAGTCCCAATTCTAAAGAACAGCGAATACAAACTCATCTCAATACCATATGGATAGTCTAATAGGAATACAACCGAACACATCTGTATGTCTCTTTAGGAGGCCAACTAAGCAAACCTAAATTATCTAGATTTCTGTTCAATATAAATATTGTTTAAAAAGAGAATACCCTTTTTTTAAATTGTTCTGGATCTTCATTATATTCAGAAGCCAACTCTGACAAGTGATCCGAAGCATGGCAAGGAACTACTTCACAAATGTTACCTAAAGAAGAAAAAAATATATAATTTAGTATACAGAGAGAAAATCCCTTACCAGTACCCATACTGTACTATACCATACCCACACCAGTACCACACACATACCAGTATTCTATACTGCTTAGCTACTATATTTCTTTACACTACAAAGAAATAAAGCATTTTTTTCTTTAAAATTATTTCTTTAAAAAACAAAACAAAACAAAACCACAAAACTTTAATCAAACATATATGGCAGTCGTTCTCACAAATTAAAAGCAGCAGATACATATAACTGGAACACACACAATGATGCTGTAAGAGTCCAGTGTGAGCAAACTGTATCTGTGAAAAAATTCCACAGCATAAAACAGTGGAACATGTGCTGCATAGAAAAATACAGGAGAACTTGTAACAGACAAGTCAAAAACCGACAAAGAACTACAAAAATAATGAAAAAGAATAACTGCCCATTGCAAAAAAGGATGAAAAGAAACATTCCCCAAATATCAAAATGTAGAGACAACATTGAACTTTTGTTCACAAAGACCACTACACTAAATGAGTGTGAAACCCAAGATGCTGTGAATAACTAAAACGGAACAGACAATCCCAGGTGTCTAATATAACATATAAAATATGAGCTTGGCTTCAGTCAGCTGGCACTGGAAGATTGCTCCCAATTACAAGGCCTTTACATTTAATGATGGCTTGGATATCTCTACAGACAGACTTTAAACATCCTATGGGGCTCGATTGTATCTGCACTCTTAATTTCAGCTCATAGTGACTGCAGCTCAGATTCTTACGAAGAATCTGGTCTAGGTCCTGTTTCAGAAAATGATCCTGTAACTTGCCTTCATCTATGGTTTAGCATCACATGAACTTTTAGGAAAAAAATCAATTCATACTGAAAAGTTAACCTGAAAAGACAGCATTGCATGATTCTATTTCTAGAGATTCAGCATGCTTTCAGAAGCTGATGCCATAGGTTTCACTACTTGCTGTACTTAAAAGTTTGCATTGTTTTACTGATGATTGTTAGAATAAGTTCCACTGACAATATGACGTGTATAAATATTTTAACTCTGATCCCTGCTTACTTGTAGTTTCTTCATCTTCTAAGTTTTGCAGTATAACCCTTTCAGCATCTTGATTTCTGCTCTTTATGAAGTCTAAATAGGAGAGAACTGATTCTGGCAAGTCATCTGAAACCTAGAAAAACATGATGTTTCACATAGATTCAACATTTTCATCTCACTGCCACAACTGGAAGTAAATACATAACATGCAAGAATACAGACTCATTTAGGCTTCACCTACAAAGCACTGATGGAAATTTAGTAGTAACTGCTACCAAAATTTTTCCCAGTTTTGCTACCGGGAATTCCCACTCTTCCCATTGTCTCATCATCCACTGAGCAATTAATAATTTTCATTTTTACTTACATTTTAATTAAATTAAATTCTAACTAGAACACATTTTAGTAACTTATCTTCTGATATCTTCAGAAACATGTTTCAATTAACATTTTCTTTGTAATTGGCTTGGACCAAGAAATTAAGAAAAGCATCAAGATAAAAATTAACCGACACACAATGCACAGAATCTTTTTCATAAAGTTGTTACAACTCTTTCAAAAAAACAGATTAATTTTAAACTTGGTGATATAAACATTTAGAGTATGCATGTACATCAGATGTTTCAACTTTCTTTACTGCATAGATACTTTCTATTCAAAAGATTGTCTTTGCAAGGATTTGGGAAAATGGATTGCCTTCTCTGGAAGTGTAAATTGCTGTAAACATGCCTGGCATTTAGCATGTGAGTGCATAAATAATCACCATCGATGTCTTGGCCTGCCTTTATTCGTATCAAATATATGATTAATGGTTACGTATGACAAACATCATCTACTCTAATATCCTATAGACCTGTTCTTTTGCCATGAGTCTGAAAGATCAAATTAACTGAAAAAAAAAGCCCAAATAACCAATCAGATTTCAGAGGAAAATCTTTACCCCAAAAAAGAAGTCCAATAAAAAAAGGGGTTTCAAGCACCAGTTTATATGAAATTAATAACAGGAAGTATTCAAACATAAGATAGTCTCTTGTAACATTTAAATACAGATTTAAGTGAATAAGCATGGGTTTATTTATCCAGATTTAATCTACCTCATTAGCTTTAAAAAAAGCTTCCAGTTTAAGAGGATTCTAAAATAGTTTTATTTTTAAAATCATTTATAATTATTTATAAAACAATATTTGTTACAAATAAGTTATCAGTCTGACTTTCTCACTTAAGCAGAATGCTGATATTTTATTTTCTTGTCACCATTGAAGGTTACATTTTTCATGAAGCAATACTACTTAGACTACTTTTGAGGAGAAATTCTCAGGTGCGGTATGTCAAGAAAAAGTTCATTCACCAGATAGGCTTTCTGAAGCCTGTACTACTTTCAAGCATACATAAAAGCAGTGTGAACCCATGGAATACTTACTGTCTCAGTGTCACTCAAAGCTTCCTCTGATACCTCTCTGTCAGGATCATCCGCTTCAAAGGAAGAAACACTGATTCTGCCTAATTCAATTTCTATTTCTTCTTCAATTCTTTCAATATCTTCTGACATTCTACTTTCCATAGCGTCTTATCTGCTTTCAAAGCTACACAAAGAAAATATTAATTTTCAGCACTGCATGAACCAAAATAAAGAGGGTGCTCATTTAGCATAAATTTGTATAAATATTGAACATTAGACTTAAAATATGAAAAGGAACCGTACAAGTTTGCTCTGAACACTTCAGTCCATAGAAGAACCAAGCAAAACATAAGAAAAATGACAGTTTGTGATAAGAGAATCCCTGAAGCACAGTCCAACCCACTAAATTTTGCATACGTTACCAAGCTGGAATATTAAAAACCCTCTGCCTGTTCCTTACTCCTTGTGGGCAGTGTCAGTGCTACACCCTGAGTCTCACATGATATTTTCCAGCCCTAACTGCTGCAGAAAACAAACAAAAAAGTTTTAAATAATAAATAATAAAAATTACAAAGGAAAGACTTTAGAATCTAGAAAGCACTTGATGAGGCTGTAATGATACAGAGAAATGCGAGAAAAGACCTAACCCGCAGAAACACAAAACTTGTACATAGACCCATCCCCCCCGCCGCCCCCCCATCCCTCCGCGACCCTTCCCTCTCCTCACCCGTAGCATCAATTCGGGGGCAGGGGAAGCAGCTCACACCCACTCCCTCATAGGTAGCGAGCGTCCTCGCCCCTCGCTGCCTCTCGGAGCCGAGGACGGGTCACGCTGTGCGCGCCTCAGCCGCGAAGCCGCTCCTTACCGACGGAAACTACACCTCCCAGAGGGCACTGCGGAGGGGCACCCGCCCGCCCGCCGCCGCTGCTCTGCGGGAGGGCGGTGGAGCCGCCCCTCTGCATGCTGGGAGCTGTAGTCCGCCCCTCCGGGCACCCGTACCCCTCGGGTCTCCGCGACCTGCTCCGAGTTGCTACTCACTTCTCGTTCAGCCAAGCTCGCACCGGAGCCGCCGCCTTCCCGATCGCCTCAGAGACAGACCGATCGCCCCTCCGCCTTGAAATGCCGCAGCCACTAACCGCGGGCGGGCGGGCAGGCCCTCCGCGGGGTCGGCGTCAGCGCCGCAACGGCGCTGCTACACTGCGAGAGTCACCACGGCAACGGGAAACAGACGCTCAGAAGGCAAGCGGGAGGGCCCAAACTTCGCGAGCATTTGGCGATTCGCGCCCGGGGCGGCCGAGCGGGCAGCGGTGGCGCCCTCGGAGCTGCGCTGCGCCGAGATCGGCAGCGTGGGACGAAGCACTTCGCAACCCTTTCCTTTGCCTTTTTATTCCTTATTTTTAATAACGGACAGTTTAGTTTTGAGAATAAATTAGAATAAAAGCAGACCAAAGGCAAAAGGTTTAGCAAAGACAAATTTAAATCTGTAGTTTTGCTTCCTTGTTATCCGTTCTCCACGAGCGTGGAAAATGAAAACCAGTCAGACAGCTCTGCAGTCAGACAGCTCTGCTTCGCAGCTGCACTGGGGTCCCACCCTGGCTGGCCTGGACGGGGCTCACTGGTCTGGGCTGAGGGGGAAAAAGAATAGTTAATAAATAAATAAATAAATAAATAAAAAAAAAGAGGGCCAGGAAAAAAAAAAACACGTACAAATTACTCAAGAGCTGGAGAAAATGTCCAGTCACAGAATTAAGGAGTCCACATAATTCTGTCAAGCGGAAGTCATTTAGGTCAGGGAGAGTGCAGACAATACGGTTTTAGTGTGTGGAGCGGTATTTGCAGGGAGCACATCGGTTCCCGAGCGCCTGGTTAGGAATGCCAAGGAGCAGAGAGAGACATATGACAGGAAAATGAGAGCAGAAAGCTAAACACAGACAGGTTTTCTATAGAAAATGCGCACTTTTGTGGATACTGCAAAGGATCTACCATTCACACTACGCATCAAGGATAGAAGTTTTTTTCTTTTCCATCTCCCAGTGTCTTTAAAACAGACTGAGTACCTTTCTGAAAGACGTGTGTCAGTTAAACTCAAGATGCAGGATTCGAGGGCAGCTACTTAACTTTTGCTTAGCAGTGTTATGGATCAGTAAGATATTCAAATCTTAAAACTATTAAAACTCGTCTATTTGAAGTCCACACCGTGATGTCTAATTCTTTGCAGAATCATGTAAACCAGTAAACTTCTCAGTACGCTCATGTTAAGAAAAAATCTTCAAGTACTGAGTTGAATGCATGCTTGATACATGTTTTGTATTGCGAGTTATGCTGTGATCATGGTGATTGAACCACAAAACACTGTGTCCTGCATTTGGCAAACAACTTTGCCAATAAAAAAAAATTCTGTAGGCATGCCTTCTGTAACCAGGAAGTAAGGGATGATCAACAGAAAGAAACTTCTATAGTGTAAATATGTGGTTAAGATGCACGAAAGGAAGAAACATATCATTATGAGATCGTGCTCCCTAAGGTAAGACATAAATATTCCAAGCTTGTAAAAGATTTTCTTGTAGCCATTTAATGTAAAGTATATATCATTTTATAAAGATAATATTTATATTTTCCAGATAAATGATTTAGGAGAAATTGAATCACTGTTAAAACACCTCAAAATAAAGCATCACACCCACATAATTATTACAACAGAACAATTTCAGATGCCAGTGTTCAAGTTCAGTTAGTGACCATTTAGGTTTTTTTTTTACTAGAACAATGCACCAAGCCAATGTTTCAGTACATTCCAGCTTTGAAAATTCTGATGAAATTTAATTGCTATTAAAAGCAGTGGATCTTCTCCAGGGAAAGTGCAAAAACATTTATCTAATTTATCTACTACAGTTTGTAAGTTTACATGGTGCATTATAGACCCAAATCCATTGTGAAGCTGGTTTGAGAAGCTTTTAGATTTCTTCGTTTTGTGATTCAGCAACTAAGTTTTTTATAATCCAGACAATGAGAATATTACCAAGAAAAAAAAAGCTCACATCTGCTGAATCTTGTCTTCTAATCAACAGATTTGATGTGTATATAATGTACATTTTGTATCTCAAATAATTTATTAATACCTCAAGATAGTTTTTGACCATAAAAGCTTCATCTTTGTCATTTTCTTCTACTTTACGAATGATGGAAGATATAACTTCTCATTTTAATCAGTCTTTTAGAACCTCATAGAGTTCCTTTTAAACACATCTCTTTGGATTAGAAAATACTTTCTGAAGAGTATGCATACGCTGGTTATGTGCACAAGTCTGTGCATGTTTTCATGCCTGCCTGCCTGCATTACAAGTGAGAGGAGCAGGACAGTCCCAGGAGGCTGCTGTTGCAGAAACCATCTCCTAACACCGCTCTTGGACTCCTTTCAGCTTATATCACCAAGCCAGGCGGACCAGAATGCCGGAGAATGTTTACGGAAGATACAAGACAGGTGAAAAGGAACCGGTGGGGGGCAAACGTCTCTCAGTGCAAGAATCTTGATAGGCCCATCATATATGGTATCCACTAATGATAATAATAATGATGATATATAAAAAAGAAGTCCTGCATCAGAGACTTTACAGTGCTAAGGGTCTTTCCTGCTAAAATATGCTGAATCATGCTCAAAATGTTAATGCTTATGTGGCTTCACTTAAGGTTTTGTCTATGTTTGCAAGTGCAGCAGCATGCTAATCTAATCAGTAGAGCAATACAGTTGGTATGCAGGTCCTAATGCACATTTTACATGTATTTCAAGGCAGGTTGCTATGGTCAGGGTCCTGGCTTACCCTTCCACTGACTGAGTGCCCGTATGCTACTGATGACAAACTGCATCTCTTGGTTTAGTTTCCTTTGAAAGGAACTCAACTTTTCACATCCCATTTGTTGTGGTTTAACCTGGCAGGCAGCTAAGCACCACAGAGCTGTTCGCTCACACCCCTTCCCAGTGGGATGGGGGAGAGAATCAGGAAGGAAAAAATATAAAAGCTCATGGGTTTAGATAAAGG
>VXAA01000771.1:943-34843 GCA_013399115.1 Anseranas semipalmata
CCCGTGGAGAGGCCCATGGTGGAGCAGGCCGTCCCCCTGCAGCCCATGGGTACCACACGGAGCAGATCTCCACGCTGCAGCCCCTGGAGGAGCCCACATGGAGCAGGTGGATGTGGCCTGAAGGAGGCTGCGGCCCATGGGAGCCCCCGCAGGAGCAGGCCCCAGGCCGGAGCTGCAGCCCGTGGAGAGGAGCCCACGCAGGAGCAGAAGGCCTGGTGGAAGCTGCTGCCCGTGGGGGAGCCATGTTGGAGCAGTTTGCTCCTGAGGGATGGACCCCACAGTACAGACCCATATGGGAGCAGTTCTGGAAGAACTGCTGTCTGCAGGAAGCCCATGCAGGATCAGTTTGGGAAGGATGGCATCCCATGAGAGGGACCCCATGCTGGAGCTGGGGCAGAAGAGTGACCGTGAAGGAGCGGTGGAGACATAAGTGTTATGGGCTGACCACAATCCCCACTCCCCGTTCTGCTGCACCACTGGGGGGAGGAGGTAGAAGAGGGTGGATGGGGGAAGGCATTTTTAGTTTGCTTGTAGTTTTTCGCTGTTCTAGTCTGCTAGTGATGGGCAATAAATTACATTAATCTCCCTATGCTGAGTCTGTTTCGCCTGTGACAATAATTGGTGAGTGATCTTCCTGTCCTTATCTCAACCCTTGAGCCCTTTCCATCGTATTTTCTCCCCATTTTTCTTTGAGGAGGGGGAGTGAGAGAACAGCTATGGTGGAGTTCAGCTGCCCAGCAGGGTAAAACCACCACAAATATAATGGGCAAACAACTGGCTGACGGGTTTGGCTCAAACGGTTATAATAAACGAGGTTACATCAGGCTGGCAGCCAGTCATTAGTGGTGTTCTGCAGGGTTCCATTTTAGGGCCAACTCTCTTCAATGTTTTCATAAATGACCAGGATTGAGGACTCAGAGGTATTTTAAGTAAGTTTGCGGACAAGACAAAATTGGGAGGAGCTGCTGACTCCCTCGAGGGTAGAGAGGCTTTGCAGAGAGATCTTGACAAATTGGAGGGCTGGACAATCACAAACCACATGAAGTTTAACAAAAGCAAGTATCAAATTCTGCACTTGGGAACAGGGAAACCCTGGATATATGCACAGACTAGGGGACAAGAGGCTGGAGAGCAGCCCCACAGAAATGTTTCTGGGGGTTCTGGTCAGCAGCAAGTGGAATATGAGTCAACAGCGTGCCCTGGCAGCCAGAAGGGCCAACTGTATGCTGGGGTGCATCAAGCACAGCATTGCTAGCCAGACAAGGGAAGTGACTGTCCCGCTCTACTCTGTGCTTGTGTGGCCTCACCTCAAGTATTGTGTACAGTTTTTGGCACCACGATATAAGAAAGACATAAAACTATTAGAGAGTCTCAGGTAGTCCAAAGGAGGGCTATGATGACAGTGAAGGGTCTAGAGGGGAATATGTATGAAGAGCAGATGAAGTCACTTGGTTTGTTCAGCTCAGAGAAGAGGAGACTGAGGGGAGGCCTCATGGCAGCCTACAGCTTCCTCACAAGGGGGAGCAGAGGAGCAGGCGCTGATCTCTTCTCTCTGGTGGCCAGCGATATGACCCAAGGAAACTGCACGAAGCTGTGACAGAGGAGGTTCAGGCTGGATGTTAAGAAAAGGTTCTTCACCGATAGGGTGGTCGGGCACTGGAACAGGCTCCCCAGGGAAGTGGTCATAGCACCAAGCCTGTCGGAGTTTAAGAAGTGTTTGGACAACGCTCTCAGAAATGTGGTTTGATTTTTGGGTGCTTCTGTGTGGAGCCAGGAGTTGTAACTTGATGATCCTTGTGGGTCCCTTCCAACTTAGGATATTCTGTAATTCTGTGATTTTACATGACTGATACATTTAAAGTTGAGGTTCTGCAGAAGCAGTCTAAGACCTTATATATCCAAGTTATATCTGGCTGGAGAACTATGCTGAGTACCATGTATTAGAGTAGTGAATTGCTATAGAGACAGTTTTCATAGAATCACAGAATCATAGAATTTTTGCCAGAATGCTGATGATATAAGCTAGTTGTGCAGTGGCAGTGGCAGCATTCATCATTTTAGCAGAAGAAAATCTAGTCAGTGCTCATCAGCTAAGAGGAAATATCCACAGGTGACACTGAGACATCCAGTTTCTTGGTTAACACAGTCTATGGCATAGTCCTTTATAGTCACATGAGGTCATATATAGATACATATGGAAAATTTATGTCTATGATAAAATGATCTGTACTCATATGAAAAGAAAATAGTAGAAGACAATTCAGTTTTTTGTTTGTTTTCATATTGTCTGAAAAATTCTTTTTTTTTTTTTTGTTACAAATATTTGAGATCTTTATGATAAAATTGAAGACTAGTTTCCATTAAAGTTGACCAGTTGTGAGTACACAGCTCTGAAACAAAGAGGTTAACTAAGTGTTTTTATATGTACCTACCAGCTGTGCTATACTATATTGGAAAATGAGAAATAACATAAATATTGAAATTATCTGCAAAATCAGCTGACAAAACAAACATACAGTTTTAGCTGGTGGAACAAAGGCCTCTTTTGTGGCAGATAACGTTCTGCAAAGAAATGTATAGAGAATAGAAGAATGAGTTTTTTCTACAGCTGGATGCATTCCGAACTGATGCACTAGGTCATTTTCTATGCCCAAATTGGATTATGTTTGCCATAATCCTCAGAAGAAAAAGATACTTCTGAGATATGGTGAAAGAAAAATGACAATGGAACTTTGAGAAACAAAAGGACAAAGCAAAGCAAATTTACTAATATGGAGCAGATACTTAACAGTCCTTTTTTCTGAATACTGAAGTTTATCAAAACACCAGGCTAAGGAGATGAGGAAAGTATTACAGATGGGGGATCAAACTCTTCCTATGCCTACCTTCTCTGCTGGATATAGCATTAGTTACAGACTTAGCCTATAAAGTTAGGATTGCATATGAATAAAGAAAATGAAGTTGGAACAGCTTGTAGATGAAGATAGAAAATTTTGTGGCATCTGAAATTTGAATAATGGATGATTTGATTGAGAGAAGAACTTTATCAGTGAGTTATTAAAAATTAACACTAAAATACCTGGAAAAAATGTTTGGAAGAAGCAATGCCAGCAGGAAGAATAACACTGGAAGTCTGATTTTAAGATCTGCCACTGTGTTTAAATAAGTTTCATAAGCTTATGTTCTGATATATCAGCCTAAATAACTGGTATTCTGCTCTGACCATGACCAATACCAATTTTCAATCCCCAAACTACTCAGAAATTAGTTTACTTAGCTAGTATATGATTCGAACTCAGAGCTAAATCTAATGAAAATTAAAGGAGGAAAAGGTGTTTGACAAAACAGATTAATTAAAATGAACATTCCCATCAGAATCTTTCAAGAAAACAAAAAAATCAATTCCATAAAGAAAGCCCGTTAACTATTTTGCCCCTGTGTCTGGTAACTGGATTTTATGGGGCTCAGAAATGTCAATAACTTGAAAAATCTGCTAACTTTTCCAGGAGGAAAGAGAAGAAAGACAAAAGCTTTTTAGTCAGTTTTAATGTGGTATTTCATTTCTTGCTTGTTATTTTTTTGCTTGTTTTAGAATTCATGTATTTTAGACTTTGGATTTTATTCTGGGTTTAAGGTGGGATTCAGATGAACCAACTTTGCTTAGTTTGCAGCTATAAACTTAAATCACATAGCAGTATAACAGGAAATAGAATTTTCTCAAATGTCACTGGAAATTGAACGAAAAACTCATAAAGCCTTTGGATAAAATAGTTGATTCTTTTTTTGTGCAACTAAATATAAAGTTGTTTTCTAAGTTTCAGAACTATTGCTTTGCAAATATTTGTTCATCAATAGTTTTAATAATGTGGTTGAATTCAAGCGACTATAGCATGAAAACACTTCAGCATAGAGAGCTTTTTCAGAAAGTAAAAATCCATGGATGTAACCCATATATCCAACAGCATTAGAGAGAAATAGAGAAACTGTCATGCTGCTCAGGTCAGAAGGAGGAAGAAATGCACAAAGAAAAAACTTCAAAAAATATTGTGATAAGTAAGAAATGACCCTGGAAAAAGGTGAAAGAACAAGGACAGGACAAGACACACAGACACACAGGAATGTGGTAGAAATTGGAGTAGCTTATGGAGAACATCAGAACATCTAAGTTTGTGTTCTGCAGTCCATCCAAAAAAAAAAAAAAAAAAAGTCGTTTGAAAAATAAAAGCATGTTATGAAAAAAAGGAAATAAGACAGATTTAGCATTACTATCATCAGATTTATCATTACTAGCATTACTATCATTAATTAAATAAAGTGGGTGTACTACCTCTCTCATCAGAACATCTCTTTTAACACATATTGTGGCTAACATCACTTTTCTACCTAGTACAAAACTGTCTTATATTTGAGTTCAAATATTGCCATTTTCATGGCTATTGGACCAGCACCGTTCCTCCATAATCTTGTAATTTTCAAGGAATTTTGAAATGGAATGGAATTCTGTTTCAAGTGTCAGAGGGATGCTGTTGGCATATGCAAGGCACATGATGCAGAAACAGTGAAGTGACTTTCTGTGTGGTTTTCTTTTCAGTAGAAAAAGGTGGGGTTTTTTTTGATTATTAGTTATTCTGCAAGATGGCAGCTAAAAAACAAACACCTAATGTAACTTTTAATATTTCAAAAATAAAAGTTGGTACAGTTTATTTTTTGTTTGTTTGTTTGTTTGTTTTAGTATGCTGTATGAAATAGAGTTGGAATTTACAGACAGAGCTCTAATAAAGAGTGACATTACTCTCTGAGTTAAAAATTTGTATGTTCAAACAAAGGCTACTCTTGAACTTTTAGTCTTGAACAGAATTCTTCAAGTGGGGGAAGTGGAGGCCAGTAACTAGCAGAGTACCTGTAGTGGTTTTACCCCGCTGGGCAGCTGAACTCCACCACAGCCGCTCTCTCAGTCCCCCTCCTCAAAAGAAGAGGAGGAGAAGAAAGTATGATGGAAAGAAAAAAAGGCTCATGGGTTGAGAAAAGGATAGTTTAATTAAAGGAAAAAAAATAAGCAAAGGCCACACANAAAACATTCTCTACTTCCTCATCAACGAGCAATGTTCAGCCATGTCCTGGGAAGCGGTTGTTTGGAAGGACAGACATCTTCATAATGAAAGCCCGCTCCTCTCCTTCCCTTCTCCCTGCTTTTATTGCTGAGTGTGACATCATATGGTATGGAATATCCCTTTGGTTGCTTTAGGTCAGCTGCCCTGGTGATGTCCCCTCCTCACTTCTTGTCCACCCCCACCTACTGGCTTTGGGGGGTCTGGAGAGAGCCTTGGTGCTGTGCCAGCACTGCTCGGTAGTAGCCAAAACAGTGGTGTGATACCAGCGCTGTTCCAGCTACCAGGGCTGCCGCAGGGAAAGTTAACTCTATCCGAGCCAGACCCAGTACAGTACGCAAGGGGTCAATATTGGGTCCAGTCTGGTCTAATATCTTCGTTAATGATCTGGATGATGGGGTAGAGTGCGTCCTCAGGAAGATGAGGAAGATGAGATGTTTCTGCTATACAAGTGGCAGAAACACTGGAGGGCCATGCTGCCATCCAGAGGGACCTTGACAGGCTGTAGAGGTAGGCTGACTAGAATCTCATGGAGTTCAACAAGGAGAAGTGTAAACTCCTGCACCTGAGGAGGAACAACCCCAGGCATCAGTACATGCTGGGGGGCCACCTAGCTGGGTAGCAGCCTGACAGGAAAGGACCTGGGGGTCCTGGTAGCCACCAAGTTGAACATGAATCAGCAATGTGCCCTTGCTGCAAAGAAGGCTAAGTGTTCTTGGCTGCATTAGGCAAACTGTTGCCAGCAGGTTGAGGAAGGTGATCCTTCCCTTCTACTCAGTGCTGGTGAGGCCACACCTGGAGTATTGTGTCCAGTTCTGGGCCCCCCAGTACAAGACAGAACTGGACATACTGGAAAGAGTCCAATGTAGGGCCACCAAGATGACCAAGGGACTGAAGCACCTCTCCTATGAGGAAAGGCTAAGAGAGATGGGACTGCTTAGCTTAGAAAAGAGAAGGCTCAGGGGGGATCTCATCAGTGTATACCTGAAGGAAGGGTGCAATGAAGACAGAGCCAGAATCTTTTCAGTGGTACTCAGTAACAAGACAAGAGACAGCGGGACAAACTGGAACACAAGAGGTTCCCTCTGAACATCAGGAAGCACTTCTTCACTGTTCTGGTGACTGAGCATTGGCACAGACTGCCCAGGGAGGTTGTGGAGTCTCCCTCCTTGGAGATATTCAAAAGCTGCCTGAACATGGTCCTGTACAAGTGGTTCCAGGTGTTCCTGCTGGAGCAGGGGAGTTGGACCAGATGACCTCCAGAGGTCCCTACCAACCTCAATCATTCCGTGAGTTCTGTGAAAATGAATTTCCAAATATAGGTAAGATTTAAATTACTACATGCTTGAACTTTACTTAAGACTGCAGCACCACTTAGCTATTTGAAGGTTTCAAACACAATGGTGCTTTTATTTCCCATCTCCCACCTAAGAGCTTGTTTCATACAGTGCATGAAGCTGCTCCCTGCTGACAGTACATTTGGTAAAGTAGATAAGTCTTCTGTGAAGTTACCTGTCTTGGTCTCCAGTTGAGTTTCATGACTGAGAAACACAGATTAGATGAAAAAAAAAAACAGCAACAGACTGAGTAGTTAAAGAGTACAAGGAGTTAGGCATACAAAGAAGACATGTAGACTCATAGGGATGTGATGGAAGTTGGAAATGAGAGCACTTAGAGTGGCTTGTTCAACAAAGTGATGGCTGAAAGGTAGGAAAAAAGGACAATGATGATTCACGGGAGTAAAAGAAATTAAAATGTCTACCATTAGGTAGTAGAGGGTAATAATCAAAGGTAGGACAACTGGATACAGACGCTATAGGAAAGTTTCACCTATGTTACTGAAATATGGGTTTTGCTTTGATTGATAAAAAACATGCTTGATAGTAATTGTGAAATGCATTTTTTTTTTGATGCAACAGATGCTATTCATCTTATCTAGTTTCAGAAAACAAACAGGTAGACCTTAAAGTGTCACCAAGTCATCCAATGTCCACTTATAGTCAACGAAGAAAAGTAATCACAACTGAAGTGTGATTCATATGTTTTATTTTGGATGCCTGTTTTAGGATAATACAAGTCACCTTTTGGATATCATGTCTAAAATCAGGCCAGAGGAATTTCACCCAAGGAAACAAACCATTTAAATAGGCAAATAACATAGATATTTTGGTAACTATAATTGAGTCAAATCAACAACCTTAATCCTAAAAGTAAGGATTGCTGTATTTCTTTCTTGATCAATTTTTTCTATTTAATTGGAGTTGTGAGAAAGAATTCTTTCCACAGAAAGCCAGCTTGTATCTCATACTGCATTTTCATTCCACTGTAAGTAAAACTTTAAATATGCAGCACTAAGTAACCCCAGATGACCAGCTTTCAGTAGTTTAGAGCCAAACACAGGATGATGTGAGATAGCAGACATATTTTTCATGTCTACGAGAAATAACATTTAAGGACTTTCGGAAGTGATTTTTCCACTCATCTACCTCAATATGTTGAAACCCAGCTAATATTGCAATCCTGAGACTGCCAGACCAATATAAACAGGGTCAGAAGAGCCACGACACGAATGTACACAATTTGTATAGTAATACTGGGGGAATTCGTCTAAGGGAGGATACCTAAGTTCCTGCTTGCACTTCCATGACAATTTTTGTTTTTGTCAGGTAGTTTTAGTAAAAGTAAGTTTTCAATAAAACAAATTTTAGGGAGATTGCTACTTTCTTCAGGTTCACTTGGCCTGCATATAGTCAAATAGGTCAGTCAGCCCTCCATTCAATGAAAAAGTAAAAGCTCCTATTATGATTAATAGTTTCTACTGTACTTCGTGAAAGGCTCTCTGACCATAATGTTTAAGATTCATACAATCAAATATGTCATGGTTCTGGTCCCTGTGTGCATCTTCAACACAAAGTACACCTAGCCCACTGCATCACCATTGCAGTGTGTTCTTGGAGAGAAAAGAGAGAAAACTGGAGACCCTGCAGGTAAAGATACAGTCGACTGACTGTTCAATGCCATTTTTTTTTTCCAGGCATCTAGTCTCACTTGGTAGTACTATCAACACACACTGAACAATAAGGTGCTCTGAAATTAAGTTTCTGGTTCTTTTTTGAAGATAACCTCACAACCTATTCATAGATGCTGTGTTCACAGTGCCTGACAGGATACAGGCTGAGAAACTAGGGTGGCAATCTAGTTGGAGCTAGCATATATATATATATATATATTTATTTNTAAGCACCACATCTACACATCTTTTAAATACCTCTGGGGATAGTGACACAACTACTTCCCTGGACAGCTTGTTCCAATGCTTCAGAACCCTTTCAGTGAAGAAATTTTTCCTAAAATCCAACTTAAACCTCCCCTGCTGCAACTTAAACCCATTTCCTCTCATCTTGGCGCATGGTGCTTGGAAGAAAAGACTGATCCCCACCTCACTGTAGCCTCCTTTAAGGTAATTGTAAAGAGCGATAATGGGTAATAATCTGAGGGCCGCACCAGGGTAGGAATCTTTCTCTTCACATCTCTAACCCAGGCCCCAGGGAGGCAGCAGACAGATTTATGATTCCTAAAAGGAAGTATCATTAGGGCTGAAAGACCATTCAGGAAGAATAATCCATTTAATAAAATTGTCCTCTTTTTGCACATACGAAGTTATGCACCCTTTATTTGTTGGTTGAAATCACCTGTGAAGTTTTTCCAGTTAGTAACTCCTTGACTACAGTTAGGAAATTTCTAATTGTACATATTTGAGGTACAGGTTAGGAATGACCAAACTGAAATTTACAAATGGCACATTCTTTGTTCCTGAGCTCTGGAAAATTAATTGTAATTTTTGCAATTTATCACCAATAATATAAAACTGAAACTGTGTGTTTTTTTTTTTAACATAAAATTCAAATTTTATATTCAACTTGAATCTATTAATTTTGAAATTTAATGTTTATTTTTGGGGGCAGGACAACAATTGCTGTATACAATGGAAACAAGGAAAAAAAGCAGAGAACATACATACTGAGAGAAAACATTAAAAAACATTTTGGAAATTATTTAACTTTGATAAAGCATGATATTCAATTATAATTAAGGATGCCTTCTTCTGGCAGAAGACAGGCCTTGGATAACTGTATTAGCTAAGTACTCACAGGGAATGCAGTATATCATATGTATTTATATATAAGTAGATATATTTTCCTCTAGATCAACTTGACTAGCCACATACGTGGAGACTTTATGCAAATTCAGCTGAAAAAAATTTTATGCCATAAAATGCAATGCTTAACGAAGAGAGTTTAAGTACGAGAGCCCTCAGTTATGAGTCTGTGGATTTTATTGAATAAATAATTTCAGTAGGGAAATCATGCAAATGCATCCAGCTTTGATCATTACAGATAAGTATAATTTGCTATATTTGGAAGTTAGATTTTTTTAAATGTTTTATGGCAGGTTTCACTTTGGAATCTATGGAAACTGAAAAATGCTGAGTTCTGGAGATGGGTTTAATGCTTCTGCCTGATGAAATACATTAACCACAGCCATAAATGTCACCATTTATGTCGCTTAAATTTTACAATGTCTGCTTTTCATGTTGTCTGTGGGTCATATCCAGCCTTTCTAAAGCAAGGGGATTGTTAATAATAAAGGCAGTTAACCCTGTAGCATTTTCTGCAGATGGTTCCCCTGTGGAATTAGAGAAGATACTGAGACCCAAGATTAGGGGAAATACTGGGACCCAAAGGGGCAGAGTGTTTTTATGAGGAGGAATCCTCTTGCTAGGCCTCTCATGATTCTTTTGATGGGGTTCCTCCAGTAAGATCAGGATCCGTATCGCAATGGATGATAAAATTTAGTTGGAGTGTGTACTGGGTCTGGCCGGGATAGAGTTAACTTTCCCTGCAGCAGCCGTGGTAGCTAGAACAGCGCTGGTATCACACCACTGTTTTGTCTACTGCCAAGCAGTGCTGGCACAGCACCAGGACTCTCTCCAGACCCCCCAAAGCCAGTAGGTGGGGGTGGACAAGAAGTGGGGAGGGGACATGGACAAGGCAGCTGACCTAAAGCAACCAAAGGGATATTCCATACCATATGATGTCACACTCAGCAATAAAAGCTGGGAAGGGAAGGAGAGGAGGGGGCTCTCGTTGCGAAGACGTCTGTCCTTCCGATCAACCACTGCGGGTATTGAGGCTCTGTGTCCCAGGACGTGGCCAGGCATCGCTCGTTGGTGGGNAGTGTCAGGAATATTATTTCAATTCCTGTTATTTTTAGCGGTACTTGTTTCTACTGGATTTTTTAAAGTATTCTATCAGCTAGAAGAAAATCATTATTCCATTTTTTCATAAATTTACCCTTCTGAGGCCAAAGTCACTTAATAGCCAAGGTTCTGGATAACCAAGGACAACACAATTGCATCATAAGCCTCACTGAGAGAGAGAGAGAGAGAGAGAGAGAAAGAAAGAAAGAAGGAAAGAAAGAGAGAGTGAGAGAGAGAAAGAGAGAGAAAAAGAAAGAAAGAAAGCGTTCAAGACTCGAGCAGGGTACCTGATTGGCTAAATATCTTGTTTATCTGCCCTCCTCTTTCCTTCTGTTGTCTTTTCCTTTCTTTCTGCCTGTTAAAACACCGGTAGGCTACATAAATTTCTGGGCCTGAAGCATGGGTACACTGCAATGTTATGTTTGACTGTGTGAGGTGAATTTCTGCCCTTTTTAACTCACACGTCACCCATCTACCTGTCTTTGTAGGACTCAAAGAAATTTAAATTAAAAAAAAAAAAAGGTAGATTATAAGAGAGTGTCGAAAGGCAGAGTCAAATGTTGTAGTTTACCAACTATGCTATTCTACTGTACACCACTTAGAGGAAAAGTCAGTTTTCATGGGCAGACTTCTTCATATCTCAGCTGACAGGACTTTGAGTTTAAATTATGGATTCTCCCAGCCCTTCAAAATTAAGAAACGTCTATGTATAGAAATGAAAAACAACTACCATTTCTTTTAATTCTTGGAAATATTTCAATTTTATTTATAAAGACTCTGAGTTATTCTTATGCAGGTTATAATAGGATTAGAATTAGGCAAATAGAGCAGACAGGGGGATCAAAATTTATGTGTGACAAATCTAAAACAACAAGCCTTAATTTTCAAATTACACTGCACGTGTTACATACAAAAGGTGACAGTTAAGGGTAGATAAAACAAATAATCAAGTCCTAATGTGAGAAACGATGTGTGACTGGTTTAGAATATGTAGAAGTTTATACCTTTGCCTAGTGTTGTGCCCATGGGCTATGGGCAGTCCTTGACCATGACTTTTACTAGCATAATGTATAACTTCAGATGCTGATGTACACCACAAGTGTTAGAGCATAACAGAGAAACTAAATTCACTTTTTCTATCCTTTCTTTGCTTCATTCTTTTTGAAACTCATGGGAATAGACATACATATGTGCATATTTTAAATCCTCAAAGACTGAATGGTTCTAGGACTTTCAGAATGATATTTACTTATATGCTTTTATCAAAATGTTTTTTATTTTCCTCACATAGCTTCCCAGTTCATTTCAAACAGGAAAGGGCCAATTCACATTTTACAAGGAGATAATTTTCATAGAATCATAGAATCACTTAGGTTGAAAAAGACCTCCAAGATCCTCAAGTCCAACTGTTAACCTAGCACTGCCAAGGCTACCACTAAACCATGTCCCTAAGCACCACATCTACACGCCTTTTAAATACCTCTGAGGATGGTGACTCAACTACTTCCCTGGGCAGCCTGTTCCAGTGCTTCACAATCCTTTCAGTGAAGAAATTTTTCCTAAGGTCCAACCTCCCCTGGTGCAACTTGAGGCCATTTCTTCTTGTCCTACTGTTTGTTGCCTAGGAGAAGAGACTGACCCCCCATCTCGCTACAACCTCCTTTAAGGTACCTGTAGAGAGCGATAAGGTCGCCCCTGGGCCTCCTCTTCTCCAGGCTAAACAACCCCTGCTCCCTCAGCAGCTCCTCATAAGACTTGTTCTCCAGACCCCTCACCAGCTTCATTGCCCTTCTTTGGACATGCTCCAGCACGTTGATGTCCTTCCTGTAGTGAGGGGCCCAAAACTGAACACAGTACTCAAGGTGTGGACTCACCAGAGCCAAATACAGGGTAAATTTTGTTCTTTAATTGAATACTCTGCAATGAAATTAGTAAACTATATGGCTATTCTGTATAAGCTATGGACATGCCATCTTTGACACTGAAAATAAAAAAGTACTAGTTAGTAAGTTTTCTGGAATTAAATTTTTCAAATTGTTTTTCCTTTCAATATAAGAGATTCTGCAGACATTTTTAGTCATTCCTTGCTTCCCTGTTTTCTTGTTTTCTCGCTTGTTTCCTTTCTTGCTTTCTCTTCGATATGCCTGTGTTAGGAAAGGGGGAGTATTTTGGGAAAACAAATTCAGCATAGTTCTGGCTTTCCTTGCATTCTGTTTTATGAATGATTGGTCTAAAAAAGATCGTTATTTTTATATGGTTACTTACAGAACATTCATCACCACAGCAGCTTGAAATTAATACTTTTACCCTTATAATACCTCTGGAAGGTAGACCTGTTTCATTCAAAGAGAGGAGAAGGCTGAAACAGAGAGTAAGTAAATCACCCAACATCACAGGGGAAGCTCATAGCAAAAATCCCCTGTTTACTAATCTTCTGAGTCACAGACTCATGCCTTAATCACAATGTCATTTTTCACCTCCTTCAGAAAATGTCCCTTCACACCCTTCAGAGGTGTAGACTAGCAGTGCTTTCAGAAATCAGATTGGAAAATTTATCATATTTTTGAAAGAAGCTTCCCATCCCCCCCCTTTCCTATGTATATTCACATATTGAAATTGAAACTATTTATGAGGAAAAGACTGTTTAAAAGAATTTTCCATTTCAAAAGCCTTTTTAAAGGAAGTTTTAAAATTGTTTAAGCATCACATTTTAATATCTTGCAAGTGGGAAAGAATATTTCATTTGAAGAAAGTCACTATTTAAAACACTAGTAATAATTAAAAAGTTACAAAAAAGGGAACACAAAAAGAAATAAAATAATTTCAGAACATTAGACGAAAACATTTGATCATTTGATTCATATATCTTTTTTTTTTTTTTTTTTTTGGAGAAAGGATTCTTATCATTTTCCTGGGAAGCCTAAATGTTTAAATCTTCATATTTCTTCTGGAATAGGAAAACTATTTTGTATTAAACTCTAATTAAAAATGAAAATCCCCTTACCCCACCTCAAAAGAAAACATGTATTTGAAGCAAAGTAGTCTAGAATGCCTGCCCTTCCCTTGCCATAGATTATTTGAATCTCTTGACTGGTCATTGTCTACAAAAAAAACAATAAAGATATATGCTTAGCATGTGGCTTTCTACGATGGAGTGACTGCATCAGTTGACAAAGGAAGATCGATTGATGTCATCTACCTAGACTTCTACAAGGCCTTTGACACAGTCCCACATGACATCCTGGTCTCCAAATTGGAGAGAGATGGATTTGATGGGTGGATTATTCAGTGGATAAGGAATTGGCTTGAAGGTTGCACCCAGAGAGTGATCAATGGATCTGTGTCTGAGTGGAGGCTGGTGACAAGCGGTGTACCGCAGGGGTCTGTCCTTGGACCAGTACTGTTTAATATCTTCATCAATAACATAGACAGTGGGATTGAGTGCACCCTCAGCAAGTTTGCAGATGACACCAAGCTGAGTGGTGTGGTTGATACAATAGAAGGAAGTGATGCCATCCAAAGGGACCTGGACAGGCTGGAGAAGTGGGCCCACGTGAACTTAATGAGGTTCAACAAGTCTAAATGCAGGGTGCTGCACCTGGGCTGGGGAAATCCCCGACCTGAGTACAGACTAGGAGAATAACTCATTGAGAGCAGCCCTGCAGAGAAGGACTTGGGGGTTCTGATGGATGAAAACCTCAACATGAGTTGGCAGTGTGCACTTGCAGCCCAGAAGGCCAACTGCATCCTGAGCTGCATTAAAAAAGGAGTGACCAGCAGGTCAAGGGAGGTGATTGTCCCCCTCTACTCAGCCCTGGCGAGGCCCCACTTGGAGTACTGTGTCCAGGTCTGGAACCCCCAGCACAAGAAGGACATGGAGCTGTTAGAGCGGGTCCAGAGGAGGGCCACAAGGATGATCAAGGGGCTGGAGCACCTCTCCTACAAAGATAGGCTGAAAGAGCTGAGTCTGTTCAGCCTACAGAAGAGAAGGCTCCGGGGTGACCTCATCGCAGCCTTTCAATACTTAAAGGGGTCTTACAAAAAGGATGGAGAAGGACGCTTTACTCGGGTAGATAACGATAGGACAAGCGGGAATGGTTTTAAACTAAAAGAGGGGAGATTAGAGGTTAGAAGGAAGTTTTTCACTCAGAGGGTAGTGAGGCACTGGAGCAGGTTGCCCGAGAAGATGTGGATGACCCATCCCTGGAGGTGTTCAAGGCCAGGTTAGATGAGGCCCTGAGCAACCTGCTCTAGTGGGTGGCGTCCCTGCCTATGGCAGGGGGGTTGGAACTAGATAATCCTTGAGGTCCCTTCCAACCCAGGCCATTCTATGATTCTATGATTCTACGATTCTATGATTCTATGTGCTTTATGCTGCAAACAAGTAAGTTACTACTTGGTATATAATTCTCTGCTGAAGTATATTTGATTTACATATTCTTTTATGAATGAAAAGCCATTCACTGAAATGCCTTATTTCCCTTCACACTAGCCTGTCATATATTCCCTAGTCTACTGATGTAAGATATGCACTGACCTATATAATTACTAGTACATCACTAAATAGTTGAAGACATTAGGATTAGGATCTAAGGTGCTTCTCCAGAGATGCCAACATGTCCTGAAGAACTATTAGTTGTGATGGGGCTGTTCACATATAGTTTTAAATTGCTGAAATTCCACTTGCTCAAGGAAATTAAAAAGAAGACAGTGATTGCAGAGCTGTCAGCATAGGTTCCTACAAAGTTCCTAGATCGATACTGATTTAAAATCTACAGGGAAGCAAACAGCCACTTGAAAATGAAGGGTGGTCATTGCAGAAAAAAAAAGAAAAAAAGTTTCCCAAATTTATTTACTGGTTCTCTAGTCCATATATTTCTTACAGTATTAGATACGGAAAATATATATATATATTTTTAAATGTGCCGTACTAGATAACATACCAGCTCCTGTATATATGTTCCTTACCTTAGACAAACCACCATAAGAGTGAAGTCAAAATCTATCAAGAGAAGACAAGAATTGGGCCTACCTCTTTCAAACGAGCCAAATAACAGTTAAATACATACGGATGGTTTTATTAAGAAAAGATTGAATAACGTGCAGAAGATAGGAAATTTGAGGTTTTTTTTGGTTGTTGTTGCTGTTTTTTCTGAATTGTAGAGGAGATAACAAATGAGTCAGAAAACAAAATTAAAATATTGAGTAAAAAAGTTTTACTAAGACATTTGATCTAAACATATGATCTAAACGTATGAGGGATGTGAAAAAAGAGAAGAAGAAGCATGTGTGCAAGTTCTCCCTCTAAGGTCAAATCAACCAAAGCCTCATAGCAAGTGCAGCATCAAGACCAGCACTGTGAAGAAACGGTGGAAAGTTGTAGTCATAGGTGACTCCCTCCTGAAGGGAAAGGAGGCTTCCATCTGCAGACCAGACCCTCTTCACAGAGAAGTTTGCTGCCTCCACGGGGCTTGGATCAGGGGTGCTGCCAGGAAGCTTTTGAGCATAATACAGCCTTTGGACTATTACCCACTCCTCCTCTTTCAAGTGGGTACCAATGATGTAGCTACAGGAAGCCTGAGGTCTATCAAAAGAGATTTCAGGGCCCTGGGGGAGATAACTGATAACAGATACTGTTTTCCTCAATCCTCTCAGTAATGGGCTGAGACAGGGAAAGAAACAGGTGAGTCTAGATCATCAATGCCTGTCTTCAAGACTGGTGCCTCCACCAGAATTTTGGGTTTTATAATCATGGAAGAGTCTCTGAGACACCAGGTCTGCTGGGGTCAGAAGGGCCCACCTGTCTCAATGGGTGAAACGTTTCTTGGCCCGTAAC
The DNA here is from genome assembly GCA_013399115.1 of Anseranas semipalmata. NCBI lineage: Eukaryota > Metazoa > Chordata > Aves > Anseriformes > Anseranatidae > Anseranas > Anseranas semipalmata. Next base: position 17,148 of record VXAA01000771.1, read on the forward strand.
CTGGTGAGACTGACTGAAAGGGCTTTAAACTAGGATCTGTTGGGGAGGGGGACACCATGAGGAACACTGAGGTTATGTCAAGGGATAGTGTCGCACTGTCTGAGGGCACCAAGGCTAATGGTAGCATGTATGTCACTCCAGGGATTGCTGCAGGTTCAGGAGCACATTTGAAATACTTGTATACCAACATACGCAGTATGTGGAACAAACAGGACAAACTGGAAGCTTTGGTCCTTTCCCAGAGTTATGATATTGTTGGTATTAGTGAGACTTGTTGGGATGAATCCCATGACCGGAGTGCTGGGATGGACACCTATTGGCTGTTCAGAAGAGACAGGCAGGGTTGGCAAGGTGGAGGTGTTGTGCTGTCCATAAGGAACAGATTAGACTGTACAGCCCTTGCCATTAGGGTTGACATGGGTGAGGATTAAGGGGATGGATAGCAAAGCAGATGTTGTCATGGGAGTCTACTATCAACTGTCCACCCATGACAGTGGCATGGATCAGCTATTCTGTAGGCAACTGGGGAAAATTTGGGGATCAGTCACCCTTGTCCTTATGGGAGACTTCAACTTCCCAGACATAAACTGGGAATATCATACTGCCTCTACAAGTAAATCTGCCAAATTCCTAAAGCATGTTGAAGATAACTTCCTTTCACAAGAACTGGCTGAGCCAACTAAGAAAGGAGCCCCCGTAGATATGATGTTTGAGAATAAGGAAGGCCTTGTGGGAGAGGTGATGGTAGGTGGCTGTCTTGGCCACAGTGACTGAAATAATTGAGCTCAAAATTTTTGGTGTAAGGAGAAAAAAAGTCAGCAGAGTTACCACCATGGATTTTAAGAGAGCAGACTTTAAGCTTCTCAGGGAGCTAGTTAGCAGTGTCCTCTGGGAATCAGCTCTAGAGAAGTTAGGGGTCATGAGATCTGGACGCTTCTCAAGAATCACTTTTTAAAAGTCCAGCTGCAGGCAATCCCACAAGTCAAGCAAACGGGGCAGAAGACCAGCCTGGCTGAACAGGGAACTCCTCCTGGAACTACGGCAGAAAAAGAAAATACATGACCTCTGGAAGCAAGGTCTGGCTTCCCAGGGAGAGTACAGAGCTGCAGTTCACATCTGCGGGAAGAAAACAAGAAAAGCCAAAGCCCAGCTTGAGTTGACACTGGCCTCTGTGGTGTCAAACAACAAAAAAAGGCTTTTTCAAAGATGTCAACAGCAAGAGGAGGTCAAAGAAAAACACTGGACTGATACTTGGAGTGGATGGTCACCTAACCAATAAGGATGAGGAAAAGGTGGAGGCACTTAATGCCTTTTTTGCCTCATTTTTTAATAGTAATAAATCTTGGGCTGCCCAGGCCTTAGAGTTGGAGGACCATGAAGGTGGGAGCAGCGACTTTCCATCTATGGCCACTGAAATTGCAAGGGAACACTTGCATCAGCTCAATTTTCATCAGTTCTAGGGCCTGACGGGAATCACCCCAGAGTACTGGAGGAATTAGTGGATGTTATAGCTGGAACCATGTCGACAATTTACCAAAGGCCATGGGATTCTGGAAGGTCCCTGATGACTGGAAGCTAGCCAATGTTACACCCATTTATAAAAGGGCATGAGAGAAGAGCAAAGAAACTACAGACCTATTAGTCAAACCTCAGTCCCTGGAAAAGTTATGGAGAAGATTGTCCTGGGGAATACTGAAAGACATTTAAAGATCAAAACTAGTATCACGCATGGTCAACATGGGTTCATCAAGGGAAGGTCCTGCCTTAGTAATGTGATCTCCTTCTATGATAAGGTCACCTTCTTGGTGGATGAAGGGAAGGCAGCAGATGTAATCTTTCTGGATTTTACTAAGGCCTTTGATATCACAGCATCCTTCTGGACAAATTGTCCAACTGTGAGATAAACAGGTTGATGCTAGTCTGGGTGATGAACTGGCTCAACAGTAGAGCTCAAAGGATTGTAGTAAATGGGGAAACATGGCTGGCAGTGTTCCACAGGGCTCAATTCTAGGGCCAATCCCGTTCAGCATTTTTNATTGTACATCTGTGAGATAATAAGGTTGATGCTAGTCTGGGTGATGAACTGGCTCAACAGTAGAGCTCAAAGGATTGTAGTAAATGGGGAAACATGGCTGGCAGTGTTCCACAGGGCTCAATTCTAGGGCCAATCCCGTTCAGCATTTTTATCAGTGATCTGGATGCAGGAGTGGGGTGCATCTTCAGCAAGTTTGCTGATGATACTAAACTGGGAGGTGTCGCCGACTCCCTGGAGGGACAAGAGGCCTTGCAGAGGGATCTACATAGATTGGAGCACTGGGAGATTGGCAACGGCATGAACTTCAGAAAAGGAAAATGCTGGGTTCTGCACCTGGGACAGAGTAATGCTGGGCACACATACGGGCTGGGAGGCAAGCGGCTAGACAACAGCTCTGCAGAAGGGGATCTGAGGGTGCTGGTTGATGGCAGGCTCAACATGAATCAGCAGTATGCCCTGGCAGCCAAGAAGGCAAACTGCATATTAGGATGCATTAAACACAACATAACCAGCTGGTCAAAAGAGGTGATTTTCCCACTATATTTAGTGTTGGTGCAGTCTTACCTTGAGTATTGTGTGCAGTTCTAGCCTCCACAATATNCATACGGGCTGGGAGGCAAGCGGCTAGACAACAGCTCTGCAGAAGGGGATCTGAGGGTGCTGGTTGATGGCAGGCTCAACATGAATCAGCAGTATGCCCTGGCAGCCAAGAAGGCAAACTGCATATTAGGATGCATTAAACACAACATAACCAGCTGGTCAAAAGAGGTGATTTTCCCACTATATTTAGTGTTGGTGCAGTCTTACCTTGAGTATTGTGTGCAGTTCTAGCCTCCACAATATAAAAAGGGTGTTAAGGTCCTTGAAAGCATTCAGAGGAGGGCAACAAAGCTGGTAAAAGTGCTGTAAGGCATGTCCTATGAGGAGAGGCTGAGGACACTTGGGTTGTCTAGTCTGGAGAAAAGAAGGCCAAGAGGTGACCTCGCTGCTCTCTACAACTTCCTGAGGAAGGCAAGCGGAGAGGGAGGTGCTGGTCTCTTCTGCTTGGTAACTGATGACAGGACACGCGCGAATAGCACAAAGCTGCACTAGGGGAGGTTCAGACTAGAAATAAGGAAAAAAATCTTTACTATGAGGGTGGTCAAACACTGAACAGGCTTCCTAGAGAGGTGTTTGATGCCCCATGCCTGTCAGTGTTCAAAAGACACTTGGACAATGCCCTCAATAATATGCTATAACATTTGGATAGCTCTGAAGAGGTCAGGCAGTTGGACTAGATGATCTTTGAAGGTCCCTTCCACCTATATATTGTCTATATTAAACATTTTATTCAAGTGATTATTTTCTTACTTCAGTAAGAATTTAAGGACATACCACTTTTCAAGGTGACAGTTTGTATCAGTATCTGTAATGTGCCTAATTGGAAAGACTGAAGTTCTTACTATTGTAAGAACTATTTTGTTCTTTTGGCACATTTGGTACTGTGTGTAGGCAAAGTTGCCTTAACTAGATATTCAGGCAATGAGTCATAGAACTTAGTTCATAGATAAAATGTATTCTATCCTATTGCAATCTGAGCATGTGTTGGTATTTATTCAGACTTAGAACTGGACAAAATTTGCTCATTGAACTTCTAAGTAATGCAGACTACCATAATGAAACAGCTGGAAAAAAAATAAATAAACAAAGCTCACCATGAAAAGTATCTGGATACTTTTTGTCACTCAAATAGCATATAGTTACGTTGTTAATGCCCTAGTTTTCTTTACAGTTCTGTATACTTTTTAGGATAGTAAGAAGTCCAAAGTAAAAAATTGTCATGTATCATTTCCTTTCACTAGGAATAAAAGTTTCTGATGCATTTTTAATATTAGTAAGCAATGAAATAACTTTAAACCCGAGATAAGCATACAATCTATATTGTATTTGATAATACTGTGTCTCAATGGTATTTGCTTTCCTGCCTTACATGATCTATTTGAGGTGTACATAGAGTATATGTACTGTATAGCACAAAAATACAGAGTCTGATAGCTTGAAGGATCAATAGCATACAGAATCAACATCCTATGGAAAAGTAAATATTCAGAATACAAGGTGTGTTCAAAACAGGCAAGGTGTCTATTAAATGATTATTTGTTTTTAATTCTCTGTTGTAGAGAGAAATGAATGTTTCCTTATTAACAAGAGCAAGGCTAATTTTATATTTAAGGCATGCACGTAAAATCACTAACTTTGTAAATGTACATTGCTGTTTAAATGTGCAACTATAGCTTACGTAGGCAAATATGAGGTCTCTTGAAAGCAATCAGCTCAGACACTAATAGCAGTATACAAGAATAGCTGCCTTGTCTTCTCAATTTCCTTGAACAGTAACTTCTGCACTTCAGGATTACAACACATCAGACATTGTCCTCTGAATACTTGCCCAGTATTCCACGGAGCACTCACTTTGTCACCAGTGTTGTCATGGCCAGACTGCCAGAAATACCAGGGTTAGTTAGTCTGATGTCTTCTCACGTTTACTTGAACCTCAGTTGCACCTTTGAACTACAATATAGACATACCTTTAGATATTAAGTAAAAAAAAATCCAGTCTGGAATAATACCAACCTTTTCTCTGAAGTAGTGTTGGAGCTATCTTAATTTCAGAGGCTGTGAAATTCTGTTGCCATATAATTAGTTTTTGAAAACATAATTAGTTTTCATAACAGTATGGGATTAAACACTAAATGCAGCATTAATATATCAAAGGTCATTGGGTTTTGCATTGTAAATTAGGATATTTGACTATTCCTACACCACATAAAGCAATACCATGTGAGGGATGTCCAAACAATTTAGTATGTATATAAAGAACTGTGAAGCATTATATAGAAATATACACTTGGGTCTTGGCATTAGAATAGCCTCCTAACAGGATTAGTTAGCTCTGGCACAGCACAATGCTGGCACAACAGTACTACTTCTAGTTCCAGATTCAACTTGTGTTCAGGTAGCTTGAATATCTCTGTATGGAACTGAGTGATGCAGTGTAGATGTCATGTTTGAATCTTTACGATGCATGTAACTGTTCTTGATTTCTGTATGTGAAGGTACATGTGTTTTAAGTGATGTAACAGATATAGTGTTATATTGTAGCTGATTATAACATATTTATGCATACATACTTAAATGATTTGTTATGTGGTGGCTTATAATGAGCTTCTAACGGAAACCTCCGGGAGATGTTTCATTATAACACCCAAACATTAACATCATTATAAAGATTCAGCAGAACGAGTAAGCATATATTTTAGAAGTAGCCTAAACGAAGATGACTGAATTTCTTCTTTACTTAAAAATAAGAACAAAATAAAAACAGCATTTTGTGCAATCCATTGCCATATTCTTAACTATGATATCCTGCTTTATTATTTGCGGTAGGAGCTAATTAACTGTTTTCATTCTTTCCATCCCTCCACGCCCCCACAACCCCCACACCCTCCACACACCTACAATTGCTGGAAAGTAGTGTCCATATTGAAAAAAAAAAAAAAGAGAGAGAATAAAAATAGACAATTCAAAAATATCTAACAAAACCACATGCATACCAATGCATACTATTTTACTGCAGTAGTAAGGAAAATATAAACCAAGGCCAAATACTGTGAATACAAGTATGGGTATATAAAGAAGACATCTTAAAGGTGTCTTTGTAGTCAATTAAAACAGCATGTTAGATACCTAACTTCTCTGTAACAACCTCCAGATGCACTCTTTAACCTTTTTAAATACGAGATAGGTGATATATGAATATAGATGAATAAGCTATATCTACATTGTAGATAAGCTATATATTCTACATTGTATATTTGTAATTATATGTATTATAACACATAGCTAATATCCTATTAATTCACACCCTTGCTTGCCTTATGTTGTTAAAGTAGCTGCATGGTAACAATCAGACCTTGACTAGACCTTCATACAAGATCTTGCAATCTATTCCTAGTTATCTGATTGGCCATTACATTTGGATCAATCACCATAAACCTGGCTAAATGTCACCATACCCATTTTAGAATGCTGAACGTAAAGAATTTGAAACTTTCCCAAGTTCACAGTGTTGGACAGAGGAACAGAACTTTGTTCTTGATTACTGAGTTCCACAAAAGTCTAGTAGCTACATCACACCTCAGTGGATTTGCAGCTAACAAAATTAAGTCTTTTTATACTCAAGATTTCTGGCAACTATTGACAATGATGGTAGGCAAACCTTTGTTTTAATCAATATTCTCTAAACTAACTTTTTCGTAGTTGCAAATGTTCATCATCAAATACAGACCAATGTGGCTGAGTCCTAAGCATGTGTACATGGAGCAGCTGACTTTGGAATTGTATATTTTACATGTGCTGCTGAATCTGTCAGAAATAATAGTTTTGCTTGTCATTTAACAGTTTTGGAGTGAGTAGGCTGAATTTAGAAATGTGATGTGCACATAGTTCTGTTAACAGCTAAAACCTGCCTGACCATTGGCAATAAATTGTTTAATTCTTATTTGAAAAGAAGGCAAACAGATCAAACAGTGATTTTTTTTAATTATTATTATTATTATTTTTAATTATAGAAATGTTAGTGATTAGGGTGTTGAATGTATTTTGAACTATTCTGAATATGAACAGAAATTATATCTTCATTATTATGTCTTCAACTGTCCACTCTCAACAAGGCCATCTCCTCTCCTGGTCACAATCTCACAATACTCCAGTAGCAATTACAGAAACAGAAAACTCCAGCTATGTTCTGTAGTACTTTACTTGGGTGTAGATTTATACATGTGCAAATGGATTTGCAAAATTCAGGTATTAATATATTTAAATTTAAATTTAAATTTAATACACATATTTAAACACCATTTAAATCCATGCCAGGAGAGAGATTTCTCTGGAGTCTTTGCTTGTTTCCTTTTTTGGTTGTTTTTTGACTCTTTATGTTTTGTGATTTGTAGCAGATAGTAAATAGACAATGGCTGCAGGGAAAACAAAACAAAACAAAACAAAACCATTCATGTGATGGAATAATCAAAGGAGGGAATAGAAAAATAAATCAATAATATTGGACCAGTATGAAAGTCCTGTGATTTTTAAGCTCTTTTTCCTCATTCTTTTCATTGTTATTGAGACTGTCAAAGCCTTATGGCAGAGGAAGTCTAACAACAAGCTTGTAAAAGTGGCTACTGTATTTTGGATCTCTATGTTGTTTAGACTATTACTGGCATTAAGTATCCAGCATCTATAATTTCTTTTAACCTTTTCATGGAGTGTCTAAAGGAGTGCAACAAAGATGGTTAAGGATCTAGAGGGGAAGCCATATGAGGAGCAGCTGAAGTCACTTGGTTTGTTCAGCCCAGAGGAGAGCAGACTGAGGGGAGGCCTCATGGCAGCCTGCAGCTTCCTCACGAAGCTGAGCAGAGGGGCAGGCGCTGATCTCTTCTCTCTGCTGACAGCAACAGGACCCGAGGGAATGGCATGGAGCTGCGACAGGAGAGGTTCATATTGGATATCAGGAAAAGGTTCTTCACCGAGAGGGTGGTCAGGCACTGGAACAGGCTCCCCAGGGCAGTGGATATGGCTCCAAGCCTGCCGGAGTTCAAGAAGTGTTTGGACAACACTCTCAGACATATGGTTTGATTTTCGGGTGGTCCTGTGTGGAGCCAGGAGATGGACTGATCCTTCTGTGTCCTTTTCCACTCAGGATATTCTATGATTCTACGATTCTAATTTCATTGCTGTTCAGCAACAAGGTAGGATTGCTTTCCTATTTTGGTGCTGTTGCCTGTCTTGGTGCTGTTGTGTGTGCTATAAATTACATGAGTGGCAAATATCTAGTAACAGGACTATGATGTAAAGTACTATACTCTGGAATGATACAGTGATAATTTAATGCAAATAATCCCCCTGGTGTTAAGAAATCAAACAAATCAAAATGATGTTGCTATCTTGAAGGCCTCTCAACAAGCACTCTTTAACCTTTGTTAAATGTCTTGTGTTTACTATGCATCAGCTTTAAAGATCTAGATAAATGAATTAATTCACCTTTATCCCCTTGAGAAACACTATTGATTTTTATGAAAATGAATTAAACATTCACTATCAATTAAGTTCTGTGTTTGCTTTTTTAGAAGAGCTATCTCCTCACTGAATGAGAAATTTACCTGCCAGCAAACACAATAGACTGTTGTACTGTCCACATATTGGCATACAGATTGGATAAACAAAACCCAATTACATTCCTGCTTATACTGCATCAAGATTACACATTATGTTTAGACTTCTTTTTCGAGGAGCAGTGCCCAACTAAATTGCATCACTTATCCTAGGTTTCTTTACTGCTTAAACATGTAGAAAATGAAGTTATTAAGAAGCTTGGTCTAGAGAAAAGTAATTAAAAAAGCCCCCCAAAAATCAACCTTTTGGGCTAGATGTAGTTTATATTTTATTTTTTCTTACCAACCACATCAATTTCCCCTTTTTATTTTCTACAACAAGTAGCATATCTGGACTTCACATTATCAAAATATCTTTTCCTAAATAACTCTTTGGGGCAATCAAGCACTCCTTCCTTTTCTTTCTCTTCTTTAATTTACACTATTAAATTTGATCCTAATTGTCTCTTTTGCTTATTATTGTGTTTAAAGTAACATAGGTTAGAAGTTTGGATGCAAACCACAAAAATAATATCAGCTTTGAAAGCCAATGATTAATATAAATATATTGACTGGAAAGAAAGAAAATATTTTCAGAGACAGAAAGAAATACATAAGTTACTATGGCTATGAAGATGGTGAAGGGTATAGAGGGTACGGCAAAGGAGAAGAGGCTGAAGTCACTTGGTTTGTTCAGCATAGAGAAGAGGAGACTGAGGGGAAACCTGTTTGAGGCCTACAGCTTCTTCACGAAGCTGAGCGGAGGGGAAGGCACTGATCTCCTCTCTCTGCTGGACAGCAATAGGACCCGAGGGAATGGCATGGAGCTGTGACAGGGGAGGTTTACGCTGGATATTAGAAAAAGGTTCTTCACCAAGAGGGTGGTCAGGCACTGGAACAGGCTCCCCAGAGAAGTGGTCACAGCAGCAAGCTTGCTGGAGTTCAGGAAGCATTTGGACAACGCTCTCAGACGTATGGTCTGATTTTTGGGTGGAGCCAGGAGTTGGACTCGATAATCCTTGTGGGTCCCTTCCAACTCAAGATATTCTATGATTCTGTATTTGAAAAAAAAATCAGGAAAGTTCTAACCACACAGATCCTGTAGTAGATTTTTATTTGTTGGTATAACCTCAATAAGTGATACATGCAAGGAATAGCTAAAATAAAATCTCACGGGATGAGTATGTACTGAACATGGACATCGTTACCTATACTTTTTTCAGGGCTTCTGAGTTTTACAAGCTAATCTTTCAGCACGTAACTTATGTAATTTACTCTTCTGCTTTGACTTACCCTGAACAATCATACTCTCCCATCTATTATCAGCATTTAATCCTTTTGTATCTTACTTTATTCTATTTGTACTTTTATACTGTGTTCATTGTTCATTTAAACATTTCAAAAAATGCAGAAAGAAAGGTTTTACTTCTTAATTATTTGCTTTAAAATGATCAGAGACATATCTTGGTAGAGAAGTTTGACTTTTAACCTTTTTGTTTGTTTGTTTTTATGTTATTTTAAAATGTGCTCTTACAGGACAAGTAGGGGGGTTAATTTGAGCCCTTATTTCCCTTCTCTATTGCCTTCCAATTACTGAAAAAAAAAGTCTCTCTCACAAATCCAGTCTTCATCTTATTTGTGTACAAGTCCATTGTATCACAGAAGTGTGATCATTGACTACAGGCTTTGTCCTTTGTCATAAAGCTTTCTGTTGTCTTTCAGGGTACTTAGTAACTACTGACATTCTTTTCCGTCAATATCAATGATATTCTCGGTGAGAGTTTAAGAAGAAAAACTACTGAATTTTTTGCTTCTGAAAAATTTCTCTGCTTGAATGATGGAGTTGAATTAGTCTCCTAACTTAGTTGCTTCCAATCAGTACCTAAAGGTAGGTGAAATCTAATCTGGGCCATCCTATTCTTGCAGTTAGTTCCACCTGCCTTAGAGATGTGCTCCATTCCTGATTTATGGGTTCTAGCTGTAATCATGAATCAGAAAAAAATTACACCTTACTTTTGCTCAGAATTCAAACACATGAGCTTAAGAAGACATAGCAAAGATACATATGTGTTTATATATGATCTAAGATTCCTTAAAATTCTTGACATTTCTTTTGGTTGAGTCTGTATCTCTTGGGTTCCACTTTGCATGAATTGGTCTATGATTAGAAAAAATGTAAGTTGCTCACTTTTCCTATTTTTAAACAATAGACATAGAAAACACATTTGCAAATATGCATCAAGACAGTATGTAAGCTTTAACTAAAAGGTATTCTTTGGCCAGGTAAAGGCTGAAAAAAAAATCTGTAAATTACTTGAACCATCAATTTTGAGAAGATTTTTAGAAGTAAAATCACTATATTATAATAGCGTAAATTTTGGTGAAATATTCTTGCAAGGGAAGGCAAGATCCACAGTCATGGGAGAGTTAATAAAATCCTACATTTCATAGGATATCAACTTAAGGAGAACAAACTTTTATAAATATATTTTCTGAGATTTCTCCCTTCCCGCGTACATGCCACCCTTCCTACTAGAATTCAAAATCCTTAGCTTCAGATTCTCTTTTTCTTCATGCTTATATATGACTGAAGAAGGCAAAGAAAAATCTTAAACATCATACTCCTGTGTCATTGTCTCTACAATCCACAGTGGAGATCCTTCTAAGATGTTAAGAAAAAAATAAATAAATATGGTTTTAGAGAGTTAGAAGATAAAACACATTCTTCAACACTACTCTTTTCCTCATTTCATAGAATAACATAACAATCAAAGACATCTCCTGTTTAGTCCTACTCTTTCAGAATCATGCAACATCATCTCAAACTCTTCAAAACACAGTTCTTTAGAGTAAAACTTTAGAGTGGGATTTGGTAAAAAAGTGAGATGACACAGAAATGTGAAGACTACTCCCTTTCTAGAAATAACTTTCCAAAGAACAAAATTTTCCACTTTTTCCTACTTCTGTATAAAGTTCATCTTAACAAAATGCACAAATCACAGCTTTCCTAGGGATAAGGTTGGAATTAGTCAGACAGGAAACAAAGAAAGATAACTGAAAGATCCCAGATAGAATACTGTGGGATTTTTTTTTTTCTTTTACCTCTTGGAATATCTTTTAGGTCTTGAGGAATTTCAAATTACTGTATTTTTCCTAAAATCAGACTAAATATCTCCCTTATTCGCCAACCCACTGAAACTGTAAAAAAAAAAAAAAAAATCTACACAATTTTTACATTCTACCCAATTCTACACAATATTCAGGACACTAACCTGATAAGTGTTCATATGTTCATATGTTTTGTCATTTATCCACACAATTTTATTCTCTCTGTTTGCCAGTGACCTATTATATTTCTAACAGAAGAATACAATGTATTTGACTTCAATGGTTTGCATTGCAAAATTCAGTACATTAGATTACAACATTATCTGTGCATCTGGTCAGTTATATTCAAAACTCATTATAGCAAAAAAAAAGCACCTGATATTATTATTTTCATACATAATGTTAACAAAGGCATGAAAGGATGTGCATAAATTCATCCCTATTTAGAGACATGCTCAAACACATCATATAGAACATACATCTCAGTGCAAATAACGATGTTTTCCTGAATCATGGATTCAAGCACAGTATGCAAAAGTAAACAAGTCTGATGATTATCTTTGGAAATTGGGTGAAAAAGACAAGGAGAGATAAAAAAAAAAAAAAGTAGATTAATTTCTTCTTATTCTACCAGTTGGATGTAACTAACTGCCCTCGTAACATTTAGTTGTGTTGTTTGTCTACTAGAAAAGAATCTCATAAATGGCAGATGGTGGCTAATATGTATCATCATGTTTCAGGCTAAGAACTGTTGGGTTTTGATAACTATGCATAGCTACTTATGTTTATTATCTTACTACATGACAATAACATTCTGGACAGAATAGTAGGCTTGATTCTCCATTCTATTTAAACAGTTTATGGTGGCATGGCTTATTGAGGTTGGACTAGATGACCTCCTGAGGTCTCTTCAGACCTGAATTATACTATGATGTGTAATCATTGCTAACAGGAGAAGAAAAAAGCAGCAATAACTTCTAATTTCACTTATAAACTTTCCAAATCATGCTGCTGATTACCAGAACAAAAATGGTATAGCCAAAAAAAGAATTGAGTCTATTTTGTTTTTTATGCTGATTGCATTCAAAGTCAAGTCTCTACAGAAGCCGCAACTTACCCTCAATTGGATGTTGATTAATTTGCCACTTTATCTCAGAATGGCTTTTCAAATAGCAACTTGAAAACAGTGTAATTTAATCTTCACAGAACTCTTTTTTTTTTTTTTTTAATTTTAGTGAAAAATTCACCCTCAAGTTGATTGTTAGATTTTTTGGAGCGTAGAAACACAAGCTCATCAGATACAACTCTTTTTACAGCAGGAATTAAAATGGGCATTGTTAGATCAATTCTGCAATAATACAAAATGTCATGCTCTTCTTTGTTTCTGTAAAGCCAAAAAGTTAACACCTTGCATTCTATGGCAGAAAATATTTTAAGGAAGAAAGAAAAAAATTTGATTTTTATTCATAACACATAAACTTTAACTAGTGACCCAAGAAAACAAGCCAAGCTGAATAAAAGCAAACTAAAGTTAGTAACAGGCTAGCAGCCTGCCCATTTCCTTAGGAAACATGTGGTTGACAGTTGATGTGATGTTTAGTGACATAAAAATTCTAATCCTCTTTCCCAATTTTAAATTCTACCAATTGAAAAAAATTAACAATTTAATCAATATCCATAGCAGAATCACATAGAAGATATTCCTGATTTAAAAGAAGTGAAAATAAGCAACTTCTGTGATTCAATATCCCCAATCTGATACTAGTGATAAACAGCTAGTAGTAAAGATAATAATCAATGCTGAATCAATTCAATTAATTAATTGCTTATTAGCACCTAACCTGATTTACATTCTGCATCAGAAAACCCTTCTTTATGATATTGGAAAATAAAGTAATTGTTATTGAAATATTACCTCATAAAAATTCCCTAATTGCATTCCTTTTCCTCAGTAAAACTATATAGTGTATTTATTTCTATGTATATTTATTACAAAAAAAAAAAACCAAAACAAAACTGAATTTGCAGATCAGAGAACTAGCACCAAATCGAATAAGCTATGTCAACTTATTTTATCCAATTATTTGGTCTGTTCCCTTCTGATGTTTCTCTACTTATGACTGTTTATTGAGAAATTTCCATTGATTATAAGCATGGTACTCAAAGTGAATGCAACTAACACATTGCTCAACATCTTTATGTCTCCTGTACTTCAACACACAGCTGTCATCATAGGAAAACTCAGAAGTGTGAAACATTTTTTTATTTTTATTTTATTTGATAAGTATTACCTTTTACTGTGATTTATGTCATGGGAGTGGTTCAAAGGAAGGTTCTGTTCTGCAAAGAACTTCTATACACAATAGAGTTAATGAACCCTGGTTTTCTATGCATGTATGTCCTTCACTTCCATCTTCCACTGAAATTCTCTCTCTTGCTTTTACTACCCATCTCACATATGTTTCTTCCAACAAGAAAATATGGCATGTGTGTGGCATATCCAGAATGGCATGCTTGCCTACAGGTTAGCTGGCTGCTGCCAAATGGACCACATGATAGCTTAGTTCTGCCATTCACTCCTTCAGTGTAGATGCATGAGTAGATTTACTAATTTGGATTGTTCTTCTACCCTCAAATAAAAAAAAAAAANAAAAAAAAAAGCCTAATGCAATTGTCGCGGATATTTTTCTTTCTGTCAGATTTGGTAGATACTTCTCAATAGTTAAAAATACCTACACATATTTGTATTTGTGTATATATATGAAGGCAGGAAGAAGGTCTAACAGGTGGACAAAACATGATTGGAGGAACAAGCAGAGAGAATGATCAGGGGATTTGTATTTTCTTAGGAAACTGAGATGAAGAAATTTTCAAATCTGTAGACATATAGCCCTGGCTCTTCAAATCCATACATCTGTGCTTCACATACATACTGTGAATAGTCCCATTTATGTATATATTTCATAAGGGCCTTAAGGCCTTACTGATTCTCACTTTCTTTTTATTTTAATAATGTTGATAAGTGTTATGCAGCTAGCACATTTTTTAAATCCTACAATCTCCTTAGTTTAAACCTGTGCTGCCACAAGAACAGAAATTTATTGAAAGGAGGTGAGGATCGAGATGCCCTACTCTTCTCACAGTCAAGGAAGGTTAGATGATGAAACATCTGTTTTTTTTTTCGTTCTTTTATATTTTAACTTAAGCAGGAACTTATTAAGAGTACACATACACTGTTTATTACACAGTAATGAAAAATACTATGCATTATTCCTACATTCCCGTACCAGGCTAAAACACATAAAAATCAAATGTCTTACTAAGACATTAACATGACAGAGCCAGATAAGTAGACCAAATTATTATAAGTCTTGGTACAGTGCTTTATCTTCAACTTATATTATAAATATATTTATAAATTAAAGCTTCATCTTTCAGACAGGATACAAAGTTGGATCTCGTTTCCTGGGATTCAGGGCTTAAAGTTTTTTTCCCCTAAATACTATTCAATGGAATCTCATTCCTCCATTTCATTCCCTTTCAGGTAATCGCTTTAAAAAAAAAATCCTTTTAGTTTTCTTTTTGTCATTGAATCCCTAATAGTTTTTGAAAATGCAGTTGAATGTAGGTTTAACTGCAAGTCAGGTATTTGCTGTTCAGATCTTTCAGTAATTAATGAGAGTTACAATCATTCAGTTCCAGAGGTACTAGCAGATTGGCAAGTAATCCCAGTAGGTTTTTTTCCCATTCTCCAATTAAATTTTGTGAATCTCAAAATTGTTTAATTGCTTCCAAGATTTTTATTTTAATGACATTCATGCAAGACAAGTTTATGAAGAACAAGAATGTTCAAACTCACTTGCAGATCCTTGATTAGTCCAAAAGACATTAGCAACTGGTCACCTGAAGCTCTCTGTTGTCAATAGTGAGGGAGAGGTGAGCTCTGCAGGGGAAGCCTTGAATCACATAGTTTCGAATTCTGCCCTGAGTGACTCTGTAGAGGTTGTGTGAAAAGCAAACCAATTGAGAGTAAAGATCTGATTTAGACAGAAATTAGACATTTTGAATATTGTCCAATCTTTCATTATCCCGTCAGCCATCTCAAGTGTTTGCTCGCTCTCCTCCGTCCTTAGAAGTGATAACTTTCCTCTGTATTTTATTTATTTATTTATTTATTTATTCAAACTGAATGGAAGAATCTCAAGCTACGCATTACAGGATGAGAAATTCCTCAGTAAATACAAAATCTGTGTGAAAAGAGAGCTTGAAAAGTATTTTATGTTCATTCAAAATATTTCTCTTTTAAATGATATTTTATTCTTATTTGATGGCACAGCATGTAGGATATAAAACATTCCTGAAGAATCTCCTAATGACCCGCTAGGAAATATTATATATACATATATTTTTATTTAATGTCATCGTACTCCCTGAGAGATAATCATGTCTACAGAGTATATTCTCCATTGTGTAGGCAGAATAAACAGCCTAATAAAACTTATTGAGGGCATTAAATGTTGAAACAGATCAAGAACTTCTATCTGAGATAAAATCTAAAACTTGATGACAATGCAGAAGCCAGAATATATTTATTCAGCAGTACTATGGAGATATAAAAGCAAGAACAACATATCTTAAGCAAACTGTAGACTAAAACAATGTCGACAACTGAGAAATATTTTTTTCAAATGAGCACAATATTGAGTTGCATTAATTACATTAACCATTTAGCTAATTATTGTTTGTACATTGATAGCTGCTACTTAGAAAAGAGATGGGAAAAAAAAGAAAAAAGCAAGCATTGTGTGTAGTTTTATAGCTGTGCCTAGAGGTATATCTTTAACAAATAAGAAGCAATTTTGAGAAGTCTCTGAATCACTTAAAAGCTCAAGATATCTTTTCAAAACTTCCTTAGATTTATAGTTTTAAGAATAGCAACCTCAGTGCCTCAATTGTATGTTGCCTTATGAAAGAAACTTAATTTTTTTTTTTATCATAATTCACAAAAGCTAGGACTGTTGGTCTACCTAAACAAGCCAACAGGATAAAATAAGAGCAAGCAAGTTCAAATTTAGTGGTGGGAGAATGGCCTTAGATGTTAACAGTCTCCATTAGGACTGACCAATGTGGTATACACCTCACACCATGGAAAGTAGTGAAGGCTGTGCACATGCCACTTAAACCTTGCTGTTCTCCTGCATGTCTATGTCTTATAACAAGATGTGGTTTTCTCAAATTGGCGTTCACAGTCCTGAATTGTCCTTTTGTTTTATAGGGAAACATTTTCTCACAAAATACAGGTTACAGCTGCGCTAGTAAATTAGAGCCCAGAAATGTTCCTGGAACTGGTGATCCATATTGCTAAATTATTAGAATTGTTTTTGGCATAATTTTGGCAGAGAGCAGCGAGAACTGCCCAAGATAATTCCCAGGCACAGTTAGAAGAGACTTTTCTACTAGGGTGTTTGTATATGACCACCCTGTTCTGGACAGCAAAGAGATTTGATCACCATCCCATGTGGTCTTTGTGATAGAAAATGTTCCTGGATGTGTTAGATTCACTGAGCAGAGCGTTATTTTATAGTGTCATATTATTGACAGAGTATATGTCGTACTGTCATAGAATATTTTATACTTTTTATAATGATAGGTTGTGTCATTGAAGATTAGTCACAGTAAACACAAAAATGAGGGAGAATCAGAGTAACAAGGATGGGAAGAGTAACTTAATCAGTGAAAAGGAACTCAATGATTCCCTGTGACCATCAAAGGAGAAAGATCAGACCATTTTCCTTACAGTAAAACCCACCAGGGTGATGAGCCAGCCAAAGGAAAGGTGAAGATCAAGGTGGGCTGAGGAAAAACAAGTATGGGAAAAAACGTGTAAAAAGGGGCCAGTCAAATGTAAACAGATTGCTATCATCTTATTTGACTGAATTCTGTGCTTGATGACCACAGTCTGTCCTATATATGAAATATATAGGACATATATATATGGACATATAGATAGGACATATATAGGACATATATATATGTCCTATATATTTTCCTATATGAAATCCTAGTTCTCTGTGTGGGTGTCCTTCCTATCCTGAGTGTGTGTGTATGTGTGTGTGTGTGAATCCTGCGCTCAAGCCAGATTAGCTGGACAGCAGGATAAATGGTCTAATCAACTGGAGAAGGAGCACAGGCATCAGGGGCTTTTAGGTCCATGTGTCATGTGTAAGAACAGGAGGATCAGGGGACAGCTACTGGAAAGACCTATCTTGTGTATGTGTGTGCGTATGTGAGCATGTGTGAATATATTTCCCCACTAGGCTTCAGTTCTGGTCAGCTGGACCTCTCTTATAGAATCATAGAATCAT
>VXAA01000772.1:5290-24350 GCA_013399115.1 Anseranas semipalmata
TGGAACACCTCTCCTATGAAGAAAGGTTGAGGGAACTGGGCTTGTTTAGCTTGGAGAAGAGAAGGCTCCGGGGAGACCTCATTGCGGCCTTCCAGTACCTGAAGGGAGCGTATAAATAGGAGGGGGAACGCATGTTCACACACGTTGATAGTGATAGGACAAGGGGGAATGGTTTCAAACTAAGACAGGGGAGATTTAGGTTGGATATTAGGAGGAATTTTTTCACTCAGAGGGTGTTGAGGCACTGGAACAGGTTGTCCAGAGAGGTTGTGGATGCCCCATCCCTGGAGGTGTTCAAGGCCAGGCTGGATGTGGCACTGGGCAGCCTGCTCTAGTAGTTGGCAACCCTGCCCAGAGCAGGGGGGTTGAAACTAGATGATCTTTAAGGTCCTTTTCAACCCATGCCGTTTTATGATTCTATGATTCTATGATTCTATGATTTTCACTTTAATTTCTGACAGGTTGCAGAACAAAAAATGATTAACAGGCTTGATCTGCATAACAGATGCTCAGAGACATTACAGAGCAGCATACCAAACAACACATGGAAACCACTTTCATAGGAGAGGCTACAATAATACCACAATCCTGTACAGCGCTTTGCATCTGGTTAGCTCAGTTTATTTTGTGAAGGAAGCTTCTGCCTTGATGCAACCAGAACGTCTCTGTGGAAAGTCCCTGCCCCTCTACCACAGACACCTGACAGAACATCTCCCAGAAACCAGGTCTTCAGGAGCTGAAGATTACTTTTCTTCACTTTTCCAACACTGAAACTGTGCAGAATGCAGCTAAATGCTACCTGAATGCTACATCAAAGTCTTGTGAATATCCAGATTTTGTATGGAATTCCACACTCCGCAACAGGACAAGGGGGGAATTTCCAGATCTGCAGAGTGGCCCAGGCTCCACACTACATGGGGATGGTTACACCACTTCTAGATTTAAGCCAGATTGCAAACACATGGGTATCTCTGCATGGCATTTCCCAACGCTCCTGCAGGCTCTAAGTGGGTGCAGCGCTCAGCCCAGCTGTCCCTGCACCCTCTGTTGCAGACATGTCCATTGAAATTCATGGTTCTAAAAGTGACATTAAAATAACTGCAGAGCTCTTGAGGATTAAATCAAGATGTGACCTAGGTCAGGCTGGCTTGTTTTTATTCTGTGTTTGCTCAAAAAGGAAGATGATTGACCTTTGTCTGACTGGAAGCTTATTCACTGCATCAAACTTATACCACTTAATAAATGAAGAGAGGTACTGGGCCATGAGTTAATTTCTGAAGATTAAAAATGAAGTTGCTCATCATTATGAGTCTCCATGAATCCTTTTCTTTCTCTCACTCTCTCTTTTTTTTTTTCTTTTTTTTTCTTTTATTTTTAGCTTTAAATATTTAAAATTAGCATTTTAAGCTTCAAACTGTTTCAAACCCTTTTCATTTGGTTTAGATTTTTTTATTCTTTACAGGTAATTTGTCACATCCCTAAATTACTAGGATGTTAGATTTCACTATTGCTCATATGCACTAATCAAAACAAGTGTGAATGTACTAATTAGTAATTTTACACCCTATCTGGCAGAGATTGTTTACTCTATCACCAGTCATAGAATTTATGCAAAGTAGGGCATTTGGAAAAATTTGCTTTTAAAAAATATGTCAGGGTGAGTGAGTATAAAGTGAAGGACAAAAAAGAGGACATGCTCCTTTAACTGTCAATCTAGGCCAAATGATGAAAGGATTTCTTTCCTCCTAAAAATGTTATATTGTCAGGCTTACTAAGTACCATCTTCAATTGTTATCTTAGTGAAGTGATTGAAAAAAAAATAGTCACAGGAAAATTTTAAGCTATATATTTGTCTTCTGTGTGACAGGAGAAAAAATAGAAGGCTTAAGTTTTTTTTTCATCTTCTTCTTTTTAATTCAAAATAAATTGAGCTATGAAGCTTTAAAAACATCAATCTTTTTTGAAGAAGGTATCATAGTCAGAATATTTTCCCATCTGTACTTGAGTCCTCTCATTTTTCATTTTCTCATGAATATGATGCGATGAATAATTTCAAGCTTTTATCCAACAACTTTCTCCATCCATTTCCTCTTTTTCTTCTATCTATCTATCTATCTATCTATCCATCCATCTATCTATCTATCTATCTATCGCTAAACTTCTATAGGCCAAAATATTTCAGAAGAACAAAGTTGCAGCACTTTATATGTCTGTTGACTACTTTATAACTTTTCTGGTGTTGAAGAAATTTTGAAAACCTTCAGGGTTGATCAAGAGAAAAAAAATCTGGGACAGGCAAGATATAACATGTTAAAACAAATTGCTTAATAACAAAAATCTCAGTTGGAAACTAAATAATGTGAAAACAGTCCTTAAAAATAAATCTTTAATGAAAAATTGAACAGTGTGATTAATGTTATTTTTTTATTAAAATCATTTAGGTATTAGGTTGTTGGATTTTTTTGGATACAACATTTTTTACAACAGATTATTATTTTTTTAATGGTTAAAATCTTTAGCCCAGTCCAATTCTCATCCAAATTTAGAAACTAGTCAACAAATTCCTGAGGATATGCAGAATAAAAAATGAGTAGCACAGTTGTTAGTATTCTTTTTCTCAGTGAAATAGACAGGGTACCACTTCATAGCTTTTTCATTGTGTTTCTTTGAGGGCTATGTGTATTTTGGGACTGCTGAATGGGAAGAACTCAATTTTTCCACTGCAGGCAAGTATGTTTTTTGTACTTAGTTACACATATTATTTTAACAATATGAGAAGTCAACTCTTTCCTGTATTGGTTTGTATCATGTAACGGCTGGTCCCAGTGTTCATGATAATCAAGCCATAGAAGATCTCCAGGGAATTTTAGAAATGAGTCTGGGCTCTTAAACAGTAGTCGTACTATACCAGGTGTAGTACCATGTATATACATGTATGCATTCCCATTTACAACCTTTAACATTCATTTTTAGATAATGCATTTTCCTGTATGTTTCAAAGAGGTACTAGCAAGCCAAAAAAAAAAAAAAAAAAAAAGGCTAATATTTCATTATAAAGCCAGTATCTGTGGCCCTTTGTGGAATTAGTTTTTGGAGACTTTTTTACAACAGAAATTGAAAGTGATGTTTGACTTCCAGTATTTAAGCTTAAATTATCCTTCCTTTTCAAAGTATTTCCAGCACTTGATAATTCCAACCTGACAATATGCATAAGGAGGGTAGCATTTAGGCTCAGTAAGATTCAGAGGTAGACTAATGGGGGAGTAACACAATACAGTCTCTGATTTGTGTACGATAAATATTAGATCACAGTTAGCATAAAAGTTTGATACAAAGCACTTGTATCTCCTTCTCTATTTCCTTTAAGTCTCTCTCCTTCCTCGTCTTTCACCTGCTTTCTCAATTCTTGCTGTAGAAGTTAGATTTGTAGCAGCTAGCGCAGGCACTTGCTGTTAAGGAGCATTAAAAGTAAGCCAAGTGTGAGAAATCTGCTGTTTTGAAAACATGTCTGCTGTAAATATTTTTAATATCAGTGAAAATGCAGTAAAGACATGCCCTGAGCCATGTGTCAAAAGGACAAGTTTATCTAGGCCTGCCAGGATTTTTTTTTTTTTAATGAAAAAAAAGTAGTTACAAAAACATGCTTTTTAATCATGCTTGCTTGATAAAAAAGCTGTTCGAAGAAAAATGAGTAGAGTTGAAAATGAATGTTTGTGACTAACTCTGTAGAAAAATGATGTGACTTAAATAAAAGGTAATTGCAGTACTTAAAACTACCAGGTATGATTCCAAAAGGCAAATGTTTTAAATAAGGAATGAAGAAACCCTGTCACTGTTGAAGCATTTATGTTATGTTGCTGAATATCTTACAACAAGAAAGTAAATGTGCCTAAATCCTTCTAAAAGGCAGATTCATTTCCGTAGGTGAATTGAGATGCTGTCATCCAGCAGACAAGGCGGTAGACAGGTGCTTTGCAGCCTTGGGGCTCCACTCTTCAAAGTGTTACTGAACTTCTGAATAGTCTCAGAAAAGTTTTTCATCATCTATGAGTTTTTCCTTTTCATACCTTCTGTCTCTTTTTCATGATGGACTTCTCTGGTCTGAGATAACCTCCTCCACAGAATTTGAACTGTACCTTGAATAGCCTTATCTGGAGTTTCCAAGCAGTACTGCAATATGCTTAGTAACATAGCAAGAGTCGGCCACAGATTGCACCTTGGGAGGTTCAGTGTGGAGAGCGGGCAAAACAAATGTCACTAGGTTGGACATGGAGTGGCTGTAGATGTTAACGAGTGCAAATGTGGGCTTTCCAGCAAGTGAAGGGGAGCCGGGAGCAAGAGTGACAACAAGAGCAGACACCTCACCTAAAAGGGCACAGCTCCACTGTACCCCAGAAAGGTGACCAGAGCATGTCTGGTGATGGTAACCAGGGGCTAGCCTGCAGTCCAAGGATCACCAAACAAATCTGTGCTCATGGGGTAGGTCCATGGTCAAAACAAGGACCCAAGTCAGCAATGCAAGGTAAGGAGCAGTGAGGTACCTGGGCAGTCTGAGAGGCGTGGCTGAGCTGGTCCAACATGGTGGATATCCCAACCTAAGTGGAAAGTTGGATTGGTTGACCTGCAGGGATGCCAATGAACCAGCATTTCTGTTATTCTGGGAATCTATGAATTCTTGTATCTGCAATAGAAGAAATGGAAATGGAACTCAAAAACTGCAGTGGACAGAAACCTGTTTTAATAACAGTTACGCCACAAATATTTAAGTCTTAAATATATTTTTCTGTTCCTAATGACTCATAGGTCTATCAGTCTTTCTCTGCTGTATATCCAAACAGCACACAGAATCTTATTACATTTCACAATGTCTTTGTGAACTTTCTAGATTTTTTTAAATAAAGAGAACAAGAAAGTTATGTATTATTAACCTTTCTACATTGAAGCAGAAACTGGCGGTTTGATTTTTGTGTGGTCCTGTGTGGAGCCAGGAGCTGGACTCGATGATCCTTGTGGGTCCCTTCCAACTTGGGATTTTCTATGAATCTATGATAATGACTGCATCTGAACTGATAAATAAAAGGGGACAGAGACTATTCTGTTGCTGAAACAGTGTCATGCCTTGGTTTGTGTCCATATGAGTAAATCATGCTACCACAGCCAACTCACAGATTCACAGATTCACAGATTCACAGAATTGTAGGGGTTGGAAGGGACCTACAGAGATCATCGGGTCCAACCCCCCTGCCACAGCAGGTTCCCTAGAGCGGGTTGCACAGGTAGGCATCCAGACGGGTCTTGAATAACTCCAGAGAAGGAGACTCCACAACCTCCCTGGGCAGCCTGTTCCAGTGCTCCGTCACCCTCACCATGAAGAAGTTCTTTCGCATATTGGTGAGGAACTTCCTATGCTCCATTTTGGGGCCATTGCCCCTTGTCCTGTCCCCACAGACCATTGAAAAGAGGTTGGCCATATCCCTGTGTCCCCCACACTGCAGATATTTATATACATTGATAAGATCCCCTCTCAGTCTTCTTTTCTCAAGGCTGAACAGACCCAGGTCTCTCAGCCTTTCCTCATAGGAGAGATGCTCCAGGCCCCGTATCATCTTTGTGGCCCTCCGCTGGACTCTCTCCAGAAGATCCCTGTCTCTCTTGTACCTCCTCACACAGACTGCACGTAGGGAATGGTTCCTCAGTCACTTTGTCCTCTGAACAGTGGCCAGGCATTATCTAAGTGAGTGTTGGCTGAAATCGCCCCAAATTGTGTCAGAAAGTGAGCTAACAATTACACTGTAAGAATGAGTGTGTGACAGTGCTTGATCTCATATCCTGTCCCTGTTATTTTCTAATAAAAAACATGTAAGCAATGTGCACCTTATTTAATGATTAATTGAAAAAATATATTAAAAGTTATTTGTGTGACAGATACAGATTATTGACTCACGCTGGGACCTGGCAAAATCTGGTGCAATGGTGTATTTTCTCTAACTCACTCTCCCAAGTGTACGAAACATAAAGAAATCCATTACTGGTCCTGTCCAGATCCACAATATTTTAATACATATATCCTCTTAAAGGCTTCTTGGACATAAGTTTTTCCACCCCTGTTCTTCAGAAGGGAGAATGAAGCACACAAAGTGGGGTTCAAAATTCCAGATTCATATTATTTCAATGTAAATGAAATGAGAAATAATAACTTAAATACCTTGGGGTCTGGATCTAGGTCTTTTACCTGCGGTCACACATACAAAAAAAAAAAAAAAAAAAAAAAAAAAAAAAAAAAATCACACAGAATATGCTTGAGTTGGATTTTCTTTAGCTATTAATAAACTACCTTAGAATAAAGGATCACCTTTCATGAAGTAGGGAATGTCAAGCAAAAGGACTTTAGTATATTTATTGAGCATACTAACATCTACATGCTCCTTAGGTTTTCATTGTTTATATGATTTCTGTGAGCATATTGTTACTAGTATTTTAGGCATTAAGTGAATATTTAAATTTATAATAAATGGGCATTTCAAAAACCAGCTATATTTTGAATAATTGCTCCAATCCATTTCAACAAGACAATTTCCTTACATAATTTAGAAAATGTCTAGCTGCACTGTTACTGTTTTACACTTTTAAGTTTGAAAGTACTGGTCCAAGGATTTAGCCCTGAGTTTTCCAAGGAGAGAAATTACCCTTTATTCACTGACTAAGTTACTTAATATGACTTGTAAGAACATTTTAATAGGTGCCTGGATTTATGGGAATTGTTTATCCAGAAGCTACAGAAGCCACTATTGATCTTCCTCTGATTTGTTGTTAAAAATACAGTTTATTTGAACCCTCATAGTCTTTCTTTTATAGGATTTTTTGTTTCATTTTGTTTTTAATTATCTTCCTATCTTTTAGCACAGCTTTGTTCTACCCATGCAACCAGATGGGTATCCCCAATTAAATAGTGTAAGTGTTTTTCCACTCATGCAAAGCAGTGTATTTACATTAGCAGAGTAAAATCATACATTCATATAACCCCTTTCCTATTTTAAAATGTATTTTACTATACATATAAACATAGATATATGTGTAATATATGTGCAATATGTATATATACATAGATATACAAAAATCCATATATATAAAATACATATATAAATAATGGACATACATACCTGTACAGTTATTCCAATGTATACTTCTTTTTGTATGTAAAATGAAGTACAGTCACAAGGCTTAGTAATCTTCCAGTATTACATTTACAGGTTTAACCTTTGATAGATGGAACCGTTACCTGAGAATCTGAAAATGTTAAAATATATGTGGAAACACCGTTGTTTCAAATTTAGAAACAGGGGACCTGGGGCTAGATCCTTAGAGGTACTTAGGCACTTACTTAGGCACACAAAAATGTCAATGTTTTAACCCTTGCCCTAGGCCTTACCCAGTGAAGCCAAGCTGGGTAGCTTGTCCTTGAACATTTCCAGGGATGGGGCATCTACAACTTCTCCGGGCAACCTGTTCCAGTGCCTCACCACTCTCTGAGTGAAGAATTTCTTCCTAACATCTAATCTAAATCTCCCCTCTTTTAGTTTAAAACCATTCCCCTTCGTTCTATCACTCTCTGCCCATGTAAAAAGTCACTCTCCATTTTTTTTAAAAGCCCCCTTTAAGTAATGAAAGGCTGCAATGAAGTTTCCCCAAAGCCCTCTCTTCTCCAGGCTAAACAACCCCAGCTCTCTCAGCCTTTCTGCATAGGAGAGGTGCTCCAGCCCTCTGATCATCTTTGTGGCCTTCCTCTGGACCCGCTCTAACAGATCCACATCTTTCTTGTGCTGAGGGCCCCAGACCTGGATGAAGTGCTCCAAGTGGGGCCTCACGAGGGCACAGCAGAGGGGGACAGTCACCTCCCTTGACCTGCTGGCCACACCCCTGTTGATGCAGCCCAGGAATGCATTTGGCCTTCTAGGCTGCAGGCACACACTGCTAGCTCATGTTGAGCTTTTCATCCACCAGAACCCCCAAGTCCTTCTCTGCAGGATGCTCTCAATGAGTTCTTCTCCCATTCCGTACTCATGCCTGGGATTGCCCCAGCCCAGGTGCAGCACCTTGCACTTGGCCTTGTTGAACCTCATTAGGTTCACATGGGCCCACTTCTCAAGCTTGTCCAGGTCCCTTTGGATTGCATCCCTTCCTTCTGTTGTACCAACTGCACCACTCAGCTTGGTGTCATTGGCAAACTTGCTGAGGGTGCACTTGATCCCACTGTCTGTGTCATTGATAAAGATATTAAACAGCACTGGTCCCAAGATGGACCCCTGAGGGATACTACTCATCACCAGCCTCCACCTGAACATAGAGCCATTGACCACAGCTCTCTGGCTGCAGCCTTCAAGCCAATTCATTATCCACTGAATGGTCCACCCTTCAAATCCATCTCACTCCAATTTAGAGATTGGGATATCATGTGGAACTGTGTCAAAGGTCTTCCAGAGATCCAGGTAGATGACATCACTCAGTCTTCCCTTGTCGATTGATGCAATCAGTCCCTCATAGAAGGCCACCAGATTGGTCAGGCATGCTTTGCCCTTGGTGAGGCTGTGCTGGCTGTCTCAGATCACCTCCTTGTCCTGAATGTGCCTTAACATTGCTTCCAGGAGGATCTGTTCCATGATCTTGCCAGGCATTCTGGCTCACTGGTCTGTAGTTCCCTGCATCTTCCTTTCTACCATTTTTAAAAATGAGAGTGATGTTTCCCTTTTTCCAGTCACTGGGGACTTCACCTGACTGCTCCGAGTTTTCAGATATGATGAAGAGAGTCTTAGCTAGTTGCTAAGACAGCAACTGTCTCATCAGCCAGTTCCCTCAGTTACCTGTGACGCATGTCATTGAGCCCCATAGAACACTGCACTGAACAGCTGACTTGCTGTGCTTATATTTAGAGACACAAAGATCTGTTGCCCTAATTTCAACATCCTGTCCATTTCTGATTTCACATTTCCTCTGTTACTGGAGGAAAATCTGAGAGGATGGAAATCTCTCACAACAGCAATCCTTGCTTTTGCCTATTTGACCTCTTCTTTATCTTCAGCAGAAGCAAGAAAAAGCAAATAGTCTTGCAGATCAGAAACCTCTTCCAGTGTTCCTTCATGACCCACACCCCTTCCCTTCTCCTTGTGTTACGACAAGGAAGACCTAAAGGGATTCAGCACCTTCACAGAAGGTAGTCAACTGCGAACTGTTGAAAGTTTGCAGGAATTATCGATTAAGAATCGATTAAGAATAAAATTAGGTGTTTGGAAGGAGTTTGAGGGTCCTTCAAGAAGTGTGGATTGAGAGTACTGGTCCCCAAAGAAGTAAGGGAAGCAAATGACATCAGGAGGTAGGACTGACTGAAAGGAAGGAGAGAAAGGCATCCTTGCACCCCTGAAAGTTCCATGCACGTCTTCTGCAGCTCATACCACCTCCCATAGTAAAATCTATGTACGTTGTCTTAAGCTGCCACCTTTACTTGAACACCTTTGAAATGTAGTTGATACCTCCAACACATCCCGCTTACCACCCTGAAGCTTTTCTAAATCCCCATCCAGCCCAGACTCTTCTGGAGATGCTGTTGGATACCTGTCAGGATGCTCAATGACATTTGAGGTGTCACTAAACTCCTATCTTTAGACAACCAAATTATTCCTTATGTGCCTCATAAAGATGTCAACAAGAAATAGTTCTGTAGCTGAAAGTAAGCAAAACAAACAGCATAATGAGAATTTTGCCTATTTTTAGCCACGGAGTACCAAGGTTAGTGGCGCCCGGATGGTTTTGGATCATATTATACTTTACCTGCCTTAGAATCACAAGCATCTAAATGTTTTTTAAAACACGTTGGCACATATGCAGTTAAGTGTTTCTGATAATTCCAGTATTACCTATTTTTTCAAGTCTATTTTGACAGAAATCACTGGGACTACTTGCTGCTGGATTATCTATTCTTCCCATCTTGCGTAGGTCAGATGGCTGTGCATTGTGGTCTGCTGTACCAGAATACATCATATAAAACTGAATTCTTGCTGTTATCTGTCATAGGTATCTCAGGCTCTCAAATTGCCTAAGAGAGGAATGCCATTGCCAAGCTTCCCTCTGTAGCCAGTGGACTGAGACATCTGACTTTTAGATGGTGGCACAGAGTAGCTGTGGCCTGAATCATTTAAAGTTGGTCCATCTAGGTTTGACTGTTATTGTACTAAGTCTATAAGAGCGACGTAAACTTCCATGTACTTAAGGAGAAGGAACTGTAAGTCAGTACCTAAGGGTACAAGTCACTTCTTGTGACTTCATTCATTCCTCCAGAACTCAAACTCATACACAGGCACCTTTTTTTCTTTTCATTTTGTGAGGAAGAGCCATTTTTACAGCAGATTATCAACGTTAGTATTTTGCCTGTAATTGGACAAATCTACAAAGTCTCTTGGGTATTTTAAAATAATTGCCAAAGGTAGGGCCTGGAGATTTGTAGTAAGCAGTAGTGGATTCACTTTTAAGGTCCCTTGAGACATTGTCTCTAAAAAGCATATTCCAGATGTTAAGTTTTTATTAATGATTCCAGGCTCAGAACATTTGAAATGAATGTAGAATAAAAAAGTGTTTCATATTAAATAGTCTGTGACCTACTTTCTCAGTCCTTTCTGGTTATGAGCTGATGTTTGTAGGAAATGTAAGAATAACGTGTAAGACACAGTGATTTAGACTTCCTAACTAAACTAAGTTAAATATTTTTTCCTTTCCCTGTAGCAGAAAGAAACTTGCATATTGTGTTTGAAATAGTGTCTGAACATATGTCACACTGTGGTAGGACGAGTTACACTTAAGAAGGGTATATCTTTGTACTCCTTTCATTGCTGGTTCATTTAAGAGTACTCATGGTATGTACAAGTGTTCTCAGAGAGGTGCAATACTGCAATGGCCTGAGGATTGTAACGTTACAAATGTTAGTTTTATGCCTGCCTCTGACACTGTCCTTCTGTATGTTCAGGGTAAATCATTGTACCAAAAAATCCATAAACGTAAGCATTTTTTTAGATTGTCAAGAGCTGCCTTCCTTCTCAAGATATTCAACACAAATAATTTTATAATTTATATTTTACATATAGAAAGATGAGCACGTGCGTAATATTTTCTTGGATACCTATAGTAAGTAGTAATAAAAGCAGATAGAGATTCAAAAAAAAAAAAAAAAAGATTAATTCCATAAACTATTCAACTAGAATAAAAGGTGACAAAATTAGTTCTTGCAAAATCAATGGTACTGTACTACAGTGTATTTGAAAACAGCTTACAGTAACTCCACAGGTATAAGGATATTTATATGAATTTAGAAAGACAATCTTTTATCACAATATTAATGGCAGTGATCAATGTATGAGATAAAGAATCTATATCAGTGAGATCCACAATTTCTTTACCTGGGACATCTGATGAGAGATGTACATATATATATATTTATATATGTTTGTTTATAGAAATTCATCTGCTCAAGGTCCCATTGATATTCAGTCTTTCTGACTGGCTTATGTGCTTTTGGATGACTTTTGGCTAAAGGTCTATCCCAGCCCATGAAAGAAGGGCCATAATGGTGAGGTAGAAGTTGCCAGGTATTAGTCCTGTTCTCTCAAGCCCAGAAACCTTGCATTTTTCTATAGCATGGATTCTGCTTTTGCACTATGAGCCAAAATATCTCTGAGGAACCTCCAGATCACACAGATATAAATTATTGTCATGATCTTTTCTATACTATTATATTGACTATCCACCACCACTACCACCCTCCTAGCATAACTCTTATGATGCAATTTGTAAAAGAAATACTGCTTAGAAATTTTGTGTCAGTTGCACTACAAACTTGTGCTCATAGCAGATGGCTTATTTGTTAAGCTGATGCTTCCCCTCATATTCCTTCTCCTCTCCCATTTGGTTTGTGTATAAGGAAAATAATGAAAACAGAAACTGCCATGATTAAATTTTATTTTCCTCTCCACTGCTGTGCAAGGACAAAGGAATATAATTCTTCCTTTCCTAAGCTTTGTATGGTCTTACTTCAAATCCATTTACACTCTTCTTACTTTCTTTGGAACTGTGAAATGTTATTGGCACAATTAAAGAAAGTGAGAGTCATGAGGCTAATCAGAGCCCTGACCCAGGGAACCAAATACCGGTTTATATTGTTGCTCCTTTGCCTTCCCAAGTGAGTTCAGAGACAGTCCTGCTTCTAGCCAGCTGTGCTGAACAGCAAAGACATGCACCTCAGAAAAATAATGGAATTAAGAGGCAAATTGGGAACCTAAGTGTGGTTACTATAATAATATGACATTCTTTGATAAAAAGTCAAGAGGATAAAAGAAATGTTATAGGATGCACTTGTACTCTGGAAAAAGTCTTTTTGAAAAGCCTAGTTTCTTAAAAAAGTCTACCTGTTTCACAATTAGAGACTTAAATAACTCAGATTCTCAAGTTTATCAAATATAAATGTGGGGATAAGTTGTATTTGGACCATGAGGACCTTCACTGGTTTTAAATGCTAGTCAGCAGAAGTGTAAAAAACCTCATGGTTGATAACTGTATATCAGGAAAAATATACTATGCAAAAATGTGGAAACTTGTGGGTGTTTAATAGGAACAAAGTCCCAGGAGAATAACTGAATTATCCATGATGACTCTAAAAAAAAACATGTTTTCCTAGTGCATACATCTTAGCAGAGACAAGNTTCCTTTCCTTTCCTTTCCTTTCCTTTCCTTTCCTTTCCTTTCCTTTCCTTTCCTTTCCTTTCCTTTCCTTTCCTTTCCTTTCCTTTCCTTTCCTTTCCTTTCCTTTCCTTTCCTTTCCTTTCCTTTCCTTTCCTTTCCTTTCCTTTCCTTTCCTTTCCTTTCCTTTCCTTTCCTTTCCTTTCCTTTCCTTTCCTTTCCTTTCCTTTCCTTTCCTTTCCTTTCCTTTCCTTTCCTTTCCTTTCCTTTCCTTTCCTTTCCTTTCCTTTCCTTTCCTTTCCTTTCCTTTCCTTTCCTTTCCTTTCCTTTCCTTTCCTTTCCTTTCCTTTCCTTTCCTTTCCTTTCCTTTCCTTTCCTTTCCTTTCCTTTCCTTTCCTTTCCTTTCCTTTCCTTTCCTTTCCTTTCCTTTCCTTTCCTTTCCTTTCCTTTCCTTTCCTTTCCTTTCCTTTCCTTTCCTTTCCTTTCCTTTCCTTTCCTTTCCTTTCCTTTCCTTTCCTTTCCTTTCCTTTCCTTTCCTTTCCTTTCCTTTCCTTTCCTTTCCTTTCCTTTCCTTTCCTTTCCTTTCCTTTCCTTTCCTTTCCTTTCCTTTCCTTTCCTTTCCTTTTTCCTTTTTCCTTTTTCCTTTTTCCTTTTTCCTTTTTCCTTTTTCCTTTTTCCTTTTTCCTTTTTCCTTTTTCCTTTTTCCTTTTTCCTTTTTCCTTTCCTTTTTCCTTTCCTTTCCTTTTCTTTTTCAAAAGTTCAAGATACCTTCCAGAACAGGTCTCTTGAACAACTATTATTTACTGCAACTTAAAGATTTTAATATGCTTTTCTGCATAAATGCTGCATTAGCCATTATCAAGCACTTTTTTTTTCCCCAAAAAAACAAATTGTGGAATAACAATAAAACCCTTGAACTCCACAGGAGCCAAATGCCTGCAGAATAATTTATATGTCACAGAAAACAGATTTATGTATCTAGGGTATCTAGGTTGAGTCAAAATGAAGCTTTTGAATAGTTAGCCTAAGACTGAGATTATTTTACTCAAAAAGAGAGAATATTTTCAATGTGATTTTGCCAATAAAAAGAAACATCCAAAAGTGACCAAAGAAAAAAGTAGCTTGAAGTAGCTGAAAGACAAAATTAATTTTTAGAATTGTTTGAACTATTATTTTAACAAATATATTGTATGTGTTATTTTTCTTCTAAGCCATTATGATAAATAGTCACTGAGGCTTTTTTTTTTTTAAATATACTTTCCCAAAATTATTTATTGATACATTATTTGCAATTCATTCAGATTTGCATGTAAGATCCGCTTCTCCCATGACTGCATCAGAAATAAGACAAAACAAATTTTGTTTCCTGAGGAGTATAGGAAAATATATAGCTATGTAAGGAAAACAACAAAGAACAACTTTTGATTCAGCTGTACTGTGCATATACCTTTTCCTCTGCTTGTTTTAGAGTAATCAATAGGAAATCAATAAGAATTTAGGGTTCTAAATAGAAGTTAAAAGCCCAGATAATTTCTTGAATCTCAGCCAAGAACATTAAATGGCTTGTCAAAGATTGGCAGGAGAGTCAGGAACTAGATCCAGATCTTCTGGTACTTTCCACTTTACTGCACATATAAGGCTATCAGTTTCCAGATGTTTTTTATATGATACATGTCATCCCTAACAAAACAAAACTGTGTTTTGATTCTTTACTGCACTTCATGCAGTGGTAAGCGGCATGTGTTTTGGGATAGGATTTGCTCTGGCACTGGCAGCAGCCTCACTTATTTATGGTTGCTGTCAAAACAACTTACTGCTATTAATTGTTTGATCAGCCTTAGGAACAGGCTAACAATGCTCCAACTTTACATCTCCTAGAAGTGTATGAAAGTAATTTAAATAAATTAAAAAACCTTACATGGGTTTAACTTAGGGAAAGGTTGCAGACTGAGAGAAAGATAAGTCCCTAGATATTTTTTTTTTCAGATGATTTCATCAATGAGATGACTCCCAAGGCATATGGGCTGCAACATTAGGATAATATTCTGTGATTAGTGAAATTGTCTTGAATATCCCAGACTACAGAAATTCATATATACATTCAAAAAGAAGCTTGTTTTACTGTGTTAGATTCCTCTTTTGCCAAACCTTTAATACTCCTTCTACTATGGACAAGAAGGGAACAGGAAAATTCCAAGTCCAAATGAAAACTAGCAGTACTAGACTGTGTAATGTTTAAGTTTGAAGCTGGAATCCCCGAGATATTCATTAACATCTAGGCTTAGGGATTTATTTTCAGCATGTTTACATTCATTGCATGCATATCTTTAAAATGTTCATATTTGTGTTCATACTGTCGTATTATATGGATGTATAGGGATATATATATTATCTGGTTAGTAC
The DNA here is from genome assembly GCA_013399115.1 of Anseranas semipalmata. Lineage (NCBI taxonomy): Eukaryota > Metazoa > Chordata > Aves > Anseriformes > Anseranatidae > Anseranas > Anseranas semipalmata. The sequence goes on from VXAA01000772.1 coordinate 20,411, forward strand.
CAGATTTTTTTTTTTTTTAATTATTGTTGACTCCTAATTTTCTCCTTAACAAAAACTAAAAATTTTGATTTTACTTTAAAAAAAAATGGTGGAACCCATCGCAGAGTAAACAAGCATCTAGTAGTCTTTCTCCTGTCTGATTTCATATTTACTGAGGTGGCAAAAATACTGAGAGGTGTGATATGCAGGAGTTATATATATATATATAAATAGGTTTCTGATTTTAGCATTAGGAACAACATAATTTTACATTATTTATCATGAACTGTTTAATGATTTTTTTTCCCAGCCATAAAAAAGTTTTTACTTTTTGCAGAAACTAAAGAAAACTGCTCATTAATGCTGACAGTTTAATCACAGTTGTTGACCCGCTTGTTTGGTTTAAGAAATGACAGTAGGCTTTATTTACTGAGACTCTGCTTGCGTAATTACTGGGAAACAGGTGATTGAAGCAATGGAAAAATAAAAAGAATAATAATAACTTTTAAATGATATGATTACTCTTCCACTGAAAAGGCAACATCTGAAGTAGAATTTATTTCTAAAAGCACTTTTAATATGTAGTTTCTTAGGTGTATTGCTTTAAAAAGAAAAACAAAAGAGCTGATATTCATAATTGTTCCCTGTGGCTGTATGGAATGTTCTCTTTTTTCCCTCTGAATTGCTGTAATTACCAACTGTGTTACTTAGTGAGCCCCAGCCATTGTTGAATTACCATTTATCTTAGCGCATTAGTTATACATTTTCTTTCTTTTCACTTTCCTTATTGTCTGTTTTGGCCTCTGTTCAGGGAAATATTCAAGCTTATGGGGTTCCACTGGGACTCATGTCTGCACTTAAGTACTTCACTAAATCATGATGCTTTCCAGAATTAGGGTCTTTTTGCTCTGCCAATAAAATTTCTTAAGGTAATATGCAATCGATTGGAGAAGGGACAAATAGAAGTGGAAGGGAAAGTGATCTCTCTGCATATATAAGCATGTCCAACATCTGGAAATAACTTAGAAAAAGACTGGACAAACAGCAATACTGAGAAACAATGTGAAGCCTGAGTGAAGAACTTGAAAAAGATGGTAACACCTCACATCAAGATTTCTAGTTAGTTATGTATTTGAAAAAGCTATAGCTAGAATAGATTTAAAAAATTATTTGATTTTAAAGAAAGGAAAAGGAAAAGAAGATGTAAAAATAGTGTTTTCAACCTTTCATTGCTGCTTCTCTGTATTTGAAATACTCAGGAATCAATTTATCTAAGTCATAGGAGTCCATCAGAAACTACTGAAAAGTCAGAGCTCATTTTATGTAAAAAAAAAAGATGAGCAGTCTTTGGAATGAAATTATTGTAAGACAGATGTCTGCAGAAAAGATTTTCATCACAGTTAGGTGAAGAAAATCCCATGAAATTTTTGTTCGGTTGAAAAGAAAGAAGTACTTTTCTTTCAAATGTTCACTGAGGTTTTTGACCTTTTCTGACTCTAGGCTTTGCCCAATAAAAGAAAAGAAAGAAAAATGGGTCTCTGAGTCCAAGCCGATATGTATTGAGCAATCATATTTGCTGTCATAAATAGGAATAGAAATATCTTAACATTCTTTATTAAAAAGAGAGAGAGAGACAGAGAGAGAGACAAAAATAGCTAAGATTCAAATTGACAGGACTCCTGAATACCAAAACCAGAGTAATTGTTTTCATCCACCCCAAAGTTTACTTTAATAAAAACAGAATGTTTCGAGAGAATCTGTCAATTTCAGTAACAATTGCACAAGATAAATGGAAATGTTTAATTATTGCATTGTTAAAAATGTATTATTTTATTTGCTTAGCTATATTAAAATACATTTATATAGTGCTTTTTTCAATGTATCTTATACATACAATAAAGTTGCTATCTTAATAAACAGAAAGATACAGAATAACAAATCTCACAATGTTTGAACCTTAAAAAAAAAAAAAATCATTTTCCAGGAAATTTTAAAATATCAGTTTTTTATTTTGTACAGAACAACAACTAAATCTTAGAATTTGCCAAGGAGCAATAAATGCAGTTCTGTTCTTTTTTAATATTTACTTGTTCTTTAGAGAGTTGAGTAAAGTCTGTGATGATATGCCAATTTAAATCTTCCATATTTTCACTAGTCTTTGTGAATATTGGGTTGGAAGAACCTTCTAGTGCATGGAACAGACTGCTGCTAAAATTACATTAAGCATGTTGTTTTGTGAGGCAAGATTTACATGCATAAATTGCAGAAAAGCTGCATCTATTTCCAAATGACACAATGCCCCTGGACTTTTGAAAACTCATTTGCATTGCTTGAACTGAGGAACAAAGATGAATCTAAAACTACAAGGAAGACTGAAGACTCAAGTTATCCAAAATGAAATTGTTTAGCAGATTTGATGAAGCTTATGTGAACTGAAATTGCTGAAATTTAGTTCCTGGTTCCATGTGCTTATCTGCAGAGCTCATTTCCCCCAGAATGTTCAAGGAAGTGTAAGTCCATGACTAAATAGTTGTTTAGTAAAGGAGTTTAATAAGAAGCAACAGCAGATCCATTTCTTGGGCTGGGAAATGCATGCTAATTTATGGGATGGTATAATAATTTTTCAAGTTCAGTCTCAATGTTATTTTCAATGTTGTTATTTTCTTCTGCTTTGGTTTTAGATCTGTTTTTACAAGTGTACTGGACTCTGAAGCCTACACACCTATTTGAAGTTTTCAACTTTGTTTACTGATTAACAATGCCAGTAGCTGCAGTTGAAATTGTATTCAATTTAATTAGCTTTCTTCACCCACTGCACAAATGAAGTATGAGTTTATTTAATGTGATAGTGTGTGTACAGAACCAGTGATTTGACTTTTGCTCTTTAATACATTCCTTCAAGTTGCTATACTTGGTGATTCATTTGCATCAATAATTGAAAAGTCATCAATCTCATCTTGACTTGAGAGCCACACTTGCTAATGATATGCATGATTGGTTATCTCTATAAGAATGCACCATATTAAAAATAAATAAATAAATAAAGGAAGAAGAATTTACATTCAGTGAATTAATCAATATAAACTGCAATGATAGCATTTTAAAAGTAACCACTCTTAATCTATTGCAATTTAATTGTTTGCTCCCTTTGATGATAAGACTGAGCTTTTTCTTTCTTTTCATTCCTAAGAATGAGAAGTCTTGCTGTTATTTTCCATAGTAAGAATAAGACACAACGATGGTAAGGTGATTCTTTAATCTTGGATTAATCTTGAAGCTCTCATCCTATGGAGTGAGGATCACAATGTGATATGATCTGATTTTTTTTAAATAAAACACAGTACTATGTAATAAGTAATAACACATTGCCAGAGTATGCAGGGATGCAACAAGGAAGGCTAAGGCCTATTTGGAATTAAATCTCGTATGGGATGTCAAGAACAACAAGAAGAGCGTCTTCAAATACATCAGTAGCAAAAGGAAAACTAGGGAAAATGTGGGCCTGCTGCTGAATGGGGTGGGTGCCCTTGCGACAAAGGTTATAGAGAAGGCAGAGTTACTGAATGCCTTCTTTGCTCCAGTCTTCACTGCTAAGACCAGCCCTCAGGAATCTCAGACCCTAGAGAAAGACTGGAGAAAGGAAAACTTTCCCTTGGTTGAGGAGGATTGTGTTAGAGATCATTTAGGCAAACCTGATATCCACAGATCCATGGGCCCAGATGGGATGCATCCACGAGTGCTGAGGGAGCTGGCGGATGTTATTGCTAAGCCACTCTTGATCATCTTCACAGACTCACAGAATCACAGAATCATTTAGGTTGGAAAAGACCTCCAAGATCACCTAGTCCAAACTATGACCTAACACTAACAAGTCCTCCACTAAAACATATCACTAAGCTCTACATCTAAATGACTTTTGAATACCTCCAGNGATCATCTTCACAGACTCACAGAATCACAG
>VXAA01000774.1:0-58456 GCA_013399115.1 Anseranas semipalmata
TCTTTTCCAACCTAAATGACTCTTGGTTGTATGATTCTATGATTTTATATCTGATGAACAAAGCTGTGAATTTTACAAGGAAGTATATGAAATGTGCTCTCTGTTTTGGAGTTTGCTTCTTCCTTTGCAAATCACAATAAACAACAAAGCAAGCATAAACAGCTGTAGTGTTTGCATCCACCTTACGTCTACTGCTGCATTTACCACTAGCTCCATCTTTTAACAATAAGTCAGGTATTTCCTCACTTTTCTCATATTTTCTTACTTCTTTTCAAGATAGCTGAATAATGTGTAGTAACAAGATTCAGAGGAAGAAAAATAATAAAAAAAAAAAAAAAAGGAAAGAAATAGCTGGACAGCAAATCTTATAATGCTGTTGACAGTCAGGAAGTTTATATATTTAAATCAGGACCATCACTAGAAAATGGACTAACTTTGAAATGATTCTTAAATTATTTTCCCCCCTCAAAGAAAACACCCCTGTTTCCCTGAGGCTTCTCAGTTTGTTAGACTTAGTATTAAATTATAAATAACCAGCAAACATTTTAATGCATAGAACATAACCAACAGAATAGTGGTTTATAGCATCGAATAAGAATATTCAGCAACTTTAAAAGTGATGGGTTTTAAACCAGAAGAATCAAGAGACCATGATGGAAATAAGAATTATCTCTAAATAGATTATTTGGTTTTATATTTTGGAAATGAGAGCAAAAGAGGATAAAGTCAGTGCATAATAATTCTTTACTGTACCTGCTAAGTGAAGAAGTAAGATTGAAATATTTGGGATCTAAAACCTGTAGGCAACTTCAAAAAAAAAAAAAAAGTCAGACAGAATATATCAATAAAATGTAGACTAAAATAGAAACAGAGAGTCCACTTAAAACCTGTTTATCTAATCCACATTGACAGTAAATTCATGTTTACTATCACTTTGTTAAGAAGATTCACCAAAGCTGTGTTGAGAACATGCGTGTAAACTTTTTTTAATGTAGGTAATTGAACTATATGCAACTAAACTATTTCTTTGACCTTGCTGAGTTTTTACAAGACAAACTATAGATGCTGTGCAAGTTTCAGTGTAGTATAGAATTCTAAACAAATTATCTGCCTTTCTGAAAAATCTGAGTAAAATTAAGATGTTTTGAAAAGTGAGAGGATACTGTAAATATGTAAGGGAATTACCTGAGCATTGAATAAGCTTATTGTACAGATCAGAGTATTCTGTTTCTATCTAGCACACAGTTTTCAAAAACACAATTTTCTTTTTTTTTTTTTTTCAGTATTCTGGTATTTTTCAGCATGTTCAGTATTCTATAGTAAAGAATAAGAAAATTTAGCAAGCTCCTCCCCCCTTGAAGAGCTGAAATAAAAGGAAGCTTTTCTATATAGTCTATACTCTGACCTTTCTTGTTTATGTTTTAACATCTTCCATGTTCCAGTCACATTAATATCTCCCCACAAGGCTCTTGTTTCTTAAAGTGTAGCAAGGCACATATTAACCTGCCTGCCTCATTAACATGTAGTTAGACAAAGTGTAGTCAATGATGTGGATAATAATTTATTGTGAAGACGAGTATTAAACATAGACTATCTACTTCTGGTCATTCAATACTGACTTCTCTACAATTATAATCTATTTATTTCATATGCATACTGAATCAATTTGCATGGATAGTGGAAAGTATGTAAAGGACCTAGAATCCCGGAGTTTCTACAAGTGAGGAATATTCTTTATATGTTATGATATTAGAGATATCAGTCATTCTTTCAAAGAAGCAGGGCTAGAAATCCTATGTAAGTGGAGTCTAACAATATTTGCCAAAGCTGCACAAAGTATTTCAGTTACAAGCAGGCTGAATATTTGAAGATAGCAAAGGGTTAATGGGGTTTAATATATCTTAGAGTTAACCAGTACACATTTTTTTGTCTATTTTTATTCAGTTCTGTAAACATCTGCATATGCAAATTTAACTTAAGCTCAGGTTAACTGAGATTAAAATGGAGGTGAAAATATCTTTTCCTAATTCAGTTATATTACAACCACTGATATGGGCTCTCAGCATATTTGTAAATAAATTAGCTTCTGTCTCTTCCACTTTTGACCAGAGCCCCTGTGTGAGGCGATGCTCTCTTGGCACTGCAGTATTCCAGTTCTTACTGTAAAATGATTGTAAAAATTTGTTTACATGAAAAGTGAAAAAAGGGAGATGATTCGTTCAACTTTCCTGCTGCAGATTGTTAAAGGCCTGGGGAAGGCACCAGAGGTTTCTCTGTAAACTGGAAAAGACATCCTGAAAACCTGTCAAAATAACCTGAACAGTTTGCAGTTCATAGAGCACTATTAGCATTCCTCTAAAGGGAGGTGGCCTGCATTCATTACAGTAGAGTTAACGAAAACCTGGTTTGCTTCACAAGAAACTACATAAACTACAGTGAAACCTTTCTATTCCTAAACACAGCATATGGCTCTGAAGAGCAGTTCTAATGTGGATTTCTGATTATTCTTACTTTTCTGACTGATCGGATGACTTTTTCTATTGCCCCTTTACCTGCTGCAAAAAGCATCTCCCAATATTTTCTGTGTTTGTCAATGTTGGGGAGACAAAGCATTTCCCCATAGGTTGCAAAAAGCTAGTGACTGAGGTAGATCCAAGGAATGTGTTTTCTTAGCCCAGCAAACAAGGCTGCAGAAAAGCAAAAGAGCCCTTGCTTCCAGCTGAGTTGAACTTTCCCTTTTCCTGGGGCTACCTGTCCTATGATATATAATCTTCAGTATCTTCATGTAAACCTTTTACTCCATTTTCAATCAGGTATCCTTAATTTTTATGTAAATATGATACAGCCCCGTTCCAGTACCACTGTGCTCTTTAAAAGTAAATATGAACACAAATTTAAAGCTTAAATAAATACAATTTTTCATGAAGAACAAGAGTCTCATTGTCTGGGTTGGCAAATTTACCTGAAGCTGTTTTTTTGATCCTTAATTGAAAAACTGAGCCTCCAGTGGCCAAAACATACATTGAAATGCTAAAGACATTGGGGTATTGGCATCTTCAGGAACCTGGCAGTGGTTACTCCAGCCATGACTTTCTTTGCTGAAAGTCTGCTTTTGATTTATTTCCATAATAAAGAGCAAATAGCTGTAGCATCATAATGATTTGAGATTTGTTTCTAGCTAACAGGCCTCTGGTGGCCTTATAAATGTTATGGAAGCACATATTAAAGAAAATGGAACATGTCTGACAGGATACCCGGCATGAGTATGGTAGGTGGTAAAAGACATGCTTCTAACCACCTTCAAGAGCAAAACTGCTCCAGCATGCCTCTCTCACTCCAGAGCTATAACTTTGCAACTTTTCCATCATGCCTGCTCTTCTCTATGCTTTTACAGAAAAGTATGTGAATTCCATGACTTTTCCTCTGGTAACACCCAGGCAGAGCATCCTGGCTGGCTGGAGACAGCTCTACGGGAGGCTGAGAGGAAGAGAGGGAACATGGAGGTGAGGGAAGGATTAACTGCCCTCCCAAGAAGCAACCAACCTAATGAATAACTATGAAAGACTCTGCTGCCTGGAACATAAATGCTTAGAAATACCTAACAGAAAATCAACACTCCCTCACTCCCAAGCAGTAATATCTCATTCCCAGACTTGTGGTCCTGCCAGCTCAGAGTTCAGATCCATAAATTTATCTGAAATACACTTTTTTTTTTTACACCTTAGTTCAGCTCTTTCTTAGAATGAGTTGTATTTCTCAAAAAAGAAATTTAACTAACATATGGAGGATTCATGTATTACCATGTGTCAGCACAAATGAGAACTGAGTCAAGCAAATGCAAGGCAGCTGAAGTCTGCCTTGGCCCTAGGCATCCCTGGGAGGAATATCACTTAAATCAGGTCTCTCCAGCATTTTGCACTATTCGTTGGTGCATGGTAGTCCAGCTTCAAAAGTGGGTATTTGTTTTCCCCCATTACATTCCCAGGGCTCTTTTAATTAAGTTAAGAAATCTTGAGCTGAGCACAGACAGGGACTAGGAGTAGATGCATTGTGAGCTCCTCCCTTTTCAAAAACCAAAGAATTCAACCATGAGACACAAGGCTGCAGGAAACCGGGCTTTATTTGTTTCACTCTGCACAAGTCTACATTTTTCTCAACCTCCAATTCTGTTTGTCTGAAACAACATCTTGCTGTAAACTGCTTTATTATTCTTTTGTGAAAAATCTCTAATAAACTAATTTAGTCTTTCTTAATGTTTATGGCACATCCACAAGAAACTTTGAATGTTCTTCAATTCATTTGATGTTTAGTTAGTCTATAAAGCCACATCTATAAATAGATCTTGTTAAAACTTGAAATTTGATCTATGTTGTTCAGTGTTAACTGGGTGCATGAGTCACATGGCATTGTATAGCCTAGAGTAGTTCTGTGATGAATGAGAATCCTGAATGCATTCTGAATTCATTCAGCAGTTTGCTTCTTACAAATACTGTCTTAGAGTTCCCTAAATTTATTGAGAACATTCCTGACAGCAAATTATGTTCATGTGGATATTCATGTGAAAGAAACAAAAAAGGGCAGCACCACACCCAACACAAATAATTTTATCTGCATAAATATTTCTTATTTCATATTTTGATTAACACTCATTCTGATCCAAATGCCTGTATTCCCCACTACTATACAATATTAAACAATGACAAGATTCTTGCCCCCAAGATGTTTCACTGCAGAGATATTCGTCAATCTGTTTTATTGCTTTTAGACCATTGAGTCTCTACAGTTACACTGTTATAACAGAACCAGGAATCAGGCCAAGAAAGTCTGTAATAAAGATCTTTGACTATATTGCATACTAGAGACATTATTCTTATTTACGGAAGTGCTTATCTTCATAGGACATTGGCTAGAATACCAACAGCAGAAAAACTGCTTCTTCAGAGGCCGTTTCTGAGCCATTCTGGCTAACAGGTCTTTCTTTCAAATAATTACTCTTTTTTAGAAGCATGTCAATTCTTCTGGGATATAGTTTCTTTTGTTTCAGAATGACATACACTTGAAGATATTATGGTATCACAGAATAATTTATGTCAGAATAACTGCTAATTTTCTTCTGTAAACACAACTGCTTTGTTTGTGTCAAAACTCAGGCTTAAGATTTTAAACCATGAATTTTTCCTCTTCCAGTATATAAAGAGCTGTGTTGCGCATTAAATTATTGAGAATTTGAGGAAAAAGTTGGTCGAAGACCCAAATAAGGGTCAGATTCTGCAGCCAGTTCTTCATACTCTAACCCCAGCTGTTTCTGTAGAAGTATGTGAGAAATGGGTTGAAAGGCTAGGTTCTAGTGACCTAGTGATCCTTCCTCATATAAAATATTTGATGAGACCACAGAAGTGGTAGACTACAATACTGTGTGTTGTTTTCCCAAGAAAGTAGCAAAGATCAAAATCAAAATGGCATGAGTACTGCTTTACTGTTAGTTTCTTGGATGCATTTCAAGGTCTTTCACCATTATTTACTATCTTTCTCAATTTTGCCTGTCTTTGAAAAATTACATCACAACCAACACTGAAGATAATTTCATTGTAAGCATAGACAAAGGCAAGCCATATTCAATATTTATCCCAGAGTAGAATCATAAATGTGCTTTATTCTCATCAACTCTTTCACCTAAAAAGCAACTAGCTGTCAGCTGTGTTCATTTTGAAGCAAACAGTGAGTGGCAGATAACTTCTCTGTTCTAGATGAGGCTTGTACTAGTATCTTTCTAACACTCTCAATTTCCCATTTTCTGATTTCATTTCAAACCTTGAAGCCTTTTAACAAAGGTTTACTGTAATGTCATAAAACCAATAGTGCATTAACAATGCAACTTTAAAAAAAAGTCCTAACTCAATCCATTTCTGAGACTTACCTTATTCTTTACAAATTCATCAGAACTCTCTGAGGAATTTGCTGAAATGCATGAAAAGATTGATAGGCACTTTAAAACAAGGTTGATCCTCCTCTCATTAAGATTAAAGATGCAGATCAGTTTTGGTATTTTGGAGGCCAGAATGTTACAACTGACAATTGTATTGTGTCCATGAGAAGTAATAAATCATCTTGGCACCCACCAGGAGGGGTTCAGAACCCCTTATGTAGCAAAAAAAAAAAAAAAAAAGACAAAAAGTTCTAGTAAAGGTCCTCAGACAGAGGCATGAGTGTGACCTAGGGTGTAATAATCTCAGGTCAAATTACAGAATGCATCACAAAGCACAATCTCAATTGCTGCTCAGATCTCTTTAGAAAGCAGAGGAAAACATAAACTGAGACCCAGCACCTAAAATATCCCACTAACATCAGTGGGTACTCCATCTTTTGTCTAAAGTTGGTGTCAGGAATATGACCTGAATCCCAAGCTTTTTCTTACTATTATTGGACCCCTCCACTCTCAAGAAAAAGAAGAAAATGAAGTACTGGGACAGTAGCTTAAACTCTATTCTCTCAAACCTCTTCATTTCACATAGTAGTTATGCTATGATTCTTCATAAACCGTAAAATCTGGGGTGAAGAGTGACATGCCAGCCTTTGAAATGCAGTATTGTGCAACAGGGAGAAAAGGGAAAAGAATGAGATCTTCAGAGCTGCATTAGGCAAGCTGTTGGCTTAGCTGGGGATTTGGTGGCTTTTGTTGTTTTTGTGTCACTATCCCACTATTATTTAAATGTAAAATACATACATTTTTTTCGTATTGAAGAAAGAAGGGTTTTGATTGTCAGACTTTTTGTGTTGGTATTCAGAACTTGGAAAAATTGTCTTCCTTCTCATTCTGCCAGCCTAGTAAAGAAGAGGAATTAGGTTATGAGTACTGTATATTTGTTGGCAAAATATCTCAAGAATATTAAATGAAGCTACCCCTTCTTTTCTGAGTATTTTGCCTCAGCACATAGAGCTCAGTTTGTCCAGATGCAAGGATATTAGAAGGTAGAGAGTTAGACTGAGCATGTCTGCTAAAATGCTATCATACTACACAATCAAATTTCTGTGTCACCTCTACTAATGAAATATGTTTTGCTATCAAACCACACAGCCCAAAGTGAGCACAACTGTCAATCTCATGCACTGCAAGCATCGTAGGTAACCAAATATTTTCAGTAACAGTACATCAGTGTAATTAAGTTTAATTATCTGCAACTACAAAGGTCTGCTATTGGCACAACAATCTGCTTCCATGACAACCTGAAATTCATTTGATCTTTCTATGTTTTGAAAGCATGAGTAATTTAGCTTTTCTCATGCCCAGACCTAGTGGAATAAAATCTTTTACAGTTTTTAATTAAATAAAAACTGTGAATACCTGGTGAATTTGCATTAGCAATCTTGCATTTGTACTGCCATAGCTCAAAAAGCTTCCTCAGATGCTAAAATTATTATTATTTCTCATTGTAAGAAATTCTGTGTGTTTCCTGCTATTCTGTAGAACTGGCAAGTGGCTCTATTCCTCTCAGGGGAGGGATAACAGGGGGTCTTTGGGCTCCAGGCCAGGCATTCAATAGAAATACAACATTCAACCAGACGCAGCAACAGGCAATGAAGGAGGGCAAATCAGTCTTAGTCATAATATCTGGTAAGGCCATATAAATGCTTTAAGCAAAACTTGTCAGTTTCAAAACAAGGTGGGGAAATAAAACTGAAAATGTTAAATGTACTGTTGAGTAGAAAGTGGTGTTCCTGACCTGGAAATATGCTCAAGATTTCCAAAGTATTCCTAAGAGGGACAAAATCAATTGTTACTTTAGATGTGAGAGCAAAAAAGTATAGTAATCAAGGGGATAAAGGAATCTACAAGGAGGTAGATTTCAGATCAAATGCCAATGCCGCTCTAAAAACTTCTGCATGGCAGATGTGTTGATGATCATAGTCTCAGCTATCCTGAATGGAGAGGACCTTTCTCAGTCAACCTATTCGAGGATGAGCAGTCGATCACCCACTGGAGCACAGGTCTGGAGCCAGTCTGCCTGTATGTCAACTGATCTAAATGAAGAGGTACTAGCATTTGGTTGATCCTGTCTGGAAAATTTACCCTTGATCTGAGAAATCTCCTCTTCCTAAACTTTACATGAAAAGGTTCATTTTTGACAAATCAACAGTTTGCAGAACACTTTAAACTAAAATGCTTNGAAAAATGTTTCTTTGATTTCAGACCATAGTGTACTTGAATGACAGAAAAAATATATTTTTTTCATCCTAATCCTGAGTATTGTCTCCCCTTCCCTCCTCTCCTCACCCAGGTTAGAGAGACTGAGCAAGCAAAATTAACATAGTACACCTATTCTTCACTGTATTCTGATTAGGTTTGTCTATGTGACAGGGTGACTCTGGCAGACAGGAGGCTTCACTTAGGCTTCAGCTGAATTTGGAGGTTTGCTAGTATGTCTTCAGATATTTGGATCCTGAAATGCCACTAAGCCACTGCTGTACACAGATAAATACGAAAGGCAAGCATCTGGCCCATGTAGGAGTGGGCCAGACAAGGAGTCCTGATCTCAAGATGGTCAGCTTTGACTAAAAGGATGACAAAAATACTCTTCCATTTTCTTTGTTCTTCTTTTTTTTTTTTTCTTCTCCATATTTTACTTCCTTTGTAAGCTCATTTTTAACTGATATCTCTCACATATTTGTTCTCTTCATCTCTTCTTTGTATTCCTCTTCCTTGTCCTACATTGTCCATGAGTCACCTTTTCCTTTGTTTTTCTCTTTATAAACTCCTTTCATCCCTAGTCATTTCTCTCCAAATCCAGTTTATCTGTTTCTTCTCCCATTGCAAGTTTACAATATTTGAAATAATTGTACTTTGATCCTATCAAAGGGATGATTATATCCATCTACAAGTACAAGCAACCACATACATAACTGTCTGAAGTGCTCAACTGCTGTAACATACTTCACTAATTGTACATTGTGTTTTTACTGTGACTGGCTGTAATACAATGTAAAAAAAAAAGAAAAAAAAAGAAAAAAAAAAGCAATGTTATATCTATTCTTCTTCCCTATTTTTTTTTTATTTTACACGACTTTCTTATTGAATGAAAATGGAATTTGTGTGGGCAGACCTATTCCCAGGGGCAACCTCCGCCTCCTGCAGCTAGGTTTCTTTGTAGAAAATGTACCTGTCTCGCCTCAGGGGAAACAGAATAGTGAAAGTCACAGCTTGATGGTGGGTAAGAAGGATTCATCGGTGTTTCCTTGGGAAGCAGCCACAGTTGGACTTGTGAGTACTGCCACAAGACACCAGTGCCAGATGAATACAGGGCAGGAGATAGCTCCTTAATGTCATGTATGGAACAACTTCAACCTGATTTAATTGAGCCCCAAAATGATAACTAAAACTTTGTTGGAAATGACACCAGTTGTGACAGCTCATTAGAAAAAAATTAAATTAATTCGTTAATTTAACTAATCAACAAACATCAATGCCATTTTTCCCACACCATATCAACACTGATAGCAGAACAGGAATGCAAAATCACCTCAGAGTTATATGAATGCCTCTTAGGTAGGATCACTCTGGAAATGGAAAAATCTGTCAGCGTTTTGTCCAGTCAGTTCCTAAAGGGCCTTAAATTCAGACTATTGGAGGGCAGTTTTTCACAAGCTGGATGTCTAAAGATAAACTTGGAAAAGAAGATATCTAACCTCAGGCAGAGTCCAGGAACTAGAGTTTCAGCTCTCTCATGGGAAGGGGATCAGCTCTGATGTCTGCCAGTGAAGTGATGGGGGAGTGGCTCCCATGTGTCACCCAGAGAAAGGGTCCATGCTTAGCTGCATTGTCACCAGCATGTCACCATTGTCAACTTTTCTGGGTTGCAAGTGTACTTTGCCAGCTCATGTTGTGCTTCTCATCAACTAATATCCCCAAGTCCTTCTCCTCAGGGCTACTCTTCATCCAGCCCGTATGTGCTTGGGATTGCACTGGACCAGGTGCAGGACCTTGCATTTGGCCTTGTTGAACTTCATGAGGTTCGCACAGGCCCACCTCTCAAGCCTGTCCAGGTCCCTCTGGATGGCATTCTTTCCTCCCTCTAGCGTGTTGACCACACCACACAGCTTGGCATCACCTGCAAACTTGTTGAGGGTGCACTCAATCCCAATATCCATGTCAGCTACAAAGATGTTAAACAGCACTAGTCCCAATACCGACCCCTGAGGAACACCACTTGTCACTGGTCTCCACCTGGACATTGAGCCTTTGACCACAACTCTCTGAGTGTGACCATCCAGCCAATTCCTTACCCACCGAGTGGTCCATCTGTCAAATCCATGTCTCTCCAATTTGGAGATGAGGATATCATGGAGGACAGTGTCAAATGCTTTGCACAAGTCCAGGTAGATGACATCAGTTGCTCTTCCCCTATCCACCAAAGCTGTAACCCCGCTGTAGACAACCACCAGATGTGTCAGGCATGATCTGCCCTTAGTGAAGCCATGTTCGTTGTCACCAATCACCTCCTTATTTTCCATGTGCCTTAGCATAGTTTCCAGGAGGATCTGCTCCACGATCTTGCCAGGCACAAAGGTGAGACTGACTGGCCTGTGGTTCCCTGGGTCTTCCTTTTTTCCCTTTTTAAAAATGGGGATTATGTTTCCCCTCTTCCAGTCACTGGGAACTTCACCAGGCTGCCATGACTTCTCAAATATGATGGATAGTGGCTTAGCAACATCATCTGTCAGTTCCCTCAGGACCTATGGAAGCATCTCATCAGGTTCTGTGGACCTGTGCACCTTCAGGTTCCTTAGATGGTCATGAACCTGGTCTTCTCCTACAGTGGGCAAAGGTTATGCATTACCCTTTCTGGAAAGAAATATTTTTAAAATCATATTTTTGCTGGCTTGCTTTAGGCTTGTGTCAGAGTTTCATATGAAAATTCCTCTACTGTTGTAACCCAAGTGTCAGTGCCCTGAGGGCACCAGTACACCTTAATTGCCCTGAGCAACCTCATCAGCCCCCTGCATCCCCCACTCCTCCTTCCTGCTGCCCATTATCCGAGGAGCTCCATTTAAACTCATTGCCCTTTGTGTCCAGCCCTGTCTGTGGTTGTTTTCTCATGGGACTTTCTTGAAGGACTCTAGATCAATGCTGTAGGTAGCTTCATCTCCACTCCTGCCTCTGGCCCTGTCTTGCTGTTTTTGACAGGAGTTCCTAGGTGGAACCTCACCCTGACTCATCTCCTGACCTTGCCTGAGGCTGTCAATGGACCATGTTATCAGCACCCTGCTCTGCCTATCCTGTTCAGACACTCTTGGAGTATGCCCTGGTCAGTGAGGGCACCATCACTGGAATCTCCTGTGACTCTGGGATTGTCCTTCACTGCAGAGCAGCCTCAATCTTGCTCAAACTTGACCCCTGAGACCAAGGGTTCTGACTCTGCTAGAGATGTTTGGCAGTACAGGCAGAAAAGCACAAAGCTGGTTAGTGGAAGTCTGTCCATCTTATTTGTGTATATTTACTGTTCATTAAATAGAGAGTTCCTTTGTACATTGTAATGTGGTGTAACATGTCAGCTTGACCTTCTAGATCTTTTATGTTCTGCCAGTGTGCCAACATATGATCTCACCTTGTTAGTGGGTGTTTTTTAATGTACTTGAAAACTTACTGGACAGCACACCTGGTGTAAATCGGGTAGCTGCATCAGAGTTACTGGGGCTGTCCCAGCCTGTGCCACTGAAGAGTATGACCCAATGAAAGGACAAATTCCTTTTTTCTTCCCCCCAGCTCTTTCTATGAAGGATACTTATCAAGAGATCCACAGTAGATCCTGAAGACCAAATTGGAAGGCTACTAGATTGCAAGTTGATACTTTTGGACTCTGAATCTCCTTGTCCTGTAGTTCTTGTAATCATTTATACTCTATGCAAGACAAATATAAAACAATACAAACATGAGAATGTATGTGTCTGAAGTTCCCTTTCCAGAAGCATAAAATATTTTCTAAGAGGGAGGGCAATCAAAGCTAATAAAATCAATGCTGGCATGATGAAGAAGGTTAGAGTAAACAACAAACAAGCAGATACATCTTCTGTAAATGACTCATCTATTTGTTAAACATGAGTGACACAGGTCAGGAAAGCACTTGTAAAAAGCTAAAACTACCACCCTGTTCTGAACAGACTCTGTGTGTTGCAGGTTGAGGCATACCTCTTCACTGGCTTCTGGCTTTTCAATAGCTGCATTAAGGAGAGAACCTAACTATTCTTCTCAAGCTTAACTGTTCTTGGATCTTTCTCTGGGGGAATCCTCTGTTGCAGCTGCAAGTTTCCTCTGCTCCAACATCACACTCCAAATCCTCTTATATCGTGCTCGGAATAAATAAGGTCTGTCTGCCAGCATGACTCAGCTGTAAACATTGTCCCTGTGCAATTTTGTGAGCAGCTGAGAGGAGGGTGGCATTCGACAAGCCCTCTCTATTTGTGCGTAGGGTCCCAGAAACTGCCCTGCAATCGGAGGTTCAGTTAATTTCCAACAATATATGGAATTTGTTATTACTGTTTTTCATTTGCTCTGTGTTTCTGGGTTGAGAAACTGCCAAAATACTATGAACACCAATCCTCACAGCTCTTTTCTCATGAGATTTCCTTTTTTTTTTCTTCCCTGATCTCATGCAATTCCCCACCCAGTTTTTCCATGCCCAAATGATCCAGATAATTTGGACAGGAACTGACAGTTCTGAGTGCTTATCCAGAATTACAAGCCAGTATTTTTCTTATTCATCCATTATTATAATCTAATTTATGTTTATAGACCTAAGTGAATAATACAAAGAGTTATCTTTCATATAGCTACTCATTTAACTTCAAAAGTGTGTTTCAGTTCACTCATTGTACACTTTTACTGAATGATCGAGCTTTCTTAGAAGAATTCTGGTGGAAAATGTATTCTTTTTGTTGTAGTTTGAATTTTGAACTACCTTCCCAAAGCTTCAGCTGCATAGCCAAAAACAATGTGACTTTTCAATTTTCCATTCAAATGTGCAGTCTGTAGTCTGCACTGCTGCTACTTAGGTATGTAAGTGTACATGTAAGTGATGTATATTGCATACAGTACTCCACTGCAGTAATAGTCTATTGAAGGCATTCACCAATATTTTGAATTAAAGCAGAGATGAAGATTTTGTAAACTGTCCTCAGTCATCTTGAAAAATAAAAATAGAGAAACTGATTGTTTAATGGGTTTATTGCAATTTGCATAGTGAGCTCAAATATATACCTTTACTTCTGTGAAAAAAAAAGACTGACATTTCAGACCCTCTTAAGAAAATGAGGATCCATAGCTTTCTTTTCTCAAAAACAGTCCCTGAATTTGCAAGCCTTGGAGAAGTAAATGATGTTTAGGCTCTTGTGTCACAATTCCACAGGCACTTTTCATACTGACAAAATCAATCTAAGCTGTTCCTCATACTTCCTTCCAACACCAGCTGTTAATTTCCACTCCCTGACTGCCCTCCCAACTTTTTTAACACAATTACTAGTGTCAGGGGACAGCAAGTACCCTACTTTACAGTGGAGTTTCCTGATTGATCCTTTTTAGTCAACTCTTTTTATCTGGCTGGATTATTTTCAATCTGCAGCTTTTCCCTGATTTGACTCCTCTGTGTCTTTATGACCCTGCAGCAGTGGGAATTCTGAGGAAGCAGAGCTGAACAGGAGCCTGGCTCTGCTGGTGAGAAGTTTGATGTGACCATGTGGTGCCTAGAACTAGCCTAGAACTAGGCTTTGGTCACTCCTAAACCCTAAATTGGAAAGGGGAAATAGTGGTTGCAATTTTGATATTCATCTATTTAAAATCATTGCTGAACTTGTATTTTAGGTTTGGATACCACGTCTCATGATAAAGAGGACAGTAAAAAGCTATGCTGCATTTAGTGGACTTTTTGTAGAAGAACATAACCTTAAATATGAGTGCTTTGGATCTAACTCAGACACGGCCTGCTTCTGACACATAGTAAGACTAATTCATGCCTGTTGCAAATGGCTTGTGGTACTCAATCCTGCAGCCAGTGTTAAGAAGTTAGATGACTACTCTGGAATACAGGCAAGAATGAATTAAGAATTGCTGACAAGAACATACTTCTACACTCAACAGTTCTTAGTCAAGTCTATGGCAAAATTCCTTTTGGCTTTTATATTAAGGGAATAAAATTAGTATTTCTTTTTCTTTTCTTTCTTTTTTTTTTTTTTTTTGTTTGTTGGTGTGTTTTTTTGTGTGTTTTTCTTAATAGATTTTTTTTCCTTCACTGACCTTGAGTCACAGCTCTTCCAGTATTTCCTCATCTGACCCAGCCTTCAGAGTCTTAAATTTTCTGCCCAACACAACAGAATCTCTTTCAGAGCTCTGAAGGACAAGTGAAACTCTTCAAGTTTACCTTGTGGAGGAATGGGACAGGTGGGAGTAATTCATTTGGGGTGAATGTCAGAAGAAATGGTAGCAGATAAATATCTAATGCATCTGCCTGGTAGGTTGCTGGTATGTGAATATTTACTACTGAAACTTCTGTAATATTCGTTTATTAAAGGTCACAGAATCCCATACACTTTCATAGCAGTTTTTTACAACCAGGGTGACCAAAGCAAGAAATGATGCAAGGCTTCAGGGAGCAGCAAGGACAGGCTCCTCTGTAAGGGAAGGTGAACCAGGAGTCAAGAGTCACAGGAAGGCAGACAGGAGCACTGATCTCATTGACCAGCAAGCTGCCCCACCGTACCCTAACAGGTCCAGCATTGGTAACCACAGGCAGACAACAGTCCTGGTCAACAAGTCCATAATGATGAGGAAGGTGTGAGATCAAATTAGAAAGTCAAGTCAGTGGGTTGGGATCAGGGCCAGAGTCAGGGAGGTGTTAGACTGGGCATAGGTGTATCAAAAACATATCTCAGGTGAGCAGCAAGGGAAATGGCCTGAGCATAAAAGCAGCCCCCAAGCAAAGGAGAGGTGGGTTTTAATGAGGCTCTACAAGGCTAGACAGCTCTTTCTCTAAAGCTGTTCTTTCACAAGTCTGAACAAGTGGATTACATGGTTCTAATATATATCATGCATATATCAGAGAGCTGCCTGTCAACCCAGGCAGTGAAACTCTTTGGGATGGGGAGATGCACTCAAGGTCCTGATGAAAGGTTTTTAAGGAGCTGTGAACTTGTTTTATCAGATCAAGTGATGATAGGAATGGAAAAAACGTACAGGCTTTCAGGTTCATCAACTTTTATGTCCACACACTGCATCTCACTTCACCTTATCTCACTTTTTCATACTCATGTGATTAAGAATGGCAAAGTGAAATGTTGTTTCCCACAGTCACAGAAGTGAGAGCTAGTGGATGTTGAACTTAAAAAACACAGGATCATTGTTATGTTGCTTATTGAATTCACTCAAACATTTCAAATCCTTAATGGTGAGTGAGGATAAGATTATGAATGGTGAGTGAAAATAATATTAAGGTATTATAAGGTCTCACAACATTTTGTGTTGGAGTCTGTGTTTAGATCAAGAACCAAGGTATTGCTAATCCTGTAGAGGCTTTTTCATCTTAAAAGAATAAAGAAAATCATTCATCTCTCCCTTTTTCAATAAAAGGGTGTAATCAATGCAGAACCTGCCAGTTGCCCAGTTGAAAGATATAGCATTCCTGTTTATGATGGCAGGAGAGACATAAAAATCTCACAGTCCTTGGCGTACCTTCCATGTGGGTCTTGGCACCCGTGGCAATGCCATTTCACCCAGAAAACTGCTGTCTGTTTCAGTGTGGTAACCATGCACACTAGCTAGGGATAATTTTGGAATAGATCTTTACTTCTTTCCTTTAAGAAAAAAAAAAAAAAAAAAAAGGAAAATCCTTTAAAAAGAGAAATAGATTTTTGTTTTGGTAAAGTTAAAAAATGAAGGAGATGTACTTATTCACAGTGTAAATTCTTTGAGAAGCACAGAGTTCTAATTGTTGGAATGGAAAAATCAACTATTTAAGAAATGTAAAAACCCACTTTCTTATTTCAAGTTTGAAACATAGTGGCTCTCTGAGCCAGGACACACAAATTTTAGCTTTACCTTCTAGGATTTGGCATCTCGTGTATCCTGGCAATTAGTTTGGCCTGTACAGTAAAATTCTGGGCCTGAGCTTGATTAAGAGAACATTTATGAATAACATCCTCAGAAAAATTAAGGCCATGGCCAGGACCAGGCCACAGTCACAGTGAAGAGGTATGTTCTGTGGCTAAGCTGTTCCATAAAACAGAAGAACCAGGCAGCTCATAACTCTTTACATCGATAGCAGTCATCACTCTTCTTTCACAACTTGCTAAGCCCAATTGGAAATTCCTGAAATTTTCATTTTACTCCTTTCAAAGCACATTTGCTAATTTCAGTGGAAAACACCAGGCATGGTGGTATATTTATGAATATGATGCCACTGACATGATGGATGAATCATAGTTTTGCATGGGGAGGAAAAGACCAATCTATTTAATCCTCTTGAAAAAAAAATGGAAATTAAAAAAGCTGTTACCTATGTAAGGCCAGGTCCTGCAGCCCTTAGTCCCACTGATATGACTGAGGAGAAAAAGAGACCACCAGCCTTGTAAGTATTTGGATCTTTTCAAATTTTGATAGCCATTTACTACAAAAGTTTTTTGGTTTGCTTTGGTTTGTTTGTTTTTTTTTCAGTTATCAGTGCTCTTCTTAATCATTTCACAGGTATATGCTGGGATCAGTCTGGCTACTGAGTTGGCTCTTTGATAGCAGGCAGGTTGAACTGACCTTAAGGAGTTGGCTTACCAGAAAAGAAGTCATCAGGTTGAGGTCTCCCTCACCTTCAGGGTGATGTCTTCCCAGTGGGGCACTCCCTGCATCCTATGCCAGTCCTCAAATAGGCCCAACCACATGGGGCATAGTGAGGGTGCTGATGCCCACCAAATCCACATGCTTAGAAAGTCATGTCACTTTAAAACAGGGGCATTGGCAAAATCCTTTTAGAAAGGTAGTAGCAAGGTTGCTCTTTCCATCCTTTAGTTTCTTCCTCCCATTGGAGGGACCTTTGCTGCATGAGAGGTGAAGGAGTACTTCTCAGGCACTACGGAATAATTAATTTTGATGATTGTTCTCATGCTGTGCCCTATACAGCTGGTCCTTGTACCATCTGGTCAGAGGTGCTCTGGCAAAAGGCAGAACAGATCTTGATAATGCCCTCCTGTCAACAGAAAATCCACTCAGAGAGAAATGCTGGTTGTGCAAAAAATGCCACAACCACTTCCAGCAGAAGATGAGATATATTGTTATAAATAATGTGTGAACACACTACACATCAAAGACATGGTTCCTGTGAACCTTTGCCATTTTTGTGTTAGGAATCTTTTCCAGATTAGTTGTCTGGAGTCTTCCTATGCTCACTGAAGAGAAATTGTTACTCTTGGTAAGAGCTTCCTCATATCTTAAAATACTAGAATACTTCACTCACCTAAGAGGGCTCTAGAATATACGTGTTTGTTCTTTGACACAAAGTCATGGTGCTACAGTGAGTCACCTTGCTTGTAAAGCCTGGTGAGAAGAATCCCACCCTTAGTATGAAAGATGGAACACAGTCAGAGATATCAGAAAGTAATCCTGAAACAAACCATATGGATGAGGTTTTAAACAGGTGGGATTTTTTTTGTCTGTTGTTCCATTATCCCACAGAAAGGAAGGGTTGTATCTCAGTATGCTATTAAGCAGGAGGTTACAGATATCTGTGAGGATCCCCTACCTTCTAACATGTCAAAGGTTCGTTTTCATAGACAAAGGTCCAAAAATATCTTAGGGCCATTCATAAGGTTTTACAAACCTACCCATACCAGAACCTTGTATGCCAGAACTGCTTCCCATTTCCAGGTGCTCCCTTGTAGATTTGAAAGGATGCTTTCCACAATACTAGTGTCAAGTCTCTAGTAACATCTATCTTTGTTCTGCAACCACGTGCAAGAAGAGCAAGAGGTTATTTTGCTCCAAGGGGCACATATATCTCTGTCCTTTTCAATAAGCCAAAATCTTCTAGAAGCAAATGGAGTTCCTATCTTTCCACTAAGCACATCTGAGATGTAGCTTAGTCTTGGTCTTGTGACTCTCTTTAACTCTCTAGTGGCCACCAAAGAAAAACCAGTAAAAGGACTGTTCTGTGCTAGATGGAAGAGTTGACAAAGCTAAGGCAGGAAGTATAGGCAAAGTGTTCCAGAAATAAGGGACATTTTCAAGCTGTCTGAAAGACACATTTGCTATGGGGCCTATCCAAAGTTCATGACTACAGTGTCCAACAGAATTTCAAGGATAGCAACACAACCCTTGTACACTGCAAAAGTGGTTAGGCAGAGTCTCAGAGAAGGATCATTCCAGAGTGTCATGAAATCATAATGCATGTTAAGGGGAAAATGGGGAAGCCTTGCTACAAATCCTTTATTGTATACAATGGGGTAACAGTACCCCTTCCCACAGTATGGCATGTCTCTGAGCATTGCAAAAAGAATGTTGCAAACATGAAGAAAATGGTTCAAATTCGAAAATCAAGTCTCTGTGGATGAAACTGACACTTTTTCACTCTGATCTGCAAATAATATTTGGCTCCTGCCTAACCCTTCATACTGCTAGCTGTAAAGACATGCTAGAAGAAAACTGTTCTAGGCAGTGTAGTTAAAGGCCTGCCATTCTCTTTAAAAGATGTGCATTCTGTATGGTCCATTGAGTCAGCCTGGGAATAAGCTGGTTTCATTATTTTCTCTTTCCTGTTTGTAAGAGTTCTGTGCAAGTGTTTTAGCAAATATTCTCATGTATTTACTTACATTTTATATGAGATTTTCTGATTAGGTAAATATATGTGGCACTTTTCAGTAATCGCTCTTATAATCTGTTTCTTCTTATAACCTCAGACTCTGAGACCATAGCTATCCACACTGGTATAACTTGCAATATTTCATACCAAACAATGGGAACGGTGCCTTCAGGTCTTGTGTTAAAAGTCTGAATGTGTTTTTCAAATACACTTGCAGTATTAGGTGCCTGGCTTCATAAAAATCAGTTTAAACTGTATGACAGCTTTCTGTGCAGCTTGCAAAACACTGGTTTTAAGTACACATACTTAATCTAGGAAAGATTTTTCAGAAAGTTTTTCCCTTATAAAGCACTTCCACTTTCTTCAGAGAAGAGGTGGGTGATAAAAGATAAATGGTACATCAGTTGTTGCCATCTATAGAAAGTGTTGTCTGAATACTGGTGTTTTAAATGAAATGAAATATTTGATCTTCTGACTTTCAAGACCAGTCACAGAATTTGTTTCACACACAAGATGTGTTTACCAAGACTTCTTTTGAACTTGCACTGATTATGACTCTTCATCAACATATAAGTTGCTGATAAAATGAGTATGCAAATCACAAGAAAAATGTGTTATAAAAAATCGTAGAATTGCCAAAAAAATTACAAGGTTTCAGGGAAGATTTTTAATATCCATTTTATTTTTTATTTTGAAAAAAAGTTAACTGAAAACTGTTTTAAAAGTTAAATATCTATCATTTTCAATGGAGAAGGTGTTTTGAAGTGGTACAAAAATCTTTTCAATTGGGTGTATCTTGACAAATAAGGTATCTGCCTTGCTTATTTAATGTAATCCTTGATAGATATGAAGGGCTTTGCTCTCTGAAGACAGTGCAGTGTCTTTCTGAGTATCAGACAATCGTAGTTCCTGTTTTAGAGGAATTAGGCAAGAATGCTACTTCCAGCATCATCTGTTCTATTTTTTGCATATGACTATATAAATATGTATTTAATTTTCATTATCCAAAAATAGCTTGAAAACATGAATTAAGAAAGATCAAATAGAAAAAGCAATAGCCTTGATAGCCCTAAGCACAATGCTAAAAAACTCTTGAAAGTGAACTGTTCCTTAACCATGCTGTGGAATTTAGAAGTCTAGTTCATGATTGTTAACCTTTGATATCAGCAATAGTGACATGACACATCCCAACACATTTGCACATTCATTTGTTCACAAACCACTCTCTAACCTTGTTTGTGGTTTGAACTTTGATAATAATTACAAAACACAAATGTTACCAAAACCCCTTTATGAAATAAGGACAGAGTAATAAATCATAACTCACCATTATCTAAACTTTAAAAACAACATATGGAATAAAATTTGTTTTGGTTAAAGCAACGTCCTCAAAGTGAAATTTCTCACTTGTACGCTTGGAGGAAAAGCCAGTTCCATAAAATTGCCATTTTTGTGGGATTGTGCATGTTTATTTGCCTTCTTGGATTAAAGGCATACAAATACTCAGTAAATCAGATCCAGTCCAGCTCAGGCTGTTGCTGATAGTAAACATAATGTCTTTTTTGTCATAAATACACTTGCCTTTCTGAGAGGTATGTACTCTGGCTATGCCTACATAGACACAGCTTTTGGTAAATCATCTTGAGATGCATCTTAGCATTGGAATAAGTGCCAGAAATTTGTAATATTGCATATGAAACTCATTCAGATTGCAGACAATGCTCTAGTATTAACAATCCAGTTCACCTCATGGCAATCTTCACAGAAAACTCTTCTTCAGTGGTTTTTTGTTTCGTTTGCTTTTGTTTTGTTTTGTTTTATTTTTAAAGTAGAAGAGGGATAAAGGATATAAAAATACCATACAAAGGGGCTTAAAATAATTGTCCCAGAGCAGGTTATAATCTTCAGCAGTTTTGCAGATCAGAAATTTTATTAGTATGACACCATGACACTTAAAACATTTTGCTCCCTCCCAGTAAGAGGCAGGGGGGCCTCATTCTAGGTTCTGAAGGATGGTCACTTGTAAACACTTGCTCACCACTTGTGCCAGGGAAGCAAGGGGATGGCTGGGGGGTGATGTTGGTAGAGCGGGTGGGTTGTTATTTTCAGGAATTTGAATTTCCCACCTGCACAAAACCTGGGTGGGAAAGAGGGATGGGAAGCTACTATGTGCATGTGCTTTAATTTTCATAGAATGTAAAATGACACAACCACAGAATAAGAAAAAAGTGTGTTGTTGTCCCTTTTTTTCCCAGCTTGGGACTAGGTTTTTCCTTTTCCTTCATTTCTGTGAGTTAAAAGCTTTTGAGAGTTACCTCTCTGGCTACAGCTACGCCTCCAGCAAATGTGCCATTTCACCTTCTACTCCAGCACAGGTCTTTTCCTTCAGAAATCAAAAAGAACCAGGACAGGTCTGAAAGACTGGAAATTCAAGTGAAAGTTTGAGTTAAGAATTCTGACAAAGTATGCTGGAAAATTGTTGGAATAGCTTCTTTTACAGAAGTTGGTTCCCATTGCCATCCTCCTCATGAACACAGACTTATTAGATGTTTCTGTGTACCGTTTATGACTTTGCCTATTCCATTTGTCTATTGCAATCATAATACCAGAGTCTTTAAGACTAGCTTCTCAGAGCAAAATCAACTCTGAATTCAGATGAGGCTGCGTAAGACTTTGTTGAGTTGGATCTTGAAACCCTCCAAGAACAGATATTCCACAACCTCACTGGGCAGCTGTTCCAGTGATTAATTGTCCTTACCATTATTATTATTTTTTTCTCATTATATAGAGCTGAAACCTTCTTTCAATTTATGATCATAGTTTCTCATTTTCCAGTTGTGCACCTCTGTAAAGGCTTGGCCCTATCTTCTGAATAACTTGTAGGTATGGGAAGGTATTAGGTCTCCCCCTCCCTGTACCAAAATTCTCTTCTCCAGGCTAAATAAGCCATGTTTTCTCATCCTATCCTAATAGTTCATTGGTCTCAGCTCTGTGACTGTCTTGGTGGCCTTCAACTGGACCTGCTCATGTTTATAACTATCTTTCTTGTTTTGGAGTGGGGGGTGGGACAGGGAGACACGGGAACAATCTTTGGTGCAGTATTTCAGATGTGGCCAAGCAATTACTGAGTACAGGGGAATAATCATTTCCCTCAATCAACTGGCTACACTCATGTTGTTATTAGTCATGATACTGTTAGCTTTCTTTGCTGCCAGGGTTCCTGTCCAACCTTCTGTCCACCAGGACCACATGACTTCCAGGTCCTTTTCAGCAGAGCTTCTACCCTTCCAGTGAGTCCTCAGGCTTTACAATTGCATTGGGTTAGTGCATCCAAGTACAGGACTTTGCATTTGCCCCTCTTTCATTGCATAAGGTTCCCGTCAGCACTTTCATCCATCTTCTCTAGGTCCCTCTGAATGGAAGCTCTGCATGAGGACTGTATCAATTGTCATTCACCAGGTTGGTAAGGTTGCTTTTCCTCTGCTCCTCTAGGTCACTGATAAATGGTAAAGTGATGGGAGTCTAGTACCTATCATTTTATGGAAAAATAAGAATTTATACAATGGACTGAACTTTTAAGGGAATTAGAGACCTTTACGTGTGCATGCATGCCAATTGTAAGGCACCTATAGAGAACAAATTGAGATATATGTATAGACTTTTCCTTTATGAAATAAAAGGTCCTTCATATAAAATTATTTGCCCTGCAGGCATTCTTCTTAAGAATGTTGGGAGACTGAGTGGCATTGGAAGAGTTATATATGATGAGGTCTTGGTATTACTATCCCTAAATATCTGTGTATAGTAAGTCAAGTCTCTTTAAAGCACTGAGATTTTCTTCAAATCAAGTTTTCTTAAGTGGTAGAGGTTTGTCTCTTTTTAATGTCTCCTGTGTTTTGAACCATATCAAAATTTATCTGAAATTATGAAAGATGGGGAAAAAAAGCAAAAGAATAAAGAAATGGCAAGTCTCCCTGAGACTGAGAGAAATATTTTATTGTGAACTCACTATGAAAATGTGAAGGTTGACAACTCTAAAATTCTCTAGAAAAGACAGTTCTTCCTGAGTTAAGTTAATCATGTTAACGCCACCTTAAACCTTTGCAAACCTTGTGCCATGAAGTTCTACTAGAACAAAACATAACAAAACAAAACAAAACAAAACAATAACTCTTTACTCTCATCAGCTGATGGCAAAGGGAAAGAACAACCACAGAGAGCACTTTATATGAATGAGGTTTCTGCCTAGAACTCCTCTAGTGACACCTGTAGAGTCACTGCAACTTGACCAAAGTTTAGAGTTGCTTGAGTGAAAAAATTCAGAAAGGAGAGCTTCTTCATGGTCTCTTTTTCTTTTTTGTTACTTTAGACTAAAATTTGTGGATTTTTATTTGGTTATTTGTTTTCCTGTCCATAGCAAGGGGGTTGAAACTAGATGATATTTAAGGTCTCTTCCAACCCAAACCATTCTATGGTTCTATGATTCTATTATTCTATGATTCTCTCTCTCTCTCTCTCTTTTTTTTTTTTTAATAAGCAATAGACAAGTGGCTTGCAGAACCTAGGATATCTATTTCTCAAGATGTGGCTGCACAGTTATGTATCTAAGCTTTGGTAATAGACAAAATTCAATACACAGCCCATCCTCAACATTTCTTATCTAGAATCTCTAGGTAGTTCCCAACCAGCATGCAATCTCCTCTTCTTATTTGGAGGTGCCTCATTCAGTCTTGTGGAGGTCTAGGTGACAGAAATATCTGTATTTCCCTTTAGGAGTCAACCTGCTGTAACTTATACATATGTTAAGTCTTTATTGGATCTAGGTCTTGAATACTTGCTTGATTGTAAGAACATACCTGATTCAATTGTGATAGAAGTTTTACAGGTGTTATAGCTGAATTGTAATATATCAATGCTTGGAGGTACATCACCTCTTCCTTGTCTCTTAGGCAGAAATTTGCCCTGGAACAGTAAATGAACATAGACATGCAAATCAGTCTTTGCACTGTTATGCTGTAAGGTAAAGGCATCCATCATGAGGAGAGTTTGGCTTTGAATCCTCAATAAGCCACTTTTGCACCAGTACAGTAGCAGAAAAGACAATGACGGCTGACTTAGAAAGAATGCTCAATGTGGTGGTTTCACACTGATGACTAGCTAAACTCCACCACACTGCTCTCTCACTTCCCATCCTCAAAAGAACAGGGGGAGATAACATGATGACAAAAAAAAAAAAAAAAAGGCTCATGGGTTGAAATAAGGACAGTTAAGTTAAAGGAAAAGAGAAAAACAAACAAAGGCCACATGGAAGCAAAGAGAGATAAAACAGTTATTCTCCACTTCTCATCAGCAAGTGATGTTTGACCATGTCGTGGGAAGCGGGGCCTAAATACATGTAGTGGTTGCTCAGAAGGACAGATGTTTTCATAATGAGAGCCCCTCTCTCTCCTTCCTCTTCCTCTGTTTTTATTGCTGAGTGTGACATCATATGGTATGGAATATCTCTTTGGTCGGGTTAGGTCAGCTGCCTTGATGATGTCGCCTCCCCACTTCTTACCCACCCCCAGCCTACTGGCTCTGGGGTTCTGGAGAGAGTCTTGGTGCTGTGCCAGCACTGCACAACAATAGCCAAAACATTGGTGTGACAGGGCTGTTCTAGCTACAAGTGCAGAGCACAAGACTAATAGGCTGCTGTGGGGAAAATTAACTCCATCCCAGCCAGACATAGTACACTTATATTGTTCTCTTTCTAGGTAGGAAGTACTTCAGTAGCTAAGAGCTGTCATTGCAGCCCTCTGCTATTCACTGGTAGATAGCAAGCATTCTGTGATGCTTCCTTCTCTCCACATGTGCTGGATTAAGAAAGTGTGTTCTCTATCCTTCTTCTTCCCTAGTTTGCATACAAAGATTATTAATGAGTACGGCTCTTAGTGTTAAAAATAACAGTTAAGACTACAGAAAGTGGGAAACATTCAAAGAACCGAGGTAGGGGGGGTTGAGTTAGAAGCAGGGTGTTAAGCAAGCTTCACCTAAAGTCCTGCTTCTCATCTTCCAGAAGCTATGGGTACAGCAGACAAACAATCATCAGCATCAAATCCCTACAGAACGTGTTTATCTTGAGAACTCTCCTAAGATCCTGATCATCTATGAGTTTTCAGTAAAGAACCTGTTCATGATACACATTTTCTCTCAGCCCACTTTACTTGAATATTTTTGAAGGGCAAACACCTAAAGAGAAGGTACCACTGACTCATTCCAATCTTGTGCTTTAGATCTTCAGCCACACTTTTATACAGTTTCAGTCCTTGATTCTTTGTCTTTGCAGGGGCCTCAGACACTGGTGGCTATTCAGTCTCTCTGATTCTCCACTCGTGGTATTCAGTCTGATCTCTTGAGAACAGAAACACTTCAGCTCAAGTGTCTGGGCTTAACATGAGGGGATTTGGGTGACACTTAATAAGCAACACTGTATAGGAGATAATTTAATGTTCTCTTCTGGCTTCTGAATTTTCTAAATGTGTGAAAATCTAATCAGGGTTATCCAGCTCTCCTGCCTCAAAATATTATCATTAACTCTTTTATCGATAAATAATAGTATAGGGTTGTTATTCATATATATATCTAATCCTTATTTAAATCTTGCTAAATTCTTTGTTTTAAGCATAGCCTTTAGCAACAGTCAATTATATGTTATGTTAAAAAGTGTCTTCATTCATCATATTTAAGTAACTTACCTTTTAACTTCCCTGAATGTGACCATTCTCCCTTTTCAGAGCATCTGTTATACCATATATTCTTCTCTCATCCTTTGGCATTTATTTCATTCCTTGTTACTTATTTTTTTCTCTAAAGTGAAGAAATCCCTTCTTTTTCACAGATTTTCCAAACCTAGAAACTAGTTTATATCTTTGATAAGGCAGAACTGATTGTAGATGAGACCACACTTGATATGTGTCTTTACACCATTTTCTGCATCTTTTTATTCCATGTGTCCTAAGATTGTCTAGCTCTGTTGAATAACAGCTAAACAATACCCTCTCTTGCTTTGAGGGAAAAAAAAAAAAAAGAAAAAAGAAAATACACAAAACAAAAACCCCAAAGTATTTCATCACATGTACTCTCTCTCTCTCTCTCTCTCTCTCTCNNNCTCTCTCTCTCTCTCAAAAAAAAAAAAAAAAGAAAGAAAGAAAGAAAGAAAGAAAGCAGATGGAATATTTGAATAGTCCTAACCATTATGCTTCAGTATCAGAACTTTTGGTTTGTCTTTCATGGGGTGCACCCATAGCTGTAGTGTCCCGAAGTGTCAGCCTGCAGGCTCTTGCTAACCCATAAAGAATGTGAAGCATTGCTTTTCAAATTTAATTTATGTTTCTTTTTTTTTACAAAGAAAGTTTTATTACCCAGCTTCAAGCAGAGTTTGAAGGTGCTCCCATCCTTACAGCAAGCTGCTTCCCCTGCAGAAGATAGCAGTATAGAAAAAAAAAGTATATTCTAATAATGTTAATCTGATTTTTTGAGAGTTAAAAGCTGACTCTCAGTAGAGAAAAGTATCTTTTAAATAGCAGTGGCTAGGGAAGGTGTGGGAAGTCAAAATCAGTTTACACTGGGTATGCAACAGACTTTGCCTTCCTTGAGACCTCTCTAATTTTCCAGAGTGATTTAAAGTGTATATGTGAGTCTAGATTATATGGAAACCAGGACCAGAAAACTGTACAAATCAAATTGAAATCTGTCTTTCTTCTATCTCTTTTACCCATATATTTTTGTAATTTTTTTCTTGTTATCCTCAGCTATTTACATTATAGGTCATTAAGGGATGGGTGGAGGAGGATGGAACTAAAGTGATAATCTAGGATTTGTAACTAAATTCAGCTACTTTCTCTTCCATAACTTCTGGTAAGTCCTTGGTTGAGGCCTGTGCTCCCCATTTCTCAGATGTACTCAAGTAATTAAATATTCCTGAAAATGAGAAAAACTGGATACTCTACTAGGGTCCTGATCCTTGAGAGTCTTCAGCTCTTCATCTCAAAAAGAGAAATAAAATTACTTTCCTACTTTACAGAGTAGAAAACACAGGAAAGATGGCAAATAGCTTGGAATTAGTTCATTTCAGCTTAGTTTGACAGCATGGAAAAAAATTGAAGACAAGTGCCTGTGAATTTTCATAAAAAGGGGTAGCTGGGTAGAGGAAGAAGACTCAGATTAGCATTTTCACTGTGGAAAAAGCAATTATAACTTAGCTCCTTATCCACCTGAAAATGTAGCAACTAGCTGACGAGGCAGCACATGCATACCACTAAGGCATGTGTCAGGCCACTGTGGAGAGGGGAAGGAAGGGAGATGCTGTGGATGTGACAAAGAAGGTGGGAATGGGGAATATGGAACAGGGCATGAATCCATAGGAAGCCAGGCATCCAGAGCTGTTCTGCTCACTTTTTTTTTTTTTTTTTCTATTGTTTTGGGATTGTTGGTGCTAACATAACCTCTTTCTGTGAGGGCAAGAGTAAGCAGAACACAAAGTGTGGCAGTTGCTAACTTGAACCTTATGAAGCAGAGAAGCAGAGCCAAGACTGGTGTATGTGTCACTTCCGGGCAGAAGGAAAGCAACTGCAGTGCTGCTCTGCAAGAGTGTGAAATAGGGGTTATCTGTCTGGGAATGGGAGAGGGGATACGGTTGCAAGCCTTGTGTTTGGTTTGTGAGGCTTAATAGTTCTAGTGCGTATTTGGGGCCCACCAAAATGCAGCCAATATTATCTATACTCTCTCCTTTTTTCCTCAGGGGTGAAATAAGGACAGGCTTTCAGTCAGACCTTACCGTGTTTCCCAGCTTTTGTGGGTTTCAGTCAGACCCTTGTAGTTTAGTGGAGGGTATTTTTTTCACTGTGGTTTGAATACTTAAGAAATGTACTCTGATGTACCATTGTAATTTCTATTGGTTTGCATGTCAGCCTCATTATATAACCCCCCTTGTTTTTGCCTTCTAAATGCAAGCAAGTCCATTAGACAGCGTGTAATATCCCCCCCCTCGGTCTCATTTGTAGCCGTAGGGAGGGCGGGGAAAAAATGCTATTGTGTGAAGGAATAACTGGTTCTCAGTCAGAAGTAGTGATGCATGTCACATTGTTGGAGGGAAGCAATGGGAACCCTGGTCTAAAGCACAGGAAAATATTTGGATCCACTGCCAAGCTCCTTCTGTGCCCTTTGTTCATGCAGAAGCCTGCGGTGGCAGCCTCTGCATCTGAGGCTCCAGGCTCTGCAGGGCAGCTAGGCTAGGATATTTTTGAATATCCATCACTTAATACCAGCTGTTTTCCTAACCGTGAACATTAGTCAGCTCCTCTCTGGTATTAGCACTCTGTTGTGGCTTGACAATGCAGTTGTCCAATATTTCAATATTCTTGGAGGCAGGATTTACCCCTGCAGCATTTGGACTCCCAGGTGGGTGAGTGCAGCTCTAGCTTCTCCCTTGGAGTTGCACAGATATACAGGAGTTGAGGATCTAAGCAAAAACCCACCTTTCCTAGCCTTTTCTCTCACCTCCATGGCAACACACAGAACATCATTTTTCAGTTTTATGAAGACACGCTTATCAGGATTCCCCTTCTTTACAAAATGAAACAATTGCTTTTCCATTATACTGACGTTTTTCTCTGTGGGAACTGCAAGGGAAAGAGCTCTGCCAAATATATCCTGGTTTTACTTCTGTTTTAACATATGTTGTCTTGAATCAGAGAGAGGTCTCCTATGCCCAAACATGATTAAATAACATATAAGTTAAGTCTTTTTGAGCTGAGTGTGTGTTATAAAAGCCGCTGTGAGTCAACAGCAATTTTAAAGTCTCAGTTTTGTGTGGTCCTTGTTTGGAGAGTATTAGGCATAAAGTTGTCATACTGGAGCTCTAATGGGTGCACTCAGTAGGTGTGATTTATGGGACTTGTTGCCTTCTGAGAATGAAGTCATGTAGTGTATTAGGGTCGCCCTGAAAATGAAGCAATTAAATTTTGTCATCTTTCTTCCAAAGGTGCCCTGATTGGGGGTGAGTGCAAGCATGGGGGAATGTACAGTGGGGGGTGGGAGAAAGAGGTGATTAGATTTCATGTGTTGATGAATGCTTATAACACTTTCTCTAAAGTCTTTAATTGAATTTAATTTGCTGAAGCCTAGTGCCACGTCTGGAGGCAAACAGCACATCTTTTACTTGCCAGTTCTATTTATATTTCTGTGAAGTAGATCATTGTAATGTATACAGATGGGCAATAACTACAAAGTTATTGCATAATTTTTCAAAATTTTATGATTGCCTTTCCTACTTCCTCTTAGAATAATGGCTCCACTGTACAGCCTGCAGAACATTCACTATATCTTTCGTACATTTTACCACTTCAGCTGATTTTAATTTATTGGAGACACATTAGAAGTGGTAGGTAAACAATCTACAGAATGAATCCGATTTATAAGACAAGGAAGACTTGAACAAGTATTAAGTTGCTTCGGAGATCACTTGGTGAATGCAAATATATATGATTTTTCATCTCTCTGACTTGGCAGCAAAGGGCAGTGAGTGTGTGTGGGGAGGAAGTTAACTGAAAGCCACCCACTGCCAGCTTTACAGAATATAGAACAAGTTTGTGATAGGATGTCTAGTGGGATGGAAAGTCTTTCTGGACAATTTGCAGGTTTAAACCTGCCTCAGGGAAAGTTTCAGACCTTCTACAAGAAATCCAATCCCCTTTCAAAAGGGTGAAGCAGGCTTGGTGTTGCCACCCTGGAGCTAGCCAGAGTACTCCTGACCTGTGATCATCTTTTGTTTCCGGGCACCTGCCCCACCCCACCCCCTCACCCCCCAAGTGCAATCTGTTGTACTTCCATTTCTGAAATAATGAAGTGCAACACTTTTTCCTGAGTTGTGATTATGAGTAAACTAATTTGTGAGGGTATGTACAATCTATCTCCCATTTAAGTCAATGGAAGTCTTTGAGTTGATAAAATGAGTGTTGGATGTGTCCCTAAAACAACTGGGTTTAAATCCTAGCCACACTGAAGCTGATGGCAAAGAGAATTTGGAATTTCACCCCAGTGTCTATGCATCATCTCGTATATTGGCAAAGATTATCTGCTTCCCCTGAAGGCAGAGCTAAGTGCTTTAGAACCACATGCTGCTTTTCTTAGTCTGACTTCTGAAACCTGTCCCAACTCAAGTCTGTGATCCTGAGAACCACTAATAATGAACTATATGAATGCCAGTTGAGCTGGTCTTTGAACCCCTTTCTGGGACTGGCTTATGAGTACATAATTGACTCTCAAAACCAAAGACCTTTGACCTAAATATTCAGCAATATATCCCATTCTGGGAGCCCAGATAGAAATCTGTCAGAGACACTTGATTTTCAAAAGGGTCCCAGCAACTAAAGATCTTGACTTCTCAAACAGCTTCATGTTGTATAATCAAAAATTTGGATACCTCAACCTCATTAGGTAAAAATTTATGAAATTTTTACAGCACACAGAACCTATGAAAGCTTACTGTAGAAGTATGTTTTGGGGTTGAATTCCCATTCATCTTTCTTTGCTTGATCATTCTAAATAGAACTATCAGGACTAATAACTGATTAAGGTGGCAAAAATGGTTCTGTAAGATGTTTTTGCCAGCACAGAGATCGTATATCCCCATCCAACAGCAATGGATTTTTATCAATGTTGTCTGATTTTCATTCAAACCTGGGATACAAAAGACCATTTCTCATTGTTACTTACATAATTTTGTGATATTTCATGTCTTATCTAGTATTATAACAAATTTGACCCATTACGCACTTTGAATAAAGGACATCTGCTGTGTTTTGTTCACTTTTCCCTGAAGCATAAGGACTCTGACTTTGCTAGACAAATTGTCTCAACAGACTGCAAGTTCATACTTAGTATTGCCTCACATACTTCATAATACTACTGTGAACAGAACTATAGAAAATGTTCTTTAAGGGGTTTTGTTGTTGTTGTTTTGTGTTTTGTTTTGTTTTGTGTTTTGTTTTGTTTTGTTTTTCATTCTACTTAGCAGTTTAAAATTGGAAGAACAACTAAAGTCAGCAGTTTTACAGTCTCCCAGGGGCCTTCTGTCCCCTGACTGAAATCTCTCAGCCTTCAGCATGAATATTCCATAGAGCAGAGGAAGGTAAATCTGTCTAACCTTCACCCCTGCTGCAAACACCAAAACTTATATTATCAGCATTCCAAATCGTAAGTTTCCCTTTCACATGCAGACAACTGTTCCTTCATATGAAGTCAAAAGCATTTTAGATTCCCAGTCTCCTCAAAGGATTTTACTTTTGCTTTTTCCTCTTTCTGTATTTTTTAATACTTTGGCATAGTCAGTTCTTTCACCATATGGAATCACTTCTACCTCCTTATCCCCTGTACACACTTTCCCACTCAACATGATGACATGTGACCACTCAACTCATAAACAGGAGTTAGGGAAACAGAGGTTAAACCACGGGCACCAAAAGTGGTTTTGAGAATGCAAATGTGGAAAAAGTGGGATAATCCACAAGCATGTGGTTTGTTACCATCTGCCTCATGCTCTGAATGTATAAGCACATTCACCCAGAGTTTACAATTGAAGGGATACAATGTTTTTTTTTTTTTTTTTTTTCCTGGTAAAAGACTGTGCATTTTGGCTTGAAAAGCATGCTTGCTTCCCTTCCCGTGGTGAGATTACAGGTGCTGCACGCTGCTATTATGGTTGATCTTTTTCAATAAAGATTCCACATGGGCCAGGATACTAAACACGCAATTCAGCTTGATCATGATGAATTGCCTATAATCCATCCCACATTTATCTTCCTCCTGCAGCCCCATCTAGCGGTTCACTGCTTCTGTTCATCTGCCTTGTCTCCTACCTACATACATACGTGAATGACAATGTGTAAGTAAAGGTATGCATAGATATTGAAATACATGTAAGGAAATGCACAGTTTCACCCACATGTGTACATTATGGGGCAGGTTTCAATAAACATTTAGCATTACTTGGGCATTATTTAGGTGCCTGAGAGCTGACATGCACAGGCTGAACAACATTGCCCTGTGGTGGCAGGGAGCCGAGGTAGCCCATCCTCTCAGACACAGGGAAAAAGCCATACCCTGGGTGTCTGGGCACAGCTCCTATCACCAGCTGGGCCTGCTTCAGGCTGTTTGCCCCACTGCCTCATGGACTTGCCACAAAAAGTAGCTGACTTTTCAGAAAGCTCATTCCCAGAAGATCATGAGTGGCTGTCAAGTGCAACTGATAAGAGGAATTTTATATCTCTTAAAAGGAGTGGAAGGTAGTATCTACCAAAACGGTGTAAGGTGTACTAGCAGGGGAAAAAAACAGACTGCTGAATGTGAAAGTGGGCCCCAGGTTTTGCACTTTGACTTGTCTTTGTTGTAACTATCCACCCCACAGATGAACACTCCAACCTCAGCACTTTTTAAACTGCCTCCCCACCCTCTGGCCCTTTCCTGACCGGTGTCAGATACACATGTCCTAGGGCACAGCTCTTCTGGGACGCTCAAGTCCTCATGTTCAGTGAACATTTCAGCCAAGACACTTTAACACCACTGCTTACTAGGAAGGAGAGGTTAACTGTACTCAGGAGGGCAAAGGCTGTGAAACAGGTAGAGCCATTTCAGAGAAACAGTAGACCAAAAAATTGCCAGAAGTGCAGATTGTGAAATCTGTCACCAGAGATGATAGCAACAGACCAGAACCATGGCTGTAATTAACATCTGTAATTAAGTCTGCTATCAGTCAAAAGGTGCTCCAAGGACCGGGAGACACAGGACACAAGGCCATGTTTATGGCACAGCCCAAGGAATCACTCCTCCTACCAGCCACCCTTCTGCCATGTGGGTGACCCACTACATGGTTTCTGGACCTGCAGTTCAAATACTCACATGCGCTCATCATACTCCCCAAAGTAACCACGTCTTTTCACAATACAAAGGTCTAATGAAACAAGGAGCTGGTGAGCTGAAATTTGGAAGTTTGGCTCTCTGGTCTGCTGCTGACAGACTTCATCCAGGTCATTTCACCCCCTGCGTCATCGTCTCCCACCTGCAGAAAACAGTGTTAATAATATTTAACTACCTCATGGCACTAAATTGCAGCTTAATTAATGGTTTGCAAAGCACTTTGAAATGCTCACTTGAAATAGGCAAAGGATAATTAACAACACATATTTATTTAGTGAGCTTTCCTTGCCAGGCACAATCTTCCTAAAATTCCCCTTGCAATAACTGTTTGCACTTCTCTAGGAAAAACAAAGTGGTTCAGCCAGTATGTTTTCTGTCGGGAGACTTTTTGCTGCATGAATCATATGGTTGAAACTTGAACAGAGTAGCTGCCAAGACGAGGGGCAAACATCCTCCTGAATGGGGCGGGGGGTGGTGGTGAACAGATGCACAAGTGTTCATGCTCCCACAAAAGTGTGTGCATTATACCAGGCAGCCCTAACAACACAGTGACAAGGCTGGTCTACACTTCTGAGCTTCGCCAAAACTGGCCCCCGTTCTTCTGTAGGACTGCTGCTCACAGATATATGTGAATATGGACAACACCAAGATCTTTGTCCAGGAAAAGTCACAGATCGAGTTAGCTGCTACAGCAAGTTGTACTCTGTTCATGCAATGGTTGCGGCACAAGTGATGTAAGGTGAGATACAGCCCCCAGCAGCAAATGAAGCTGCACACAAGAGAACACGGCCTGCCTGGGAGTCTTTGCAGGATCCTGATTTCTAGCTGTACCTGCAGAGCTGAAGAGGAGGCTAAGCATTAATTTTGGTTTGAATGAAGAACAAATAATTTCCAGTAAAAAGCTATGTATTCTTGGATAGGACTGCACAAAATAATTTTAGGTCTAAGTTTTGAGTTCTCCATGGAGAGGTCATGGTCACTCACTCCAGAAAGGAGTGACTGAGGTTTTCATGATGCCCTACTGATTCTCTACCTTTTTTCATTTCCTTGCCCAAAAAATGAGATTGGAAGAAAACTGTCTAACAGTTTCTAACCTGTCCCTGATGTTACGGGTGAGAAGGGGGGATTTCAAAGCAAACAGTGGAACTTGATACCTAAACCAAGCAGACTTTCCCTAGTTAGTCTGTATGATAGCTAACGCTGAAGATTGCTCTTGAGGCATATTGTGAAATCCTGCCTTCTAATGTAGAGAGAGGCTTAGGATAAGTTGTAATCGCATTTCAGTGATAGTCTGGGTTCAGAAGCTCAACTTCATGGGCCAGGCCTTGAAGAACAGTAAATAGGAAAATAAGCCCAGCGAACCCTCTGTGCACATGTTGATAATGTGTGACTTTCGAAGAGATCACGTCATTGAAGAAAAGCACATACTGAAATGGCTGCTTAGAGGCTTTTGGATAACCTAGAGCTATTTAACAACATTGATGACTTTTGTTTGCTTATGTCAGCATTGCTAACCTGAAACTTTCATAAAATGTGAGTCAGCACCCTCAAAATAAGGAAACTAGTTTTAAAATCATGGCATTTCTAAAATAAATAAATAAATATAGCTTGAGTTTTTACTTTACCTCCTGATGACCTTCTGATTTTTAAGTTTTTAGATCTCCTTTTCAAGATTTCATCTCTAATCCCACAGGTCGGAAAGCTGTTTGTTTTTCTTTCAGTGAAAGTAGAGATTATAAACTAATCATGTGTCTTTGTCAACTGAAGCTGCAAGAGCATCAAATGTAGAAAGACTCAAAATCAGTAAAACTGTCAAAACAGTAAAGTCTGCCTGTTGCATCCTGCAATACAGCTCTCACAGCTGCCTTTGATCCAGCACCCCCAGCCCCAGGTGGGATATCACAGGGGCAGGGTCATTTGGGTGCAGGGACACAGGATTGTGGGGCAGGAGGGGAGCCCACATCTCAACCTCACTGCCCTGGCCACTGACCTCCACATAAAGCATGAGTTCCCACCTTCCCTCACAGCAGGTCCAGGAGCAGCTTTAATGAGATCAAAGAGGCTGCCTGCAGAATAAGTTATTAATCTGGGTGAGGCTGGAGCAGATTTCAGGTTGCCTCTTAATTCAAGAACAATTCAGCCGGTAAGGTCAGGCTTCTCCCTTTCTTTGGCTTAAGCTGACCACAATGCAGAAGTGCCCTCTAATGTTGTTCATTAAATAGAGGGCTTGCATGCTCAAGCAAGACTCCTGATAGCTGCAGGTGTATTTTTCTTGGGAAGTTAAATTGCTAGAGAAACAAAAGTCTTGGTTAGTTTAATTTGGCAAGACAAAAATGCCATCCTAGGGGAAGACTTTATTTAGTAACTTTATTTTTCTCCTGTTAACTTAGATATTTTGTTGAAAAAAGTTTAAAGGTTCAAAAGTTCATAAGAAGCTTTATTTTGCTTTATTAAAAGAAAAAAAAAATCCCCAGCTGGACAAGACACTACATAGATTAACTTGATGTTAGAGAACTTGTTGATTCTGAAAATGACAATTCATTAGTTGTTGTGCTATAGTTCTAAATCATTTTCTGTAATACTCATTTGCCTAATATTAGAGTATATATGTCCAGTGCAAAAGGAAAAGGTGTCTGCTGGCTGTTAACAGAAAACCTGGTTTTGCTAGCATTAGCTATACAACATGTAATTCTAGCAATAATTCTTTTTCCTTAGTGGAATGAGGTCTAATTATTTCCATTGCTGACATTTCCCTACTCTAATGAAGACATACTCTTCACCACTGGGAGCCTCATCATGATTCTTCTCCAGACAAAGCCAGGAATGTTCAGCAAGCCACAAGGTCAGCTACTAGGTGACAGCTGGCACTTGAAACTAAGAGACAAAAATAGTGTACAGTTTTCATGCATACCCTGTGGGCAATTAATCTGGATGGTTTTAGTGGGGGAGATACAGAAGTCACTGTGGAGTGAAATATTAATCTTTTTCCTACGCAGCCTGTGTTCACAATATAAAACAAATTCTGCATGTGGCACCTTTTAATATACTAAAAATAGGATTCCCATACCACACACAGTGTATCCTATTTTGGGTACTTCAGCTTTAGGAGTACTACAGCAAAGGATCTGATAATTGAGAGAAGGTAGAAAAGGCAAAAATAAGGTTAACTAAAGTCTTACAAAAGGAAAGAAGTCATAAAAGAACCATGATCTAACCACATGGGACTGACTTAACAAGAAGAAAGAGAGCTTGGAAGAAAGAAACAAGAATGTACTACAGGAGAATTAACAAAGAACAGCAAAGAAGGCCCACTGCTTGGATGGAATCAGTAGATACTGCACTGTGTGTTGCATGTACCTGCTGGGACAAATGAAAACATCACAGAGGATTCCTCTGCCATATCTGAGCTTGCTTCTTCTGGTCTCCAAATGATCAGATCCAGGAGCAGGTTCACAGCACAGAAAATGGCAACAAAATTCATTAGTATCCAAAAATAAATGTTTGTTGAAATATAGCAAGGACTTCAAAGGGCAGTTATGGGGATTAGGGTATAAAGATTTCTTGCATGAAGGGCAGAACAGCTCCATGCCTCCTTTTCTGAACAAACAAGGCAAATGTTAGTGGAAGGGATGAATGACATCGGTAAGGCACGTGTGCAAGGGAAGCTGCTTGCTTGTGACTTGAATGGGTCCTAGAGCCTAGAGCTGCCTCACAGAGAGCCTTGACCTTCGGAGGGCAGCTGGGAGGTATTTCTGTGGGTGGTTTCGTAGTTTATGTTTCCTCAGAGGATCCTCGGACACTTCAAGCAGCTACAGCCAGATTAGATAACCAGACAGTCTTTGCAATTCCCACTGTATAGCAGGTGAAACAATAAAAAAAGTATTGAGTAAGGAACATTAATCTGCATTCAGAGCTTTTTAATAAATTACAAATAAATATATCTGCTTCAATCCTTTGAATTCTACCCTCTTGTGTTTAGCTATGTGTTATTAGTGGCAACATAATCTCGGTGAGCTGTAGGCCCAACGAAATCATGAGCTATTTTTAAAAAAAATAAAAATAATCTGAGCAGGGATTTAAAGCAGGGTGTGGTGGAACTGTGAGGGTGAAAAGTTTGACTGCATATCAATAAGCAGTTGGGAGCTCCTGGCAATTCTTTCACTTCCCCTTCAGTGAACACGAGATTTTCATAGAGGAGACGATGCCACATTTTTGCAGCTTCCTGTTTCAGACCTAGTTTATGCATTCCCCAGCAAGAAATCAAAAACTATCACAAGCTGCCTCTCATCCTCTGAACAAACTTTTTCTTTCAGGCACTTTGGATAAAACAGAGAGAATGCCACAGAATTTTATATTTAAAATTGTAGTGCTCCCTGAATATTATGTTCGACTCCTTGTGGGAGGGGGTCTGGGAGGATATTTCCAAAGTACTTTCTGGCCTGCCCAAAGCACAAGCTGAAGGAGACCTTCCTGTACCCTCAGGAAGGCAGGAAGGGGGAACAGGCATGAAAGACAGAAAATGAAGTTGTTATAGAAATTGAAAAAAAAGTGAAAGCTTTGAACATGGAGGGTATAGGAGACGACAGGGAATAATGGATAGGGGATCCAGGCAAAATGTCCATCCATAATGAGAATCAGAAACTGAAGATTAAACAAAAAAGCAATCTAAAAATGTAGACACTCATCTTCATCCCCAGTTTTTATTGAACTTTGTCTGGATAAGGGGAAGAATGAATGCTGTAAGAGCTGTATTGAAGAAAATGGGTTTAGCAAACTGGACTGCTTTGCTCATGGTGATTTATGAACAGGTTTAATGACCAAGACTCCTGCCTTGTCTCCTTAAATATTGCATTGGTGTGAAAAACCTTCTGCAAATTATTATGTTCAGTATAAATGTAGACTTAGGTATTTATTTTTAATTATAAAGCATTCCTAATAAGTGCAGTGTTTTTGTGTTGGCTGGTGTGCATCAATGTAATCCAATGCTGTTGATTAAAATATTTTGGTTACTTTTGGTGAATTGGTCATCATTATAGCTTTAGAAAAAAAAAAAAAAAAGTGATAGTGGTTCCAGACAGCTATTTTTTCTGAATTCCCTGTAGCAGATTCTTTTTCTCTAGGCAGGAAACTTTAACAACTCTAAATGAATGGGCCAAAGGAAAGCAGTGGTTTTGTACACTTCCCTAACATTCATGTGGCTTGGGCTGGTCTAGAGGCTTGGAAGTCTTGCTTGGGGACTGTGAAACTTGCATTTTCGGAGTACTCGACAGACATTTTGGATAGATGACAACCACCTCTTTTCCCTAAAGTCCTTCATTCTAACTTTTCCATTAATATTTACTTTTTCCAGTCACTACATCTCACAGAAGGGTTGGGGATTTTCATTCACTGCTAAAGCTGTCAATCAAAATTGGTGTGTTTGTTTTTTTTTCTTAGATTATTTCTGAAGTCCATCCTCCCATCTCCATATACATAATTAAAATTGGTGACAAAGCTCATGTCATTCAAACAGTGTCCTTCTGCACAGTTCCTCTGATATTAGCATCTCCCCTCTCCCCTCACAGTAGTCAGGTCTTTTTTATTTCACTTTCATCTTTCTTCATGCTTTTTTGTCTTCGATGCCTAATTGAGATCCTTGTCTCCTTTTTCATACTCCTATGGCATATAAGTACTAACATACTTAAATCTGTGGTGAAACAGCAAACAATTGCCAGTTGCCATCTTGGAAGGGAAGGTTCAGGACTAGTAAGGCAGATCAAAGCAAACAGGAAGCCTTGGATACTTCTTTTAATAAAACTGAATGCTATTCCAGCTCTCCCTCTTCTAATATAGAGTAATACACTTTTCTGAGGTTCTCTCCTTACTCCCTTTGTCCTGCAAGCAATATTTATTTCTTATGAAACTGGTGATCTATAGAAAAATATATTTAGGAACTAATTTTTTAAGGTTTTCAGTCAATTAAGGGTGTCTCCAGGTTTTCTCTATTTTTTTTTCTTTTAATGTAGCCATGATGTCCTGAAGAGAAAGAGAATTGCTCTCAGTTTAATTTAAGATTATCACGAGAACACAGAAAGCTGAAGATTGAACCTTTAAATAAATCTTCTGTGAACCTGGGGTTGCAGAAGGGCTACAAGGTTTGACCATAGTTTCTCCTTCACTTTTATTAACCTGATTATTCACCAGGGCATTACATTTTTCAGGTAACTATATCCTCCACCATCTCCTCTATCAAACATATCCCCATTGTGCATTCTTAAAAGGTGGTTTTGAAGTCAGAAATTTCTTCTTTTCATAACAAAAATGAGAAGAAATAAAATGTGTCAATGCTCCAAAATCGTTAGTCTAGTTCTGTGTGGTGGTTTTACCCTACTGGGCAGCTGAACTCCACCACAATCGCTCTCTCACTCCCCCTCTTCAAAGGAAGAGGGGGAGAAAAAAAAACTCACAGGTTGAGATAAGGATAGTTTAATTAGAGAAGAGGAAGAAAAAAACCAACAAATATATATATATGTACAAGCAAAGCCTGTGGGCAAGCACAGAGGAAAAGAGAAAACAAGTGATTCTCCCACCAACGAGCGATGCCCGGCCACGTCCTGGGACACAGAGCCTCAATACCCGCAGTGGTTGATTGGAAGGACAGACGTCTTAACAACGAGAGCCCCCCGCCTTCTCCTTCCCTTTCCCAGCTTTTATTGCTGAGTGTGACATCATATGGTATGGAATATCCCTTTGTTTGGTTTGGGTCAGCTGCCCTGGTGATGTCCCCTCCCCACCTCTTGCCCACCCCCACCTACTGGCTTTGGGGGGTCTGGAGAGAGCCTTGGTGCTGTGCCAGCACTGCTCGGCAGTAGCCAAAACAGTGGTGTGATACCAGCGCTGTTCTAGCTACAAGGGCTGCTGCAGGGAAAGTTAACTCTATCCCGGCCAGACCCAGTACATTCTGTCACATTGCTTCATTCAGCTGTACCTGCAGATGTTAGCTGGCACTGTGTAACCTGTCTGAACCATGATTAGCATTCATTTGGGCACAAGTCTGTCTACTAGATGTACCCACCTTTGCTTAATACTTTAATCCTTGAAAAGCCAGAGGATCACATAAAATAGAGGAAAATCAAGGATCGTCTTAAAATCAGTTCACAGAAGTTACATTTATATTGTCCAGGGAAGGACTTATCTTCTCTCTGAAAATTATTCTAATGCAGTTGTGTGGGAATACTTAAGCCACATGTGACATCTGGTGAAAATAAAGATTTATTTTGGCTGAACTGACAATATTAGCAGATAGAGATCCATCTTTGAACTAGATCTTAGTTCATAGCCTGCTGCTGCCCTGGGATTAATTTCAGAATTTCTGTTTGTTTTAATATGAAGAAATTACTTGCAGCTGATTTTTGAAGGTCTTTGTATTCTTTAAACAGGCAAGCTACTGAAAAGAGATGGAAAAGTCAGAAAGGACTGAAAATGACAGTAATTTTAGATGACATTGACTAAAACATTTTCCTTTCAGTTTTGCAGAAGGGTTATCCTAATCCTGCAGAAGTTAATGGCAGTCTTGCCAAGAGCTGGAGTTTCATGCATTTGTTCTTGCCATGCTGTGCCTTTGCAAGAGAATGCTCTCATTTTGTGGTCGTTTGAGCTGTACCACTTTCTTCTGCTCGGAAGCACTGTTGTGACAATGCCCAGACACACTGTCAGTCTGTGTCCTCCTGTCTCTTGCAGTGACTCTCCTTTCCTTGGATA
Organism: Anseranas semipalmata; assembly: GCA_013399115.1. NCBI lineage: Eukaryota > Metazoa > Chordata > Aves > Anseriformes > Anseranatidae > Anseranas > Anseranas semipalmata. The sequence goes on from VXAA01000774.1 coordinate 40,518, forward strand.
TTCTTCTGGCTGTTGGACCATCCTTTGCCTGGCTTTGTCCAGGAGGCAAAGTGAATGCTTGTAGACACAGAGAGCTAGACAGAGAGATATCTAGTGTAGTTGTTGATTCCTGCTGTTTTGTTCTGTTTTGAGGGTGTCTGGTTCCAATGGTGATTTAATGTAGTGTGTGGCATTAGGGGCTAGCAGGGGGAATTAGTACAGCTGAGGAGGTGAGCAGTGCAGTCTTTCATTGGTAGAATTGAGAATGGCCAGGTTTCAGTGACAGGGAGTGAGACTTGAACAAGAGCTTCCAGCCTCTCACTGTCATGCAACTAGGCCTGTACTTGCCTGATTACCTCTGCAGTCTCTCTCACTCTGTTGTGTAGCTGTTTGCCTTATCTGCGATTTTCTTACTTATTGCACACAAGGCTGCAAAGCAAGAAAGAGTCCCCAAGGGAAGCTACCTGTTGGGCATGTCAACTGAAAAAAGCATGACTAAAAGGCACATTGTCCAAATGCAGCCTATCAGTATATCCTGCCCCCATATGAAGCCTCCCTGCTCCCCTTCCGTCATTCCAAATAACCCAATGCACATCACTGGATTAAAAAACAAAACAAAACAAAACAAAGAAAAAAAAACCTGACAAAAAAAAAAAAAACACGCTTGAAAGTTCTGAGAATGTCAGTGTGTATTGGGAACACACGTTCTTATGGCTAGTCTGTTTCTGTCTCTCAAAGCTACTGTCTTCCCATCACATCTACAGTCATGAGCCAGCATAGAAAAAAAATCTGCTCCCCTTCACCCCACTGGAAGGAGGCAATTGTGGGTAAGCAGATAAGGTGGTCAACAAAAGATGTTTCTATATCTTTATTGCATGTATAATACTCAAACTTCAAGTTGTTTTTCTTCTGTGATTCAAGTCAAAGTTTTCAAAGTAGTTTGTTATACATCCCACTTTACTGTGGGATCTCCTCAGAGCTGACAAACCAACCAAATACATCATCATTTGGCCTTCCAGGCAAACCCTAGCACACTGTAGAGAGTTTTGAATGGGTGAAACTTTACTGCTAACATTGATGTCCAGGGATGTTATTAAGAGAATCAGTAAAGCTGCCTGGGTGTCTGTTCTTTTGATTAAAATACATATTTCAAGTGCTAGGCATAATTTATAGTATCTCTTAATCAAAGAGATCACGGTTTTATCATTGTAGCTGTAATTTGTCTACCTAGATTTCACTCAAATTTTTAAATTAAGTGGGTTTGTTCTGAATTTTCTGAGCTAGTGTTCTGTAGTGCAGGTAGTCCCACCGAGCTCAGTTCCCAGCTGCAAAACCAACCAACCAACCAACCAACCAAATAAATAGAAGGAAGCTTTTGAAAATTTGATGGTTTTCTCCACATTTATGCCATCCTGTCTGATAGCAAAATCTGTATTATACAGAAACAGCTTGCTGCTGCAGTCCATCACATAGACTGGACCAAGTGACTTCATCAGAAAGTATACAGCATAGAGCACTAGAGAATCCCTCAAAGGGCAAGTTGACAAGTGAAAGCCAATGCAATCTGGAATTGTTGTTTGTTTGTTTGTTTGTTTTTTAACCATTTTATTTACTCTTTTGAATTTCCTACCCAAAGATAAGTTAGCCCATTGAGCCAAGTGAATCAATTGAATATTTCAGGGAGTAAGTGTGCTAATACCCTTCTGAGAAAAACTGTCCATCATCTTTTAGACCTGTAGTCACCTTTAAGCAGACTCCTGCCTCTTCTTATACTCTTCTGGTTCCTGAGAATTTGTGAACCCAGTTTCTAGTCTGTATTAACTCCAAATAGTTGAGGTAAATCGGTTTCTTCCCCTACCTGAACTCCCACACCTGTGCCTTCACCAGTCCACATAATCCCAGCCATCTTGTACAACAACTGGGCTAGTCAGGGAAACAAGACTTCCACACCAGAGTAGAAGGCCTTTCAGCCTTAAACTTTACCTGAAGTCCTGCTTAGGTCAAAAGTTACTGACGGTCTGAAGACTGCTCTGTCTGGTTTATGTGACAGTAACTGGCAACCTCAAACTAGTTCCATCTGAACAGACAGTTTTCTTCTAGCCACTCTCATGGATGGCTTCAACTGGAGAAATCAGAGGAATGACCAAACCTCTTATTCAAAGAAGAGGTGGTTGCATGTATAAAACCACCTTCTGGGATGCATGTGGCAAGGTCATGATCTGAGGATTAGGCTCAGCTGTGACAAAGTTGTCTGTGCCTTTACAGGGCACATTTGCTAAGGGGACAGAAAGGATAAAAGGATTTATGTGGAGAAGGATGAGAGGAGGGGGATATACTCAGGATATCATTTCAGATGATCACCTTGAAATGCAAAGAATAGACTTGGGCTTGCTGAAGAACTGGCCTGCTAAGCACGTGTCTGCTCTGTAGACTGATGGAGCCATCCATCTCTCCTAACTTGGCATCTTTCAACAATAACATATTAATAACACATTAAATTTAAAAAGACATCAAAGGAAACTGGACACTAATGAAAAACAAGCCTTTCCATTATCCACTGTAGAAATAGGCAAGGTGAAGTACTTTGAGGAAGGTCAGGCTTTAGAAGATATGGGAAGAATGGATTATATTTTGCTGTTTTAGATTCTTGGCTGCTCTGCTGTCCATGAATTACTTCTAGATGGAGAGTGTCAGGGAGTCTGGAATGGCAGAGAGGTGTCTTACTTTACTTTGTATTTAAATCTAAATATGTAAAATAAGACATTTGGCATGGTCTTTTTCCCACTGAAAGAACTCTCACTGACAAATATTCAAAGTGATCGAATAGACAAAATAGTCTCATCTCAGTCGGAAAATCACAGTAGTTGATAAACCAAACACAAAACAGCTAGGGGACTTACAATTTACTTTTTTATTCTCACTCCTAAAAGGCTGAATCAGTTTCAATCACAGCTGGGTACAAGGATAGCCAACAACAACACATTACTCTTAGTGTGAGACCTTTTTATGTCCTCTTTTGGGATGCATCAAATGTTGATGACCAAGTTATGACCCTTTCCACCTCCCTTCTTGAGAGCATAACATTTTTGCTAATCACCATCAGTCAAGGTTTTCAAAAATGTGAAGCATACAATTATGTCTTAAATATTAAACCACCTTCCATACTATCAGTTTGATTATTAAGCAGTTGCTGGTGACCTTGGCACCTTAAAGACCACATAACAGGCATTTGGTACCTGCTGAATAACTCATTGTCAGGTTTCTTCTCTTCAAAAACATCAGACTGGTGGCTTAGCCCTAACTTTGGCTTTCCTTACAGGGAGGTAGTGCCTTTTTTAAAAAAAAAAAAAAAAAAAAAAAAAAAGTACTCTATGCTTTCAATAGTTGTAAGTCTGTACAGGAGGTGCAGAGTCAAACTTTAATGTTCTTATGATAATGAGAAAATGTTGAGCTTTCTTGTTTACTTTCCAAAGTCATGGTGTATCCGTAGCTTAGCGAATGGTACATCCAACATGTCCTGAAGGAAAATGAGACAGAACATGTCACTTAGGATCCAATACTTCTGACTGAGCCATTGGGATCTGTTCCATTCCATTCTCATACATGGGCAAGTAGAGATAATGAACAACCTGACAAAGATTTAAAGATATAGCTTAAAGATTCACTGAAATATTTGTTCTAACAGCTTTAGAGTTTATTCAAGTCTTTCATGCTTTCTGGTTCTGCAGAACCAGGTGGGAGGGTTTATTGAAATAAACTTTCTCAAGAGGGCAGGGTTAAATTCTGCTATAATTACCCTGCAAAATCTTCCAAGTGTCTTCTTCAAAATGGGCTGGACTGAAGAACAACGCAGTGGTAGAAGATATAACACAAACCTTCCTGAAAAAGAAGGTATATTGAGTTTCTTCATTGTTCTTCATTCTCTGTTTGTTCTGATGGAGTTAGTTGTGAGTGTCTGTCTACAAAATTCTAGAATTTCAGTTTAAATTTTCTTCTTATTAGAAAAAAAAGTCACTTTCAAGGAAAAGGAACATGCTCTGTGAAAATTTTTTGAATTGTCAAAAAACATTTCTTCCATCTCTGCACTGGAAACCTGTTAAACACTAGGGAATCTGCTGACATTGATAATACACAAGCTTCTTCAAGTGTATCTGTATTTAGCAACATAACACACAAACACATAAAGTTGGTCAGTGAAAATATGCATCTACAATGATTTTCATGTGGAGTTATTTAATAACAAAGCCCACTCCTGCCAGACCTACTGGTTGAAACAGATATCCTTGTTTTTTGTTGTCTTCTAATAAGAGACAAAAACACCATATAATTCTGTACTGAAAGACTAAACAAGCTGTTACTTCTTCTCCATTTCTGTATTCCAGTGCCATCACTAAATATGAGGAAATGTTAATGATGTTTTGGCTACAAAACTTTTACTCATTAGTGATGTATGAAAGCATTCAAAAGTTTTTTGATTTATTCTTGGTGAAATAGTTAATGATTATTTTTCCTCTCAGCAGTTCTATTAACAGCCTTTGGGAATCCTGAAACTAAGTATCTGTGTCTTTACTAACATGTTTTTATTTCAGTGGGGCACACATGTTATTCAGTCATTCAAGTGTTGCACCAGAAATATTGAGTCCTTCCCAGCTGACAGGCTGTTCAAGGGTTGTTGTAACATTGATCATGGATGCAAGAGTGTGAAGATCAATTTGCTTTAGGGACTGGTAACATGTGCTGAGATACATGACACTTTGGCTGGCACTGGTTTTGATTTAAAAATCATAACAGAGAAACCACTAATAACCTTTAAGCAATGCCTTAACAATTTAGAGTACATAATAAGAAATTACAGAAGATTTGTAAACTACACAAAACCCCACTAGAATGTAAAAATTTATTACAGCTGTGGGACTAGGAGTCAACTAGTTGAACTGAAGGACCTTAAAATACCAAATTTTGTTTAAGTTCAGATAAACTAATGACCCAAAAGCTGCAATTTATGATGGGTGTCCAGTAAGCTATCTGAAATAAATGTTGGCACGATTACCTTAAAGACAGACTTCTTCTTAGTATTAATATCATCAGTATAACAGTTTGCACTGGCATAAGAAATCTGAAGAGGAAGAGAAAAAATAAATAAACAACATCTTAGCTGTAGTCTCAGAGGAAGCCTCTCTACTCACAGTGGTATATTGGCCAGTAGCACCTCCGATGATGCAGTTGAAAATGCAGTGCCTTAGATACCTTGCTCTGTCAATCAGAAGTCCATCAATCCAGTTTCTTTATCAAGCACTAAAACACTTTCTTGAAAGAGATTTATTTAATATAATTTTACACTTTTCATTCCTATCATGTGTCCTTCTTTTGAATATGAAGTGAATGCTTTGCATGGCTGGGCAATCCTGCTTCTTCAATACATCCTGAGCTTGTAATGTGATAGATTTTGTGTTACTACAGTACAGTGACAAGGATTAAAACAAGTAGCAGAACTGGAGAGAGTTATCATCTTCAGTTCAAATGAAAAACAACATATTATCAAGTCCATCTACAAGTATACATTAAATCCAAGAAACTCAATAAATATCTATGTCCTTAAAGTAGTATAGACTATTGTAGCCAGAGGAGAAACACTGCACAGGGCAGTGGATCAATCCTCTGTTTGGAGCATTTTATGGAAAACTATGGTACATTCCATTCCTTTCTGTAGGAGCTCACACAGACGGGAGAAGTGAATGTCTTTAGGGAAACTTTTGGACAGCTAGTTATTTGACTCATTAAATAAAAATTTCTCCTTATCCCCCTTGGCCTCCTCCTCTCTTCTACTCCACTCCCCCATTTTCAAAATGGTATGCTGACCCACCTTCTAAGACAAAAGCCTACCTCTGATTAAAATGCAGCAAATAAGGGCAAGATCTCTGCAGAATCAGAAGTCTTGTAAAGTATTCCAGGCAGCTGTTGCCCAGTTCATTTTGTTTGCTTAGAAGGTGGTGCAAACACTTGTAAGCTTTTCCTCAGGTGCAAACAGAAGGAAAATAACGATTCACACAAAAACTGATTAAGGATATAAAGTCATCCAGTCATCCCACGCTAGGCTGACTCAGCCTTGTGTACCAAATCCATGTGTGAGCTTAAGGAAGCCACAGACTTACTAACACCCTGGTCTAAAAGCTTTATCTAAAGTGAATGTTGTTTTGTTATTTCAAAATGGTTTCATCTTTTTTCCTGTTCACTGTGAAGTATAAATTTCAGAGAAGTTGAAGACATTTCAATGTAAGTCCTTGATCTAAAGTCCAAATCTAAAAGACATTTAGTCTCCTGACACACATTTAAATACTTGTCTTTCACTGGGAAGTTACTCTTCCACATGCATACTTGTGAGAGTACCAGTAGGAGGTTTTAAGCTTTACATGCAGAGTTAGTAACTTATTTTGTTTTGTCTTTTTTTTTNCTTCAGTAGTCAGCTTCCTTTTCTCCTAATCTGCAGCAGCTTCACTGAATATCCATCTTTATTTTAGTGTCATTTCTATAAATCATTCTTTTACGCTAACCAGAAGCAGACCAAGTGGGAAAGAAATTGCTCCACAGGGATGAGGTCTGTTGTTGTAAATGGTATGTTGAATAAGAACGTAATTCAAAGCAAGATACACTATGCTTGTTTACACATGTTGAACCAGTATCATTTATCTGTAGGATACATTGCAGCTCTTTGTTGCGGTCATTTATGGCCATAATCCAACAACGTTCTGCAAAAAGTCTTTAAGCAGTGAAGCAGTCCCACTGATTCCACCATTATCATTAAGTCGCATAAAGCTAAGCACCCACCATAGTGCAGTGATGAACTGGGGCCCAGCAGCTTGAAAATAGATGTTGATCCATGAGCAGTAAAACTGACGATGCCTAGTTTCTTATGAATGCATATTCTGCATGCTTTACACCCTCGCATTACAACCACCTCAACCTTTCCCACTATTCTGAATTACTTGCCCAAATGTGACAGTAATTTGTTCCACCTTGCCCACCCCCTCCACTCCCATGACATCCGCAGCCCTTTTCAACCCCTACTTACTTTTGATAGCCTTGCTAGCTCAACAGGAGACAGGTGATACTTCAAGAGTTTCAAAGTGTGGGTTTCCTGATTGCTTGACTGACTGCTCCTTCTCACTTGTTACATACAAAGGCAAAGGCAGCAAGTAAAGGTTGATCTCTTCCTTCAGTGAGGCTCTATCAGTGTGACAGAGGAGGCTCTGTCAGCCTCCTCCCACCCCTCAATATATCAGTTTTCACAAATAATAGTAACTTGCTGTCTTTAATACCAGTGTTCTTCTGTCAGGTTTTGTTGATGGATTCAGCCTGTGGGTTCAAAAGATATTAGAAAGATGCAGATGGACAAACAATGTGAGCAAAGAAGTCCCATTTCATTAGAAAAACAACAGAGTTTGTAGTGTTCATCTAAAGTGGTTTTCACTGTAGTTGTTCCATCACTTTAGCCCACAGAGCAAATTTTGTCATCTTATCAAATACCTGTTTCACAAGACAGGTATTATTAATGGAACTTCTTGAATTATGTAGTCACAGTGAACAGCAATGTCTGGAGTCAAGAGGATTTGGGGGACTGCATTTCTTTACTTTCAAGTCATGGTGTGGGTAAAAGCAAATATCAGCATGACCAGACTGGACATTACTGGGGAACTGGAAAGGAAAATCAATATGGATAAGGAAGTTCAATAAAAATAAGTTAAACAAACAAACAAACAACAAAACAGAAACAAAAACAAACAAAAAACACCCACAAACCATAAACAGAAAAAAACAACCTTGTTAGAAATAAGGATTCTTCAGATTGTGGTTTACCCTTACGACTACTACTGGACACCAGGTGCTTTGACAGGTTTTAGATATTAATGATGATATTAATAAGAAGCAGGAGCTTAATATATATAAACCCCAACTGTATGTTTTCTTCCTGGTTTGTATTCAACAGTCCATTGCAACTAAATATAATGGTAATGTTTTCAGTCGGTCTCTCTGGTGTCTAAATCAAGGATATTATGTATAAACTTCCAGATGGTATTGGAGCATGTTTATCAAACTGTGTGACTTCAAGAGTGTAGCAGTGGCTATGGGAAACTCCCAGTCACATCTGTAAGCAGAAGTATGTAATTATACATAATTATATATTCCTAATTTATATAGTTTTAAATATACATATAAGCACAGATAAAATACATAATCAAACATATTATGCAATGCTGCTAAAAGGCATGCTGTGATCTATGAATTAATCATGTATGTACCCACCATTGATGTCAAATCTTTGAAGTCTTCTCCTCAAAATCTAAGGTTTTAATTTTTCAGTAACTACCCATCTGTTAAATGCTGATCTTGCATTCAGTTAAGTCTACCAGAAACATGGATTGCTGATCCAGTTCAGCAGTTTAGTCCTAAAAAGCTGGATGCATAGGTGGTGATATCACTAAACTGTTCTTACTAATTTGCAAAGCCATGACATTATAGTTCAATTGCCTAGGATAACTGCAGGTAAAAAAGAAAACACTGGAAGGGGAACAAAATGCAGCAATAAAAATATACTACTTATTTGGTCATCAGAAGTCATAGCTTTTTCTTTGAATAGGAGGGATAAGCTCATCCAAGGTCATGTTGGGCACTTTGTCAAAAGCTGTAAGGAAAAGTATAGCTTTCCATTCACTTCCAGGAGCAAAAGTAGGAAAAGAGGGTGTGAGTAAAGAAAGACTGATACCACATCTGCTGAGGGAAAGAGGTTCTTCCTTAAGCCTGAGAAATACCATGCCCTGAAGCTTGGGAGGTATGACATTAGGTTTTCTCTCAGTGAAGAGAAAAGGAAATTACATATGTGAAGCACAGTAAAGCAAATAAAAATGAAAGTAAGGGAAGCATTCCGCTCCTGTCGTTCAGATGATTCTGTGTTTTTTTTGTTTTGTTTTTTTGGTTTTTTTTTGTCTCAAAAAAAAGGCTATATTTCTAGACATTTCCAATTCTCCATTATTCCAAACAAGTTCTATCTTTCAAACGAAGCCACCCGAGAACATCTTTTCTACAATTAGTCCCAATATACACTGTTCTTCTGAACTATCTAAAATATATTGACGAAGCTTAAATTTTGGAAGGAAGCTCAACAAAATTCCCCCGATGCTGGGGACCCTATTTGTATAGCTTTGTTTGAGACTTTTCTTTCTAGTACAATCATACTCACTCCAAATTTCATGAATCCATGACACCCTCTTCTGAGAACTGGGCCAACTCATCAAGGCCCATTTTCCTTGCAGATGCCAGACTGACATCAGTGGAAGATCTGTCTTTTATTAATAATATAAATATCACCTGACCAACAGCAGGACAAACTTGTCCCCTTCTCCTCTCCATTCCTGTGCCTTAATTCTCATCAAGTGACTCTCCCGAACTGGTGAGAGTGCACGTCAGTCCTTGTGCTGCAGCTGCCAAGAAGCCTGCAAATGGTGCTTGTGGTTTCTGTAATGTGGACACCTGCCCCATGAGGTCTGGCCTGAGACCACCAGCTAATTCTGTGCTGGCCACCTGACAGTACCGCTCAGCCATTCAGTTTCCTCTCAAAGTGTGTGTGCGTGCATGCGTGCTTGTGTGTATGTGAAAAACTGTATTTCTTGCCTTTTATTGGTCTTTTTTTTCACCTGCTGCCAGATAAACAGCATGGGATAAGAGTCTGCTTCGTGCCAGACATAATTTTGAGTTTATTAACTTGCCATTCTTTTTACTCTTGATAGAACTTGACAGGCAAGCAGACAAGTACCTAAATTAACTTAGCTCCTAAGCAGCACTGAGACAGGCCAAGAATAACACAGAGATAAATTGGAGGGGTAGAGAATGGCGATGGAGTCAAAAAGTTGGGGGGGGTGGGGGGAGAGCATGAGAGAAGGGAAAAAAGTGAACTTTGGACTGGAGGAGTTTTAAAAAAATAATTATTCAAAGCATAACAACATGACAGAGAGCTGCCAGAAAAAGCTCATCTGTGTGAGGAGGGCAGCACATACGCAGTGGGAAAAAAACAGATGCACATTTGCCTCTGGGACAACACGGATTTAAATGCAAGACAACTTCGTAAATGGAAATGAATGCAATGACCTCAGCTCAGGTCGCAAGAGAGTAGAAGCCCACCAGGTTATGAAACTACTGCTGAATTAGCCATGTTTGGCAGCATAAGTGCTTGGGAGAGGCCCAAGGATGAGCAAGTTCTGAGGATTTGATTTCATTTCAAAGGAGGGTGGTCTTTCCATTTCAGGGTCAGCAGCAGGACAGCGTAGTGGGTGTAGAGGTGGAAAGGGAAGCATACAGTCTGGCTGACTCTCATGACCTCTGGATAATTGGAGATTTAACTTTCCATGTCTCAACACTCCCTAAATCTTCCCACACAAGCCAAGTCACCAAAAAAATAGATGGAGGAAAATCTTCCTAGGTGGAGGAAGGTGCATAATAGATATGTTATGACACTGTTCCTCATCAGCCGACCTGTCACAACAGACACCAGTTACTAAAGTCTCTAATACAAGGATTTTTTTGTTGTTCGCAACTTAAGTTGTAATAGATAACACATCAAACTGGAAGTTCTTGGAATGTGTGGGAAGAGAACACAGTGAGTATTGGTTAGACTTGTAAAGAACAGTGAGTTATGTCTGGAGCAAAGGGGTGTGTGCACAAACACGTACTCAGGGCTACAAGTTGTTCTTCAGATGCATCACATCTTATTTTGAGTGATCTTTATGACTTCATCCCTTGACCCTTCATGATAAGGCAAGGTAAAATCGGTGAATTGAGGCAAAATCAGTTTCACAGAGATAGCTATAGAGTGCACACGTCTACATCTAAAGCATAGAGAAAGAAAAGCTTGTCATGTGGATCAGGGGAAAAGTCCTCAGAGCTCACTGAGGTTTGACAAACAAGTTCAAGTCTGGGATGAAAAGAGGGCTTCGGAACCATTCTCTTTGCTATACAAATAATAATAATTAGTAATAATAGTAATAATAACAACAACAACAATAATAATAATGATAATAATAATTTGGTGAGGTGGCTAGTGAAAGGTGATAAGCTTTATATATATATATATATATATATGTTTGTGTGTGTGTGTGTGTGAAATGAGAGGTGGAACTTGGCTTTTATGAAGAATGAGAGAAAAATGTCCCAGCCAAACTTGTGAGTTTGCATTTGCAGAAATCATATAAAGTACTGCCACTTTAAATGTTTTCTCAGGAGAAGTAAATATTTAATGTTATACTTAAATATCCTAAGTAATTACCCATGTTCCTCTAAAAAAGTGCCCCACAGGGTGTCTCAAGACTGTCTTTTTCTGATAGACAGTAGCTCTGAAGACAGGCACCTCATGCTGACATCCTGTTTCTGAATCTGCAGGGAGCTGAAGGGTGGAGCACGATTGCTACAGCAACAGCACGTCCAGCTGCAAATGTACGTGCTACCATGAGTTTAAGCAGAGGACACATAGGTAGGCATAAATACCTGTGGTGATAAATTACGCATGAAAAAATAAGTGGCCTCCTTCCTGCGGATGCTATCAAACCTGCTTCATCTGTGCCAGTAGCATATCAGGCATTTTAACATGCACAGAAGCAAAGAATTTACCAGAGGGATGCATGGTACTTGGCCTTCATTACTTGCCTAACTGTGGAAGCAGTCTTAAAAGACTTCATTGTGCTGTATCAATGTATCATGGCCCTTGAACTGTAAAAAGTGTCACTAGCATAAAGATAGAACTTATAATAAATTAGACATTTTTGTAAAGAAGAATTTCATTTTGCAGAAACAGGAGTTGTACTTCATGATCCTTGTGGGTCCCTNATAAAAAAGGAAAATCAATGACTAGCTCTACAAAGTTCTTTGCAAATTGATTCAGTGCTCCGAAGCTCCAGAGAGCCATCAGTGCAGTGTTACATGACACCACATCTGGAAAGGTAGAAGGTAATGTATATTAGAGTATTTGCTTGCTTATCTTCTATCTCCCCATTCCCACAACATGGCTGTGCCTCAGAAATACGTTTCCAACCAGTATTACATGGTTATTTCCTATTCTAAGCATAATGCTCATATATATCTCCTTCTAATTCCTGAATGTGACTTTGAAAAAGCTGAACAAATGATTGCCCCTCAAGAGAATTCCTCCCATTTTCTGCTAATTAAGTTCAAAGCATGCTTGGGCAGGACTCTGAGAGTTTAATCGGTGCAATGTAATAAATGCAGTGCAGACAGGATTATTTAGTGATTATAATGAAGTACCCACTATTGAATATCTTAGTTTTGATTTAAAGAGCACTAGGATGTCTAAATACAGAAGGATCTGTGGTATCTCCAATACCACTGAGTGAAAGCTTTTGGTAATGCAGGAGATTCGGGGGACTTTTCTTCGCTTTTTAATAGCAAAATAGTTTATTCATTCACCTGAGTATGGGGGAGGCACCAATAGATAGCGTGCACTTCAGTAAGTTAGCTGGTATATATCCTAGACTAGAAACAATAGCCGATAATTTTTTGCCTATTATATGGAAGACTTCAGTAATGTTGCCTCTTTATTTTCTATATCTGGCCAAACCATTTTATGGAAAGAAAACACTCTGTATAGCAGTGATATGTCCAACTCCTAAAACAAAAGGGCTGTATAGATAGTAAATGCAGCTTTAGGTCACAACTTCTAGCCAAGACTACAGATGAGGAAATCTCACTGTTTCATTGTGATGTTTCCTAATTTGTTAACTTTTCTTCCTGAGAAAGATTTAAAGTAAACAACAACTCCTTTTCAGTGAGTACTGCTTAGTGGGACTGATACAGACATCATTGTATCATGACATATATGTCCATGCATTGCAAGATAGTGAAAAGATATGTACGGTGAAGATTGACTGGTACTAAGCTTTGCTTGCCTAAGAGCTGGGGGTCCTGCCAGCCAACCAGCTGCTTACAGAGAGTTTGGCCATTCAGACAATCTTATCCTAAGGTGTTTTATTGAGGTACACCAATGCACATAGAACAGCAGCAATGGTTTGTGTATATTCAGGTTCCTACAACTGCTTTTTGGGAAACCTAAGATCCTGGTGGGTATTATTTCACTTATTGAGCAATGGGAGCCAAAGTGTTCTTGGCACAGTAGGAATAGGAAGACTTTCCCCTTGCCCTCTTTAAAGAGGCCATCTGGATCTATTTATGCTTGGTGTAAAGTTCCTAGGAAATGACTCAGTATGGCTGGAGGTTGAACTTGCCCTCCCAGAGAAGCCAATGTAGACAGAAACAAGTGATAATAAGTTTGATAGTTCTTTTTTCTTATTTTAACAATTGATACATTAAAGTGTTTTGAACAAAGTAGTGGGTTGAGTTAAATTCTATATGAAATCTGACTCAGCATCCTAGACTCAGGTGTTAGATTTTCTGCTTCCCATCTTGCCAAAACTTTTGCCCCAGGCTTGACGGCCACCTCAGCCAGGCCCTGAAAACTACTCACCCCTGAATCAGGACAGAGCACCATCTGTCTCAGTCTTGGTTTCATCTCAAGTATTCTCAGTTTCAGGTTGCTACAGTCTGTTTTTAAAGGGAATTTCCTCGCCATCAAGCATATCTGTAGGAGAATATGTAGTTCTCCTTTTCACCGATACTCACCTGCCACTTCTCAAGCTGTCAAATGCTTACACAAGCACAGAAAAATAAAGTCTCCATGCAGTTTTAATTTAGGTGGCTACAGAATAGACAAAGAGACTTAACATTTTATTGAAACTCTTACTGGGTAGTTAAAGCTTTTGCTAGTTTCTCGTCTAATCTTTCTAGCCACAGCTGGCTGAACTTCTGAGCTCAGGACACAGTCAACTAACATAACAAACAGATGATTCCCATAGATCTATGTTAGAAGGATACTAGCAGCATTTATCAGGTACTTGTGGTTATTTCCATGAATTTACAAGAGCTTTGCTTCAGACATTAACTTTTTCTGTTTGAATATAGACTTGTAACAAATACAGCTTGGGACACAAAAGGCTTTTCTCACATAAATAGTGAGTCAGAGCTAGAGTTTTGCTGTGGATCATTCAGGAAGCCTGGATTTGAAATCACCTAGATTTGAAATTTTCCATGACTTTTTTTTATTTTTTTTATTTTTATTTTTTTTACATCAGAAGCCAAGTATTTGTAGTTAGAGAAGACTCAATCCTATACAAGGTTCCACTTTGCAATTCCACAAGGTGACCTTCGTTTTGCCTTTGGACAAGGCACATTATATTAGTTGCAAAAGACTTGGCAAAAATATCTTACTGTTCTGTAACATTGCAAAGTTGAGGGAAAAACATGAGGCAGATAAAGCACTGTTTAAGCAAGAAGAATGAACCATAGTTAATTAAATAATTAAATTATTTTGTATGTTGTAGGGAAAGACATCTGTTTTCTCTTCCTCACTTCCATTAGAGTACCTGCGGAGTTGTGATGCAACACCGTCACTTGTTTTGGCAACACATCCAAGACAAGCTGTGAGCTCCTTCATTCTCCACTGCCTTTGGCCCAATAAGTCCCTGTGCCACAAATCATGGAGGCTAGGAGAGTGTTCTGGGAAAGTGTCACTATATTTGTGCTTCGCTCTTCCTTTGTCATTTGTACTCCACTCTTCCTTAGGCATCCAGTTTGACTACTGGTAGAGACAAGATACTGGGCCAGACAGGCAGAGCCTGCTCCTTTGTTCTCTCAGAGATTTTTAGACTTTCTCAGATACTCTTGGTTTATTTTGATATTGCATACAGTAATGAACAAAGCGGTAGGATCCCTTAGACGATAAAGATACTCATCAGCATATGTTCATGAATTAGGAAGCACATGCTTTCTGCTTGTCCCCTGAGATCCCTCCTGGGTTCTGCTAGAATGGCTAAAAAGGGGACAACAGTGGCCCTAAGAGCACAGCTGCCTAGATGAAAAGAGGCTGTGACACAGACAGAGGGATTGCAAGACACTTGTGCAAGACAGGGGCAAGCAGAAGAGCAATAATGCAGGGTACTTACTCCATGTCTCATGCGGGTTGGAAAACATCTAGACCACAGAGCCTTTTTTGTGCAAGGTAAGAGATAGATGCTAGCCAGTGTTTTTCCATAGCATGGACTGACAGGCAAATATGCCATTGGTAAAGGCTGGATGATGAAGCAAAGTTGGATGATGTAGCAATAGCACAACTTCAGGACAGTAGTTTGACTGTGAGAAAGAAAGAGGACTTCAGTTTCAACATAGCTCTCCGTAATTATAATAAAGGCTGTATAAGGAATCAGGCTATCTATTTAAACTGGCTTCATACCCTACATTTCCCAATACTTTTGTCCAGAGCAGTTTGTAAATGTCATTTTAGTGACAGGAATACTTTCCTAATTCTTCACTGATTTTTCCCATCTGAATTGAATCCTATTGCTCCATAGTGTAAGCTCTCTACATAATTTCTTTTCCTTCTAGCATTTACATTTTTCAAGTTTCTGTAGAATCTTACCTTTCCCCCTCTATCCCCCCAAACTCCTCCTTCTTCTGTCTTAGTTATTACTAAGCCAGGCTGCAGACAAATGGTTGGTTGAATCCCTGAAGCAAGTTATGACAGACATGCATAAGACAAATACATGTATACACACCCTCAACCGCCCAGAGCGTAGACAGGATGCAGTCAAAGCTCAGCAATTACAGCTCCTTGCTGCTTCAGACTTTGACATATAATAACATGCTCTGACCTAGCTGGGAGTGTCCTGCTAATCCTAGAAATTTTTTAATCTTTAAATGGCACAAATGCAAGAAGTTGACACATCTCCAAACTGTATTAAAATCTGGTGAAAAAAAAAAAAAACTTCAAAACCATAATAAAATACATTTTTTGAAGTTTATTGGGTCTGATTAATTCCTTGTGCAGCCTCTGTCAGATCCATAAAGTAGAGCAGTGATGTATTTGATCATTTCTTTCTGAACAAGATTTTATAAAGCCAAGTTACAGACATAGGCAGATATAGGTAGATAGAAATATGCACGAGTTTTTAAATTCTCTGCTTTTCTGTTAGATATAATGTCAGGAGAGAAGAATGGCCCAGTTGGTTAGGGATGCGGGAGATTCACTCTGCTCTTTGTCTTGTCCTGTTAAAGACTTTCTGTACAACTGTAGTCATTTCATTTCAAGCCAAGTTTTTAATAATATCCAGTCACATAAAACCCTAGAAACATTTTATAAAGTGTCCATCTATCAAACTTTCAGAGCTGGGCATTTCTGAAAGATCCTATCCAAAATTTAGTCCAGATCTCTTCTGGGGGGTTTCTCCTTTCTTCCAGCTAGAAAATATGTATCATAAATTCTTTCTTCAGAGTGTGGGACAGATGATGCAGAAAAAAATGACAAGGCACTAAGATACTGCACAAATAGGAGTCATACAAATGCCTAAGAGTGGAGAAAGTTCACTTAGGTTAGAATCAAAAGAGAACAGCTTCTAATAAAGGGTTGGGATGGAGAGATATTTTAGCAAGAGTGTTCTCTGGCATGTTAAGATCATCATAGAGTACTTCTACTCTATATTTATTTTAGTTCGTCTCCGTACAATTATGCCATTGTGTTCAGTTCTTTAACTTAAAGTTTCTCACTTCTTCAGCTGTGAAACCACTACTGGAAGTGAAGTGTTGTATTTGAACTGATGCTTTGCTAAATAAGAGTAAGAATTGCACAGGTAATTGCTTCTGGAGATGTGCTTGTGGAACAAGAAGCATTTCTCGCCTGAACATCCTCCATGTTTGATTTGAAAATCTTTAGCCATCCCCTGCTCGATCTCTTGTCTATTTCTGAGACCATTCTTCCTCTTTTCTGAATCCCATCTGCTTAGAAAAGGGAAGTTAGCTGTCCCTGTTTAAATACAAAACCAGGTTCACTTCAGACCATTCATGATCACTGACAAATGGCCCTCGAATGAATTATAGCATGTTAAAATTGCAAGATTGCTAAGTTGCTTTGTTTGGGCCTGCCTTGCTGACTATAGTCCTCAGAACTGCTAATAATATTAACAAATCAATGGGGAGCAGATCTTTGAGCCTTCTCAGCAGGAAATCCACTTAATAAATAGTATTCGGCTAAAATGTCCAAACCAGATTCTAGATTTCAAGCAAATTCACATATCAAACACAGATAAAACATGGAAGCAACCAAAATAAAAGCTACTATTGAATTAATTGTCTCCAAAGACTAAAAAGCCTTTAGAGAAGAGCTGTCTGCAAAGAAGCTTTCAGACAGATTTCACTTACTTGCAAGTACATAGAGATGCCTTTGCTGTTGTGTGACTATCTGTCTGATTTTCCTTTCACTTCACATCTGTTTTGTAACATTTGTACACATTGTTTTCAACAATGCAAGTAAGACCCACACCCCCAAAAAAGAAAGAAAAAATTAGAGTTAATGCACTCCAAGGACCTGTGGAAGTCTACTTTAGAAAGAAATGTCTATCTGCTGTAACCACAGGCTTATAGGTATCCTGGAAGAAGTTTCTAAGGTAAACACTGTACTGATAAGTTTTATCAGAAAAAGTGTCATCAAACACCACAATGTGCAAAATAGAGCTGCTGTGAATTTACCATCAGAGATTGTAGGAACATTAATTAGTGCTCTGCAGCACTACCTAATGATCTGTGCATTCTTTTGGCCCTCTGATATGAACGTGTGTCTTGCTCAAAGCCATATCTGCCTGCGCCTGCCCAAATTTATGTGTTGGGGATGTATGCCATTGTAGCTGCATGAATACCCAGAAAGCTTCTTACTAGAGATGACTTGTTTCTTGTGAAAAGTGCAGATAAAAGAGACATTCTTTTTGTCTTCTTTGAAGAATTTTTCAGCTACTATCCCAGAAGCTTTCATTTCTTGGAGTATTATTTCAAAAACTTAATATTTTACAAAAAAAAGGGGG
>VXAA01000774.1:60775-125410 GCA_013399115.1 Anseranas semipalmata
GAAAAGGCTTGTCACTTTTTTTTCCATCATTCATTTTTTCTCCCAAACTATATTAGAAATAGTGTTTTTTTTCCCCTCTAAGTTATTTACTTTTAGTTGATACTATTAATGTGTGGTTTAGCCTATATTTCACCTATTTAACTTCTATTACCTTGTATCTTTACTGCAAAGATAGAGTTGCTTTCTGTCTGGACCATTACGAAGCAATTAATTCCATTATCAGGCTCATGGTCCATTCCTGTTATGAAAAATTTGTCTGATGAATGTGAACCTTTTAAAGTCAGATCTCTTACAGTCCATTTGTCTTTTTCAAAATACCCGTTGTCTCGGACTATGATGTATGTCACAACTCTACTTATTTTTGTTGATATTATTATTTTTTTTTTTTCTGTGTTCATGTGAATTCTAACAAGTTCTGCAAGGCATTCTGCCATCAGTCTCTGGCTTAAATACTCCCCTAAGCCCCCTTTTTACAGCCTTGGAGCTTTCCTTAGAGGAGTCAAACAACATGTTCATAGCTCAGCTTTTAAATCATAATGTTTGTGCTTCTTTTTCTTGAGTCTTCAATACTGTTTTCTCATGAATTAGCCAGAAACTACTGAAAACCTCAAGTGCATCAAAACTAATTATTCTCAAAAATCAGATTATCATCTGAGTATCTCTCTACTGTTAGTATCTTTTGTTTACAGATATAGACAAACATGCTGTTTGAAATATTATCAGTTATCCTGCATATATCTTAGAGAGTTTGACTTGAGCAGAGTTGCTCTGTTCTTCTATTACTCAGTAAATTTTACTAAAACTATATATTATTTAATATTTGAATCTGCCTCGTTCAGACTCCAAATGCTAGCTGGCTGGCACTGCAAAGCATCCTTTTGCATAATATAACTATCAAATTTAGGTCAGAGTCGCTGAAAGGTAAAATCTCTTTGGCTGGCTTGTTAAAGGTTGAATAAAAAGGGCTATAGCAGGAATGTCTATGAGCAGTAAGAAATGAATTGTGAAAAGTTAGTAAAACTATAGAATTGCATGAGCTATGGTATCTGAAATACCTGTAGCATAGTTAAAATTGGGTAGATTTTCAAAAGTTTGGGGTAGTTTTTCAAAAGACACGGACTTGACAAAACTCAAGTGAGCAGGAGATTTTAGTCATTGCACCCTCTGTTCCACATCATCCTCCCCCATTTCAGCTTCCAGGAAATGGGATGACAGGAGACAAGTGCACCATCATTCTCTAGTAGAGCATTTACCGTATCAAGACTGGCAAACAAGAGCTTCATTTGTAGACCAGAGGAGTTGGCAGATTTCCTCCTCATGTCAGGCATGTGCCCTCCTCTCATTTCAGAAAGACCACTGCTGAATCACTAAATGACAATAGT
Source organism: Anseranas semipalmata (assembly GCA_013399115.1). Classification (NCBI taxonomy): domain Eukaryota; kingdom Metazoa; phylum Chordata; class Aves; order Anseriformes; family Anseranatidae; genus Anseranas; species Anseranas semipalmata. The sequence continues at coordinate 62,158 of VXAA01000774.1, forward strand.
GTAGTCTCTACCGTACTAAGCTGGATCTGGAGATGAGTTTTGTTATGCATTTACAGAAGCTTGAAGTAGTTTATTAAAGAGGTTGTTAATAAAATTTAGCCCTCTCAATTATTTGTACCACGGTATAAGAAGCTCATGTATGCCATAAGGAAAAGAATAAAACAAGACCTAATCTCACTGGCTTTCTCTGTGCAAGAGAGAAGGTAAGACTTCTTGCCAGCTTTTAAAATGCTCTAGGAATAATTTTTTGACAGTCTGGGGGTAGAAGAAGGTGACGAAATAGCAGTTTAAATATATAATTTAAATAGCTTCCAAGAAGAAATGGAGCCTTCCAATGATGTTTGAGATGGCAACTGCTTTTCTAATGCCATACTGGCATAAGAGTAATGGAAAATATGCCTCAGTGGAAAAAAAAAAAAAANACAATTATAAGGACTTCCTATTAAAAAAAAAAAAAAAAAAACCTCACTTCGGAGTTTAAGGAAAGTCATAAATCATTGCCTAATCACAGATTTTAGTACCTTAGAATAAAGTACCCTCCCAGTACTGCCCACCACGCTGGCATAGGAGTGGAGTTAATAGGGAGCTTGCCAAAAATTTTTGAAGTAAAAACCATAGGGGTATTACTCTTTCATTCAAAAAATACATTAGAGACCTTGGCTATAAATCTTAGCGTGGTCTGTGGCACTGCTTAATCAATTTATTTCATGCTCTCAGGGGAGATAGTCTATGTGTTAGCCTGTGGTCCCTTTCTGAACATACATAGGAGATCCTACCACCTCCCTTACAAATGTAGCTGCTAATTATTGAACAAATTCACTCCAGTGTTTTAGTTAAAGCAACATTTCTTGTTTTAATTGGTGACACTGTGTCAGGTTACTCAGAGCTCTGTGTACAGTGTAGGGAATGTGTGGAACAAGTCAGGATATTACCATGCTCAGAAAGCTCTGAGAAATAAAAGCTGGTTTCCTTTCCAATTTGCAGCAATATTGTGTAACACGGACACCAGCCTTGTGCATTTGATTTAGTATAAATCTTACATCTCACTTTTCAGAGCAAATCATCTGTACCTGAGATGGTCTTTTGGAATTGGACAATAGATGTATGCCAGATAACATAAAACATTCTGTTTCTGAATTCATCTCGTTCAGAGAGCGGAAAGTCCTAGAAACACTGGAGAAAAAGTGACTCCACTGTGTACCTTTCACCAGTGACAAAGATAAGAGCATATGGAACTCTTACTAATTGTGAATGTCAGCACCTCATTCAAGGAAGGGGCTGTGCAACAATTATGCCTGCTCCTCATACTACAGAGCACTTAATATTTAACTGTTGCTCATTATCAGCTAGTATGTAACCTGCTCCTCTGCAAATCCCTGAACAACTTAACCTTGGCCATCTCCATTCACAGCTCAGTATTGCCAGCACTCTAAAGCCCATGCCTCTATGAGGACAAGGAAGGAGCAAGAATGGGAGGATCTGTGGCTCAAAGATATATCATGGTGTCTATATTGCTGAGATTTCCGTCAGCATTTCATAAAGGACTTCTGCTGGTCTTCCTCAGGGAAATAAGTTTTGATTATGCTGAGGAAGCTGGTTATTTTTCTGTCTTTGCCAAGACTTATGTTGGGCAAACTCTCTCTCTCCCAAGACCTTGGAAGCTGAGACCAAGTACATCATTCCATCACTTTGTTCTACAGTAATAAGGTTCCTCATGGCAACATGAAAGGGTAATGCAAAGATCCACTATTCCTTGGATCCACTTTCAGAGCAGACATGAATAATATTCAGCTAAGATCAGCAGTTAGTGAGGTGAATCTGCTTGGGGGAAAAGAAGCTCTTCAAAGAACTATCTTCTAATATAATGTGGTCTTCAACAAAATAAATCTGGTCTCAAAATGTTATGACAGTCTGCAACTTTGATTTTCTTCTGAGCGCCAAATATTTCTGACCACAAAAAAAAAAAAAAAAAAAAAAAAAAACTTTCCCTTTAAAATTTGGGAAAAAAAAAAAACCTTTCCATTTACAGTTGGGAAAAAAAGACTAAGGCCAGCTTACTGGATACAGGATTAGTCATTATGATTCACTTCATAAATAGCAGTCCTGGTTATTGTAAATTTCCTATATCTAGCTATCCAGTTTCCTTTGAGAAACTTATAGTTAGTTGAAAACAGAACAAAACTAAGACCTCAGTCTTTATACTTTACACTTGATATTGAGTGACATTTTGTGGCCTGATACTGGCTGAGGATCCATAACTTATTTTCTGCGGAAATTCCAACATGTTCCTTCTGACTTTAAAAACTATTAATCTTCAAAGCCCTCCATTGTTCTAACACACTCTGCATTCTCACCAGACACAGAGCACTGTGGTCAGGACAAGCTTTGTGATTGTAGAAAAGACTGCAAAGTTATTGTTTGGTTTTGTTTTAATTCCTCTTTTAACATGTACAGTTTTCAGCATGCAGCCTCCTTTTGTTTCAGCTCTAGGGCTGAGTTTTCTCTTAGTCATTAATTACTTGGTTTAGTTTTCACCATTTTTCTTATGCTTTTTCCTCTTTATGATACTGTTGCCTGCTTCAAAGGGAATTGGATTTCTGTCATGGTATGCTTCTAAAGCTGGCTTTCTTTCATAGTATATTTTAAAATGTTTATCGGCTTTGACTTTTACTCTTTATAGTGGTTTGAAAAATGTATTTGCTGCTAATGAAAGGTACCAGACCATGACAGCACTGGAGACAGAAGTCTTCCCTTTTTTCTACTCTTAGAGTACCTATTCTAATTGTTCAGCACAAGGTACTTCTGTAAAGTTTTCCATCTTCACAACTACCTCAAATACTTTGTAAACCTCCCTGTGCTAAGAAAAGGGTAATATCTTCTACCTTCATAGAAGGGGTATGTGAACGTCTTGACTGATTACAAATAGTCATCCAAAGTCCATGCATGATCTTCAGAGTTTTGATGATACCCTCTTACCGGAGGCAATGAAGCAGAAAAAAAGGAGGAAAAGAAGGAACTTAAGTAGGGAAACAGAGGCAACATCAAACAGAGACAGCAAAGGGAAAAAAAAATGCCATAGCCACAAAATGCAAGTCAAAAGGATCTGTCTTGACTTTGGTGTTGGGGTACGGACATACCAAGCAGAAATGTAGGATTTAATTCCTCCTGGCTGACTATCCAGAATTTTTTACCACTTCTCAACAGTACTGCAGCTGATATATCAGGTAAAATGGGAAAACTGACTCTCCCCTGGTGGCTGTATCAGCATGTAAGGAGAACAGCCAGAGCAATCACAAGAGGAAACACAGAACAATGTCACTATTCTACCTTACCATCACATTTCTATCACAGAATTAAGGCTATTCTTTCCTTTCTGAGTTTGCAATAGTCTTTAACTTCTCCTCTCCTCTCCTCTCCTCTCCATCTCTAAATCTCTAAATCTCTAAATTTTTATTTTATTTTATTTTATTTTAGGCAGCATACTTCAATAGGAGAAATAGCCAGACTTTATCTTTGGGGATACTCAAGCTTTCTACTTCCACAGAAAAGACATACAACTTCGCTGATTCAGATGGTAGGTATAGAAGACAGGAATAAATGTTCTTTACCTAGTAAATATCTCTTCCTGTTACTCCTTGTGTAGCATGGAAGAAAGCCCCCGTTTTCTTTGTTCCAATAAGTCCTTAAAGCCTTAATTATAGAGTTCTGGGAATAGGCTGAAGGAACTCAAGGAGAAAACAGAACAGAGAGCCTCGATCAGTGTAACATAGCATGCTTATGTTTGGAGACCTTATATTATTATTTTGGCTAACATCCATTGCATCTACCTTGTGTGACATTTCTCAGTAGAAAGACTCTTCCTTTCAGGGGGCTGAGACCACCCAGGTCAATGAGAAAGTACCTAGGGATATATGGTCACCTCTGGTGGGCTTGATGAACAGGAGTTTCCGTACTGCTGCTGAGAATTAGATTCATACTCATAAAAGGGTTTCAAGACAGCAGATCTGGACACCCAAGCTGGAGAGATGCCTTTTAGGACTCTGCTGTATAATTCACGTTTCTGCTTACATACCACCAGTGAGAGTTAAAAGCAGCTGTTAAACTTTTTTTCCCTTGTGTGTGGGTAATAAAAACTCCTGGTTTACCTTGAAGCCCCTCTAATTGACTCCCTAATACTGCCAGTGAATCCCATATAATCCTGCACTCTGCATACTTGAAAGTCAGCAGTGGATTCAAGCATTGCAGGGTTTTCCAAGTCTGTGCGGTCACCCCATTCATTACTCATGAAAGAGACAGCGAGAGACCCAAATCTCTGAGGACCCTCTCATCTTTACTTTACTCTGTTTGTTTGTTTATTTTGCCACAAGACAAGAAGTAGGCCAGGCAGTCTCAGAGGAGACCACTGCTCTTAAGACCAGGTTTTCTAGAAAGAGCATTCAACTTCTGGGTTGCCATGAACCTTGTTTTTGAACTAGTTAAGCCAAGATTTCTCTCCCCTCCACTACACCTCCTTTCTTAACATGAAATCTAGTAGAAGCAAAGTAAAAGTATCTCTGTTTATTTGTTTAATACATAAAAATAACAATAACACTGTACATAAATAAAAAAGGAAAGGTACTTCCTGTAGATTTCTGAAAGCTTCTGAAAATAGTCTCAGGACTCAGCCAAAATTAATACTGTTATGTAGCCAGAGTTTCCATGAAAGTATCTGTACCTGGGTGTCTGTACAAGTAAAATTGTGCAAATAACTACAACCTCTTTTCCAGTCAAAATTCTGCTACATCACAACAAATGAAGTCCCTTTTTTTCTTACTGGAAAGATAGCAGCAACTTTTTTTTTTTTTTTTTTTCCCAAAGCTATTCAAGATAATTCTGATTAAAGAAAAGTAGGCTGTTTCATTACAATTTTTATTACTGTCATCTTCCATTCAGTGCAGTATCCAGCTGCCACCTCTTGGTTTCTCAAGACACAGACTTACATGCATTGACAGCTTCAGCATGGCTATCTGGCAGAGTTTGCTGCCAAGTAGAGGCAGTGGTGGGGTAGGACATTATGTCCATGGCTCAGACAATTCATTTTAGGGTCCAAAAAATAGGTGCAAGATTTCCTTCTTCTGTAGTATAATAGATTTCTAATGAAGATGATGTGAGGCAGTAACTTGTAGCCCATTCTTTTAACTCTGCCACAGAGCAGCAGTGCACCATGCTGGGATGGGTTATCTGTGGGAGAAGTAACACCTCAAATTGCTGGGTCTTACTCCCAGAGGGCTTTTCTGTCAGTGTCCAGGGACAGATGGGATATTAAAACATTGCAGCATTAAGTGAACTGCCCAAAATCACAAACAGAGGCTGTGGCACACAGAATATTGAAAAAGATGACTTGGTGCAGCACACCACTGCAGCTGGTGAAGTGCTGCCCTAGCAAGTGCTTTGTACTGAGAGAAGCCCTGCCAGAAATGCGCTCTGCAGCCACTGACCCCTGGGCCTCCCCTCTATCTTCTGAACTACCAGAGTCCCTCCTCACCAAATGTCTTGAGACCAGATACAGCCTGTGACATATAGATCTTTGTTGTGCTTTCCACTGCTTTTCTTTGCTTGGAGATGTGATGTGTGTTCCTGCTTCCAGTCTTCCCCAGTATCCTGTTTACGAGCATCCTGGAAGCCTGGCAAAGCTTAGGTTGTGCCTCGGGGGAAAAAGATGGCCTCAGGGAAGGAAGGGGATGAAAGAAGGAGAAAGTGTAGTTTGTAAAGGCAAATCCCTAGAAATGAACGGTGGCAAGTCATGAATTGCTGTGAGTTCATATTGGTGTCACTGTCATTACTCTTGCTACACATTGCTCTTTGAAAAACTTCTATTTTGATAACTTCTATTACCAATGATATTTTTCACATCATTTGCACTTATTTTTTATAAATATGAGCAAATAAATAAATAAAATAACTCCCCAGTCAAATAGAAGCTCTTCCTCCCAACTGCTTTCATAAAAAGCTAAGTAAACAGATGGGCTTCCTGGCACGTCTGAAGTGGATGTGTATATCATATTGCAGGCAATTGCTCTCTATATCATCCAGGCAGGATTCACATCTTTGATGTACGGAAGACAGCACTTATGTTAAATCTCTAGGTAGCCCTGAAATCACACACAGTTGGCTCAGAAATAGAGGCTGGGCTAACTACTTCCTCTCATGATGTACTGGCTGGTTTACATTCAGGAGCCCCTCCTCAATTTCTCTATATATCGTCTAGGTCAAGCACATCTGGCAACATTCACTCTCCAGGATTAACGAGCCCAAACCATGGTGATCAAAGACAGTTACTTCTCCTTCCCAGCTGAGAGATCAACAGCTTCTTGTACAATGCTATCTTTCTCTTTACCACACAAGAAGAAAAAAAAAAAGTCGAATACCATAACTATATCTTTTAAATTTTTTTCTGAAGATCAGACCTCTTGTGATTCACACTTGAAAGAGTATGAGGCCAGCTTCATGGCTTAGATGCAGGAAAGCAGGATGCCATGACATGTCATTGCAGGTTTTCATCTGACATTGGAAGGGTGGACATGGACACTGGTACAGTTTTCTCACTTGAAGAGTTTCCCAGTATATAAAACAGTTACCAGGCAGTTATCTTGCAAAGATCTGAATATTTGGAATCTGATACATTGGTCAGAAAATGAAGGAAGAGTTGGGGGATACCAAAGTGGGCTCTATATAAAGCATGCTATTTAAAAAGAATAACAAGGAAGGATGTTTTTTTCTCTATCCTGTGACAGGTGGTTTCTGGTTTTTTTGTTTGTTTGTTTGTTTTTGTTTTTTGTTTTTGTTGTTGTTGTTGTTGTTGTTTGTTTGTTTGCTTGTTTTTTGAAAACACTATTTCTGAGTATAGGATAGTCTTTATTGATATACACCTTTAAGATTGAGTGGTTGGGAAATAGAAAAGAGAATTGCCTCTTTCCCTTGTCCTGGCTGCTGGACAAGAGAGAAAAAGGGAAGACTGCTCCTCCCCTGAGAGCACCTGAAAAGATACAAGGGGGAAGGGGGCTGGAGGGGGAAGGAGTAGAGGAGGCTGCAAGCAACAACCCTGCAGTGGGGAGGAAAATAGTAGACTGCTGTGAACAGCGTGGAGCAGAGACAGAGTCAGGCCTCCTAGGCAATAGAAAGAGAGGGACTGTTCACAGGGACACAAAGAAGTCTGTGCAGATTTGGTGCATCCCAGGAAGCAGATGCTGGCACATCAAAATGATGCTGTGCTGGGAGCAAGGAAAATGGTCACCTTGCACAACCAGCAGGGATAATTCCTGTCAAATTCCATTATTTTTGTTCATTTTAATCTGAAGATCTTATTTCTTTACATTGTAAGAAGATTCATAATTTAATTTAGGTTCTCAGAAATTCCATCTCCAGAGTTTTGAAATTCCTCCTGGTGTTTTCAGGGGATTCTTGCTTTAAGGAAAATATACAGGCAAGTCTCCCTCAAATTTCTGGCTGATTCAGTGTCCTGTCATAACCAGTTTAATACTAACTTTGGTCAGGTATAAGTCTAAAGTAAAAGACTGTGGTATTTTTTACTAAAAGGGTGGTAAGAAATAGCTATCTTCCAAAAAAGTATTCTGGGGGGAAACATATAGCACTGTATATAACCCTATTTCAGATTTCATTCCTCCTGCTTTTATCAAAGCTCTGTCAATTTGACCTGAGAATTTACTTCTTTGTTTTAATTGCTCAAAAAACAGTCTCCAGTGCCTTTCCTGGTGGTGGTAAAAAAGTGCTCTGCAAAGACATAATAGAGTCTTATAAGAAAAGAGTCTTTAAGATTAAATAAGATTAGAGTCTTATAATAAAGCTGAAAAGCAGTTATCACATTTTTTTTCAAATTTGCAAAATTTGAAAACAGTGTGAATGAATTAAACACAAACAAACAAAAAAAAAAATAAAACTCCACACAGCTTTTTAGCTTTAACAATAAGAAAATCAGACTGACCAAAGAAGTCCCTCAGACCCAGTATGCTATCTCTGGTAGTGGACAATAGTATCTGCTTACAAAAAGGGTATAAGAAACAGGTGCATATTTCTTCCAAGTATAATCTTTCCCTTGGTATACTGTCCCATGCTCTGGCAATCAACAGTTCAGACATTTCCTGGCCGGAGGATGAAATGATATTAAATATCAAATTCATACCAGGTCTTTCTTCCATAGCTTATTCTGTCTACCTAATATCCACCATGATGCCACAATATTTAGAGAAATGCTATTAGCCACCACTGCCTGTTCAGCCATTCAGATATTGAATAAATTTAGTAGGAAATGAGGGTATCAGAAATGTGGTGTGAGAAAGAAGTCATGCAAGGTGGATCTTCAGAAATGCCCTTTCCTTAGAGGTATTACTGTAGCCTCACTTCCAAATGTTATGGTTATAGTTCTAATCTCAAATTGCTTGGAGAGCTAATTAAAGATAATTGTGTACTGAGGAGAAATGCTTATCTGGCAGGTAAGATTGTGTCAACTGGAAAAGATCTGGAGTATAACAGATTGAAATTTTGTTCACCAAATTCCTTTGGAAGTGGGAAATATTCTTTGAACAGAGGAAATGCAGCTATTGGGCAAGAATAATTCATTTAACAGCAATGAGTGGTTGTACTTCAGAAAATACGGCATTCTCCCATAATGAAACTCAGCATATCCTTTCTGTGGGGTGGGAAAGAACAAAAAAAGGCCAATTTCTTATTTAGTTTCCTCCCATTACCACACACGGCCCGAGTTTGCGAGTTTGCTCTGAGAGGGAAAATGGGACCTTCTGGATACTTAGCTTAAAAAAATAAATAAAGTCATCTCTTCTATTGTTTGTTTTAAGAATTATTAAACACATAATTAAATTCACATTTCCTTTACTATCTCCTATTGAACCAGACTATCATGAATTATATAGGAATATAATAATAATAATAATAATAATAATAATAAAAGGATACTGAAACAGATTGCAGCTTGCAAACCCTTTCTGTGCCTAATGCCAAAAAGTGTGGTATAGGTTTTTTTTAAGCATATGTTTCTTAATTGCCTTCCTGATGTTATACATGAGACTAGGAGGAAGATGAGAAATTGATTGATGTGCCAGATGGACTTAAGCAGGGAAATACTGAGTGAAGAGGTGGACACCCACATTTAAAAGCAGAAAAGAGATCACCTTTTTCTGTTTCTCTGGATGTCAGTACTGGTGTGAGGTCCTGGATTGACAAGCCCAGAGACTTGGGTCTCCTGCTAGCCGCAGAAACATTATACTATGGCTTAGCTTTCTGTTTTTCCAATAAAACAGCCACAACACTAGAAATGGTGCTGTACTTCAACAGGGAGGGGAAGAGGAGGGGAGAAAGTTATACCAAAAAGATTAACTAGAGGGTGCAAAACAGCAGGAACCGAAGGAGGCAAGGGCAACCCCATAAATCATTCCCACCATCCAGCTAAGAAACAGGAGCAGCTGGAGTGTGTGCATCAAGCCTTTGTACATACAAGAGGGAAACCCAGGCGGCCATGCCCAGTCTGAAGCGGACGAAGGTGGGTGGCCTGCGGTGCTGGCCGAGCTGCCCACGGGCACCAGGTTTAGCCGCTTGCTCTGGTGCTGCCCAAAGCAGTGCAGGGGGAGGCAGGTCAGGGGGCTTTGCAAGTCAACATGGTTTTACCTAGGGTTACAGGGGAGAGACAGAGAAGGGGAAAGCTGGGTTTCTCCCTGCCCCTAGTGCTTGGTACTGCACTTTCTCAGTCTTTTTGACAGAAAGGAGCCCTTACATAGGAGACAGGCTGGTCCTTGGAGCAGAGCTACAAATGATTAATTGTATCAAGAAAAAGAAACAGTGTCTCCTTGCTGAGCTTTGTAACGGGCTTCATATAAATTTGCGTGAAATATTATGTGGGATTACTGCAGCCAGCCAGGAGTTCAGCTGCAGGAGCCAAGAGGAGGATGGGAGCACAGCCAACAGGAGAAGCAGGAGATGAAGTGGATTGTGTTTGCCAAGGCCAGGAGATGAGCCAAACCATAGCTACAGTAGCATAGTAATGAGGAATGGGAATTGCATTCAGCATTGGGTCTTCTTCTTATCGTGATCTTTACTGCTCTGAATCTAATTGTCTATCCTACCCGCCTCCCTGCCCCTGCCTCAGGCCCCAGCACAATGTTGGATAACAGCAGAAGGCAAAGAAAACAGAGTGCAGGAGTTTAAATGTAATCCTGCTGGAGCCCACAGCTGCTGCTGCGTGAAACCACCCACCCACTAGTGCAGCCCAGACAGTTGCAAAAGGTTCTCCCTTCTTACCCAGGAGGGGTGTAGGGAGTGGGGAGGGAGAGGGATGACACTAAATGCCGTTTTCTAGGTATTTTACTCACAGTCACACATTAACGTCAACTAGGGAGAACTGGGATTTTAGGATGTCATTTGTTGGACCCTCCTGCTTTCTCTTGCTCCTGCACCATTGGTGCTCACTTTGATTCCCACTGAGTTTTTGCTGTAGGAGGGGGATATCCATCTCCAGAGCAGATCCTGCCATTCAAAGCTGGAGGGGCTGTGTAGGCAGCTAGACCGCTGGCTTATGTCCCGTCCCAGCACCTGGGGAGTCCCTGTTTTTTTTTACGTAGAGAAGCCTGACCTGGAGCTCCATATATATGAATGTATAAGGTGCGACAAAACTTGAACTGCCTATCTCTCTCTTTTTTCCTTCCTGGAACAGATTGCAAGCCCAGACCTTCCCAGAAAGTTGGGCCTGGATCCTGACTTGGAATTCTAACTCTGTAATGGCCTGAACTCAGCCTGTTCCTCCTGAGACAGTCCAGATCTTGAACCACTTTTTGCTCAAGGGCTCTTTCTAGGAGCTCTGATTCTGTGCAGAACTGCCTTTGTGTAACCAATAACCAGTGATGAAGGACCTGACTTTCTGAAGATGCATATTATCACAGCTGAACTACACACTGAAGACGCCCTGCAGGCAGCGGTCCCTCCTGGCAAGTCAAAGGGGAATCTTATCATTAGCTGTGCATAACAGGGAGGCACTAAGCCTGCCTCAGCCAGACACCACCCTCTGCCTACCCGCGGGGCCTTTTCACCACAGAATGTAGTGCTTTCCCCAGAGGCTGAGACTTTCTCGGCAGGGTGGGAAGCAGGGTGCACTCAAACCATCAAGAAATAACCCACAGCATCAGGTGTGGGGCCCAGCCTGTGTTCGCAGACAACCTCCCGCCTGGCTAAGAGGGTGTGTTTTTTCTCTCTCTTCTTCCCTCCAGCTGGAATGAAAAGCGAAGTCTTCTCATAAACGCAAACTGAGAGATTCTTGTTTTCTCAAAGGACACAGGGTAAAGATCTGAATTTCTTCTCCCAGCCAACAGTGAGGGAGTTCCCCTCCTGGAGGGACCATGCTTGCCAGCCTCACAGGATGTCGGAAAAGGGCAGCAACAACCAAGGGCTCGGTGGGTTGGGGATTCATCTGTTTGCTCCCCTGTGACACCTCCACAGTGTCACCTCTGCTTCTCTCGTGTCACCTGTTCAGCATAGTTTATCTCCTGCCTTTGCCTTGCTCATGAAGAGAGGCAAATCTCTTCCAGTGTACTGCATCAAAATTTGTGCTAATTCTATGCTTTATTTGAGATATCCACTGCCCAGAGAAGCTTTAGAAGAAATCATATGCAACTTTCATTAAAAGTTTCGAGAGCTGTTATGTTTGCATGTCCATAGAAATATATATTAAAACTTTGGCCTATATCACGCATGTAGTCTCACTGGAGGCATAAATTAAACCTTTCATGTTTAGAATAAAAACCCACCCCTAGGGTAGCTCCTCTTCAAAAAAAGAAGATTTGAAAATGCACCATTTCGAACTTAATGAAAAAGTTTTTCTGTGAAAGTAGACATCTTGAAAGAGTAGGACGTACACAGACAGAATCTCTCTCTTGTTTTGTTTTCATTTCCTTTTGCAGTCATTTTGCATTTTAACAAGTTAATTTGGGTACTGCGAGCCAATGTTAGCTGTGTATCCACACTCACTAGACTGCCTGAAGCTCTTCCCTTGCAGACAACAGATCAATAACAAGCTCTGAGTAGAACCACTTGGACTCTGGTAGTAGGCTTTTCACTTTGTTTTGTTTATCATAACCTGCACTTCTCATAGGAAGGGGTTTCTTAACTTGGTCTGAATGGAGACAGATTGAAAAGTAAATTATTTTCTCTATCCCTTGAGGCTGAGCCAAGAGTTTTGTTTTCCTAAAGTGTTCAAATGAGCTTCAAGTTTTGTGATGTGGCCAAATACCACGATCTGTATTTCTCTGTTTTAACAAAAGCAAATTTTCTTCCACTCCCTATACCTCTCACCCCTGCTCAAGATAAACAGATATGTTTCTGTCCATCAGCTAGCAATGCTAAATTTTGTTTCCAGCTCCCTGAGCTCTTTCTAAGCAGCCAGTTAGCCTTCCTCTCTCTTTCTCCTTTGTATTTGGCAACCACATATTTTGGGCTGCAGGCAGACACTCCTCAGAAACCAGTACCTCTAGACTACTCAGGTTCTTTAGTGCCAATTGCACTGCAATACAATTAGCAAAGATGACCTCCCCCAACAAAGGAGCTCCTCACCCTTCTATCTTTCCCCAACAAGCAAATTTCCTCCCCTTCACCCACAAGGGCATCTTTGCATTTGCCTAAAAAAAAAAAAAAGAAAGTTTTGATTACATGGTCCTGTATAGTTGGTTTTGCTGCTTTTCTGCACTTTGTGTAGAGTGCCCTGAAACATACATGCATGTGCACAAATGGTACACCCAAGTAGACTTGAGTGTCTTTGCCCCTGGCTGGCAGCAGCCTGATACAAGGGGAGATTATGAGGCGGTAGGAACCGTAGCAGAGCTATGATCTGAGCTTTGGAGCATTGGAGTTGAAAGCTGAGTAATGAGACAGTTTATCTGGGCTCCTCCATAAAAGAGCTGCTGCTGTGACACATATGCAGCCTAATGGCACTTGAAGGGGTTAATACACCTGGAAAGTGAGTTTTCAAATGAATTCCTTTTCCTCTTGGCCTCAACATAAGGCACTGCTCTATTAGACTTGACCTTTCTTAATGTGAATTAGCAGCTCAGTGGAACAGGATCCAGAACTCAGAGTCCTTTCCCTCTTCACATCCATGCATTAATGTAACAAAAGCAAAAAGGTGTCAGCAAGGCTAAGAATAACTGAACAGATCTTGTGCCAATTTGGAATAAAATATAGGACCCTCCAGAAGTGGAAGTAACTTGGTTACTTCTGAACTCTAGGTAAGGCAGGCATTTTAACTCACCCCCCTCCAAACCGCAAAAAAAATGAAACATGGACAAATTCAGGTACTGAATTTAAAATAAAAAAATAAATAAAATAAAATGAAACGAGTCAGTTCTTCATTTTGGTAGGGCAAACAAGAGGGAATGCCAAATTGTCTCTCTAGAATATAAATTACCTTTTCTCTCTTGCAACAGATTTGTTAAAAGTGTCCCCTTGCCCCATTTCCACTGCTGTCCTGGGAGGGTTTCTTCACCCATTGCCCTTTCTCAAAACGTTCCATCAATCTTGTCACCTCAGTCCTACTCTGTCTCATGAGGTAATGGATGGAGCCCAGCTAGACATGAAGATGTGCCATCCAGGAAACCAGACCAAACTGGTATGTTTAAAAACGTGTTTGAAGAGAGCACAGGATGACAGGGANAGTGGGAAGGAGGAATGATAACCAGATCCTCATGGCACATCTGTCTGTGGATTCTCATGGGAGCCACAGCCGTGCAAAGAGGGGAGGGCAAATGGAAAGGGGAGGGGGGGAGGGGCCCAACTTCAACTTTCTAGAGATGGAGTTATTTTAAGCAATATCTTTGAAACAAAAAAACATGTGTTCTCTGTTCTGCAATGCGTTGGGCAAGGCTCAAACACCGGGCTGGGTTGCCCGGGGTCGCAGGCCCCGCCAAAGAAAACAGGGAGCTCTGAGGTGGGTCTGAGGCGAGCTGGTCACCAGTGAGGAGCAGTGACGCGGCCAAGTCTGAAGGAGCGCGCCCCGGTTGGCAAACAGGGAGTGCAGTGTTGACTGCCCCTCAGGTATTTCCCTTCAAATTCACTGCTTTCTCGGAGCACGCTGCTACGAGCAAATGTTCCATGATGCGTGGATGAAGGATTGGGGCTCGCATACTGGGCATGAGCTTTGTGTGCATTTCAGGCTGGAATTTGCTTTGATTTGTTTTTCAGGTTTTGATCTTCCCGGACTTGGCTGGACACTTTGCCAGTGAGGGGAGTGGTGACACATCGCACCCCACTGTGCTGTCGCTCTGGCTTGTGCGCCTGCTAGCCTCTGTGTGGCCAAGTCCAGTCATACACTGCTTCCCTGGTTAGCAGTTCACACCATCGCACCTTGGTACCTCTTCTGCACCTATAAAAACCTACTTCCACAGGCCCTCAAAGGAAGCATTTAACTATGGTTATGCACCAAGTGCAGGCCTGGATGCGAACTTCCTTAAAGGCTAAGTGTTTTCAGACAGGGAAGCATTGGTTCAATCACATCCCTAAAACCCAGGTGTTATTGTTAATTGAGTTTTAAAAGCTGTCTCAGCCCAGAGAGGAATTAAGCTCCATTTTCAAGTAGAAACAAACCATCTGCTTTTCCAAGAAAGGACCAAACACCTCCCCCACTCAAAGCTGTCATGCTGCTTTTGAGCTGGTGGAAAATAATGACACTCGCTTCTGCCAAGCACCCAGCACCTATGGAGCAAAACTGGTGTGAGGAAGGAGGACGCCTGTCTACCAGTGGCTTTTGGAGTGCACTTCAGTGCTGCTGTAGTTTTTGGGACTCAGGGATGCATAAGAGAGGGATGGGGAGGTCCAAGGCCATTCTAGAGACCTGGAAAATTAATGGAAAAATCCTCACCTGTTTTTCCATCTTGGCTGCTTTCTTCGGAGGTACACAAGGACATTTTCCTGGTTTGGGGGGAGCAATCAGATAGGCAGAAAAGAGGTAGTGCCTGTGTCATTAGGTATTTCCAGCTACAAATCTCCAAATTATGAACCTCACATGCAGATGGTACAGCAGTTGAGCTCGGTGGAACTTCTTATCATAAGTATGTTTGCATTCATAAAAATATGCAGACTGAGGGATCAAGCTTCATTCAAATGCCTTTTGTTCACCAAATGATTATTTTACAACTGAATTTGCTGAGTGCCCACAAATCAAAGTCAGTGGGGAGCAGAGGGTATTCAGCATTCCTGAGAATTAGCCCCAGGATGTATAAGTATTGCATTAAGTCTCCTTAGCATTTTACAGATTTGGCTGATTTTCGAGATCTTTAAAGCATGACACTGTACATTTGTTGTATTCTTGCTTTTGGTGTGGGTGTGTGCCCATGGTGGGAGTGCTGGTATAAGAACTTACCTCAAAAGCAACTTTAAATCCCATCTTTTGTTTCCCAGGGGTATTTGTTTACATAGAAGGCTTCATTATGGAAGTAATCACTAATGTGTTTGAAAATCTGTCACACAGTAATTAATTTATCCTCATTGCACCAAGCTGTTGGATAGGTTAACATTATCCCCACATTACAGGAAGAGAAGCGAGGAACAGAGATTAACCCATGAGGGGCCTAAGGAGGCTGTACGAGAGCCAGAAAAGGAACACAAATCTCCAGAATTAACAGGCTAATGCCTTAACCACATGAGTATCCTTTCTAAGGTTTTATTTGTTGCCATATCCTTTTTCTGCTTGATCACTTAGGACAAAATGACCTGTCCCTAGATAACATTTTATATGTTGGAACTAAAAATAGGAATTCTCTTCTCCAGCTCTTAAATTGAAGTATTGTAAGCATACAGCATGGGAACTTGCATGAAAAAAACCTGCTAGGAATCAAGAGGAAAAACAGATAAAGGCCAACTGTGGGAGAAGAAGGCAGCTAGGGGGGGAAAGAACCTCTGGAAATATCTGCGGAGGATCCAGTTCCAAACACCTCTCACTGTTCAAGATTTTTCTTGCTGTTTCCCTTCATGCCTTTTTGACAAATAAATATGAGATTGAAGAGCATTTGGTTTAATCCTCACACATGGTGCATGTACATGCAAAGATTTACCATGCTATTTCTTTAACAAGAATCTAGCCACCAAATAGGAGAGTCACTGACTGAAAGCTAAGGGAGAACAATCATATCTTCTCCATTCACTTTATTAGATTTTTATCTTTACCTCTAAATACAGCTTTGCTATAGTTTTCAAGTAACCATAAACCCAAGACAGCCTGGGGCTGGTGGTTTCTCAGTTGTGTTTGCAAGCACAAAGAATACAAGATCCTTCATACAACCCACTGTCCCCTCAGGCCAGTTTTGCAACAGTTTTGCAGTGCGAGTCCCTGACCTGCCAAGTCTCACAGTTTCTGGTTGAAGATTCACTTACCTAGCTGCTGTCTCACAGTCCACCACCGCAGGGCTGGCAATGCACTTAGCAGTACATCACAGATTCTCTCTGGCTCTGGGACTGTCTATACCAGACAGAGCCAACTGGTCTTCCAACCATTAGGTTTCAGTAAGCTCATGTAGAGCCTGCTAGCAGGAGCAGACTCTGTTTGAAGAATCCTCCTTGGAATGGATGATGCCTCTGGCTGCAGTCTTATGCAATACCTGTACATGACCAGTCTGGAAGAAAGGGAACATTGCAATTGTCTGACCAAAATAATTTCTTAACACACACACTGTGGGCAAAACATGGAGCCCCACATATCGAGACTAAAAAGGTATTTGAGAGGCTACCGTTGCACTGGAAGTTTCTGGGAGTGTGTGTGTTTTGTGGAGGGATATCTGTTAGAGTAAGACCACCAATATCTTTAAAGAGGTCCAGTTTGGTCTAGGATTCCAAATAAGAGATGATTCATCTACCAAGACTGCGTCCCTCTGGCCATGTCCCTCTGACTGTGTCCCTCTATCACCTTTGTGTCTTCCAAACAACCTGCATACAGAAAAACACCTTCAGTTCAGGATGCTTTAGCCATGGCAAGAAAAGCCTGCCTTAACCTTCTATTCTTTATTAAAGTGTGTTTTCAATTTGTGGGAACCTGTACTGCATTTAGGTGTTTTGTTAAACAGTGTCTGGTATTGTGGAATGAGAGCTGCACAGAACAGAGTATGCAAACTGAAGTAACATTACTTAGAAAAAATGTGGGTCCCAAATTACCTTTGGGTCCTCAGGGAAAAGCTGTAATTTGCCTTAGAGTGAGGGTTCCTGAAAATACTTGTTTCTGGTACCAGAATAGGCAGTGGTTGTTATGTATATGCCTGAGCAGGAGGAGGCATTTGGCTGCTCACATGGTAAGGACATACCACAACTTTGGGAACCCCAACCTCAGACCACATTCATTGCCATACACTGCACGCTTCCTACTCTCCTATTAGTGTGGCAAGTATTTTGCATAGCCACAGAGCAATGGTGGCATTTTGCAATAGTGTAACTTGGGTGGAAATGTCATACTAGTCATCTGATCAAAACACAGCCAGCTGTCAGCTACTCTGTGTGTACGCAGCTACACTGCATTCACACTCCCTTGGGTAATCTGTCAGACTTGCTGTCTTCAGAGCACAAGGATCCTGGTTTCAGTCTTTAAATAACTGGCAGGGAGCACACCCATCATAGTGCCTGTGCAATGCATCCTGCTAATTCCCTGTCAAAGTTTATCTTAGTGTCTGACCACCAGATACAACACTTGTCTTTGCTTAGGAAAAAGCACTAACTGTGATGTTTAAAGGTTATTGATGTGCTAACAGCTGTGATGTCGTGGCTAAGCACAGCTACAACACTTTTCCTCTTGAAGCCAAAGTGCCAATATAAGTATATGTAGAACTGAAATAAATCAAGTTACAGGGTTCAGCTAAGCTTTGCAATAGTGATGTTTACAATCATCATTAAATCCGAGATAGACCTATAACATACAGAATGTAAATTTGTTAAAAAAATAAATAAAAAATAAAAGCCAAAATACATTATGGAAGAAATTAATATCCTTTGAGGGTCAGTACCAGGCTTGTTATACACAGAAATGGCAGAAAGTACCTCACCCAGGGGCTTCCAGATTCTAGTTGAACTCATAAGGCTACAAGCAACAAGTCACTTGACTGTTGTATGTGTGTGTCCCAAGAAGTGGGAGAGATGAGCAGGCCTTGGGCTCATGCTTGTAGCTGAGCTCTTTAAAGAGGAACCATGATTCTACACATGGTCATCTGGGAGAAGTCCAGTCAAAGAACCCTCCGTTTCATTAAAAGCAAACCCCTTGAGCTGCTGTGATCGGCAAGTAATCTGAAGGAAGCAGGTAATACTGTCCTTCAGCAGAAACAGTTCATGCATAGTTAGCAGGATTGGAAAAATAGAGCATAATGAGTTTCTTGTGTCTGGGTGGATAATGAATGCTTTTTTAATGTCTACAGGGCTTTTACAGGTGAAATTTGAGCTAGCAAATTGGCATTATGCCGAGTTCAGTTCAACTCCCCTTTCAAATTGGCTGCAAGGCACAATCATATTCTCTGTTCCTTCTCTCCCCTTTATCTCTTAAAAGGATAATTCCTGAAAATTTACATTAACAGACAGACGTGGGGATGGGAAAAGGATAGGTGAGCTTTCTTGCTTACTTTTTGGTAAATCCTTAACTTGAGGTTCTGTGTTTCCTCTAAGGAGCCGTTTAGATGTCATTTACTTGCACAAAGAGAGGTGGGAAACCAAACAGCCTATTATTCCCTTCTATTTCATTTTTCAAAACAGGCTTAGAATCATAGAATCATAGAATCACTTAGGTTGGGAAAAACCTCCAAGTCAAACGCTTGGTGCAGAACACCTCTTTTCCTCCTCAGTTTCTGTTCTGAGAGGCAAGCTCTGTTTTGCAGAGCTCCCCTGAGTGGCTTTGAGCAGATGACACTGTGGTCAGAGCCAGGGGTGGAAGTCGTAAGGTGGAGAGACAGGGATATTCCTTTCAAGTTTTATAGTTTGCAGCCAGCTGGTGATATTGTTGGTGCTCCCTGGAGTGGTCTCACTGTGTTGTTCAGGGCTCCTGATGGACGTGCAACCCAGAAGCAGTTTCCTCCTGGGACATGGTCTCAAAACTGGCTGCATGTACACAATCTCGGTGGGAGGACTGCACTTTCAAGCACAGATGCATCTCGCAAGCTAGGATGTATGTGGTGTTCGAGGCAGTGCTTTGGGTGCTTCCTGGGACTTGCAGGCCCTTTAAAGGGCTGACCTGGCAAGCATATATTTGGAGAAGGCACTGCTCTGTTCTTTGTTCCTCTGGTAGGCATGTGTGGTGGTGTGAAGGAGATATTTTCTCTTTGCCAATGAGCAGAAGCCTCCTAGAAAACCACCCGCTGCCAGTTTTTCACAGTGAATGTTACCCACATTATCCCTGGCACAGAAACACAGCCAGCTTGGAAACAGACACTATGAAAGAAAAATAATGGCTCAGCATTTCAGCCTCAGCAGTACAATGGGTTTATTTTCACTGCGCCATGGAACGAGCAGGAGAGGTAGGGCTGCTGAGTTGTACTTCTGGACCTGGTCTAGTATCACAGGAAGGCTTTGTGCCATGTGGATGTGCCAGCTTGACAGGAGCGGCTTGGCGCTTTCTGCTGTGTGCTCCTTTGCCTGCTGCAGACATCCACATTCACAGTTTTGCTCAGCCTCTTCAATAACTCTGTTCTTTCACTGCTTCATCAGTGGTAGCCTCCTCCCGTGAATGAGGAGATACGAAAGGAGTGCATTCATCTGGTTTCTTTCCAGCAGTACTGACATGTGGAAACCTCTGTCCCAATAGTCAATCTTGGTTTATCCTTCTCTGTTTTACCAGAAGGTTTAATCACCTGAAAGTTGTGTTTTATGAGATGGGTGGGTTTTTGTGCCTTTTTTAATCTTGGAACATCACTATAATCATGACACAGAAGATGGCTGCATGGAGACTGATTCAATGCTGGGAACTTGAGCTGAACTTCTACCTCAGGTCAAAAACTGAAAATAACTCGGTTACTTTCTCCTTAGCTCCTAGTGGGTTTGTGTTCATCAGAGAAATGAAACCAGTTGGTAACCTCTGTGTAGGAAAGCTTCAGGCTTCAAACACCACAAGAAAGCTTCTCATGTGTTGGCAAGGTTGTGTGTATCTCTGTACACAAACTGTCCCAGGGCTTTGACTGACTCTTACTCCAACAGTTAATCCTTCATTTTCCTGCCCTAACTAATAAAAATCATGCAATCCTCTTGCATGTCCAGCTGCAGACAGGATGCTGCTTTTGAGGTCTGAAAGCCAATTTGCTGTCTTGATATTACAGGCATTTTATATGGATGAAAATCTCTGTTTCTGAACCATGTGCCTCATTCAGGAAGAAGAAATAATTTTTCAGCCATATCCCCCAGACAACCTGAAGAGCAACTCAGAAGTCATTGTCTTCTGAAATGTGTTATAAGAAATTTTTATTTAACCTCATTTGGCTTTGACCTCTGTATTTCCCTACTTGCATCATATGATTTGGAGTTTTCTTTTCTTCCCAAAGTAACCAAGAGATACAGAGCAAATAAAGGAACTAGCAAAACAGACAAACAGAAGTATCTGCTAGCCTATTGGCTCACCATTTCTTGAAAGCAATGGGGAATTTAGAAACCAGAGATGGAAAAGCCCCATTAAGTAATTTTGTCTATCCCTCTGCCAAAACAGGTTCAAGTATGGGACGTTATTAGCCAAGCTGCTTTTCAGTTTCCAGTTCTGTCTTTTAAGTGAGCAGATTGTATCTATGCTGGATAGTGCTAGAGGGGAACAGTCTAATGATCTAAAAGCTAAAGCATTTACTTGATTCTCCAGAGCCTTGTTTGCTAAGTTCAGCTGAAGAGAGGACTGTGGATGATGAGCACTGCCCTTGTAAATAGGTGTTGCCCTAATCAGTGGTAGTTATTAATGGTGAGTTGTACAGATAACTGGCTGAATGTGAAAGGTAAAAGCATTAACAAAAACAAAATGATGAAGTCAGAAAAGGTTTGAGAGGACAAGCTGATAAGACACAAACAGAAGTTGATGACAGAGCAGAAGCCAAATATGATGCTATGAGGATTTGTTTATTTGACACCAATTAACCTTTGGGTTAAACTAATCAGCAATTGCATTTTTGGAAGATTCACTGTGAGGCAGATTACACTAAGAAGACCATTCTGGCTCCAAGGCATTGGGGTGTTTAGCTCAGTAGTTTTGTC
Organism: Anseranas semipalmata; assembly: GCA_013399115.1. Classification (NCBI taxonomy): domain Eukaryota; kingdom Metazoa; phylum Chordata; class Aves; order Anseriformes; family Anseranatidae; genus Anseranas; species Anseranas semipalmata. Next base: position 83,392 of record VXAA01000774.1, read on the forward strand.
CACATTGTTCTCATTGTTTTTGTCCCATTCCTGGAGTCTGCCAACAAGATCCAGGCTTTTCTATTTGACAACATTTTATTTTACATGAATTTAGAGCTGTTGAAAGGAGCTGGCTTTTCTGTCCTATATCCTGGCTTCTCTTTATACCTATGAGCTAGCTGCAGTCAAGCAAGCTTCCCTGGACACCTGTACTGGGTCTGGCTGGATTAGAATTAACTTTCCCTGCAGCAGCCCTTGTAGCTAGAACAGCGCTGGTATCACACCACTGTTTTGGCTACTGCCGAGCAGCGCTGGCACAGCACCAAGGCTCTCTCCAGACCCCCCAAAGCCAGTAGGTGGGGGTGGGCAAGAGGTGGGGAGGGGACATCACCAGGGCAGCTGACCTAACCCGACCAAAGGGATATTCCATACCATATGATGTCACACTCAGTAATAAAAGCTGGGAAAAGGGAAGGAGAAGGGGGGGGCTCTCGTTACGAAGACGTCTGTCCTTCCGAACAACCACTGCAGGTATTGAGGCTCTGCGTCCCAGAATGTGGCCAAACATCGCTCGTTGGTGGGATGTAGAGAATAACTTGTTTTTCTCTTTTCCTCTGTGCTTGTGTGCAGTCTTTGCTCGTATATATACATATATATATATATATATTCGTTGTTGTTGTTTTTCCTCCTCTTCTTTAATTAAACTATCCTTATCTCAACCCATGAGGTTTTTTTTCCCTCTCCCGCTCTTCTTTTGAGGAGGGGGAGTGAGAGAGCAGCTGTGGTAGAGTTCAGCTGCCCAGCAGGGTAAACCCACCACAACATCCTGTCAGAATGTCCTAGTCCCAGAGATAGAACTCATTCCCCATCTCATTCATTCTTAAGCTGCTGAATCAAAGCAGTAATTTCACAGATCTTTAGGTTTTAATGCCCTGAAATGGTCATTCTGACATTTATTCTAGTCATCAGCAATGTGATATGTGGAAGTATAAATCAGAAAGGGCAACAACAACAACAGGTAGGTAGGCACAATTTTTATGACCCCTTTCTCTACTCCCCATCCAAGTCAGAAACAATAATATTTATAATATAATGTAATATAAATAGAAACATAATATAAACATCTACAGAATTAACTGCTGCTTGGGTTAGTCATTAAAGTAGGTCAATACAATCTCTAATTGTAGTGAATTGTAGTTTATGAGTGATACTTCAGGTGATCATGTGCTATGATAAATGTGCTATGAATTCAAGTATGCTGTCATCATTAACTATCTTTATAACAGGAATAAGAAAGTACCTTGGAGGTAACTGGCTGTCATACATGATTACTATTCATGCACTGAAGTGAGGCACTATTGTCATTTATTGGCTTCTGAGCCTAGTGCTGGAGAACACACACAGTATGGCATAGGCTTTTGTGTGATATGCTGCACACAGTGTTTGATGCTAGCAAATTGCAAAGAATGACACACACTTGATATAATCAGGTATATTAAGCCTTGATAAAGTATCTCATAGGGAGCAAAGCATCTCCAGGGTAGAATTACAGCCTGATATGCCACTGAGTAGATTTTATTATTAAAAATACATGGTAAATTATAGACCCCATATGCTCCTGATTTCACTGGTTTTAAAAATAGAAAGTGAAAGCTCCCAGCTGGGGGCACAGCTGCTGCTAAATGCTAGTAGAAATCATAGCCAGGAGTGTCAGTTGTAAATGCAGCAGCCTGCAACTGAAGTAGTGGGAGAGTTTTGTTTCTTCTTAGTCTGCAGCTGGATCTTGTGGGGGGAGACTTCCCTGCTGCCTGAAGGGTCAACTGTCTCTTCTCTAAGGCAGATGCAGGCGTGTTTAACTGTAAGATTCTCAAATATTGACAGTGCTCAGCCCCAACAATGTAATTCCAGGAACCTGTTGTTATTGTCACTATCTTCTTTTAAAATCATTCAAGTCTGAGCACTTAAAAAATGCATCCATACAGACCATCAGGATGGAGCTGGGCCACAGGCTTAGTGATACTATGCACCGGGGTGAAGAGGAAGTCCAGGTATGGAGGGCAGTTGAGGGCAGTTTTCATGTCCTGAAGAGACAAGGGAAGAATGAAAGTGAAGACAAGAATGGAAATTAGTTGCCAAAGGAAGAGGGTACCAAGTGGCTGTGTTGTGCCTTTAGGCAAGCACCAGCATCTTCACAAATAATGTCCTATTGCCTTCTAGCTGGAAGGTTCTGTGGGAAGAAGGCTACTGGGAGGGACAGCTGCAGAGGTCAAACATCTCCTTTTCCCGCAGAGAATAGCTTGCACCAAGTCATTGTTGCCAATATAACAGCAGTGCTTGTCTGTGCTTTATTTTGGGTTGTTTAAAATGCACCTACTTGTAACGTCCTATAAATATCAGACTCAGCAATATCTTTGCAATCTTCTGTCCAAAGTGGAATGCATTTGTATAAAAGGACTTTAAAATGCAAATATAAACAATCCTTTTACCTATTCCCTTTTAAGAGGGAGAAAGAACAAAACTGTGAAAAGTGGATTTAATCTATTGGTGAGGCTCTGTGCAGGGTCTATGTAATGAGAGCCTCCAAGCACAACAGTTTTTACACAGCTGCTGCCTCTTGATCTTTAATGTCTGCAGTGCTCCTGACTTGTACAGCAGGGAAAATAAGAAATGCTATCTTGTTTAATCATGCCATCTCCTACTTTGCTAAGAATTTAGCAACTGGACTGGACCACCTATCTTGAAGACCTGCTTTAAAGGGAACTCTGATGGCAGAAGCCCTTGATTCGGGGATTTCTGAAACAAGAGCACCCTCTAAAGGACGTGAGGAAGTAAGAGCGACCACAGGCGGCTACAGTTGGGAACATAACATTTTCTCTTCCCTATTTTTGTTAAGCGTTATGCAAGAATCATTTCATCCCTTGTTCTCCCAGAAATGGCGGTGTATTCTGCCCCTTTAAGTGTAAAACGGAGAAGAAATCTTTTTCACTGCTGATCAAAGCTTACAGAAAATAGTCACCTTCTACTCAAAATCCAATCAACCTGAATTCACCAACCTGAAAGGCTAAACAGCATCTTGGCATTCTCTGGTCCCAGCTGTAAGCTAGGACCTGTGGCCACTGAGGAGGCACAGACATACACAAGCCCATCTTTAGGCGGCTTCAGTCTAGGTAAGCTACTTCTCCTGCCTCAAACTGCACCAGCAACAAGTTGGCTTCTCCCAAGTTTCTGCTGGTGCTCTAAGGGAGCAATAATGGGCACACAGGATGGGAGGACACAATAATTGCTGCACTGTGGACACATATTCTTGCACAATTAGTCTAAAGAGTTCTTATGAATCAATGGAGGTGCTCAGGGTGAGCTGTAATAGAATTTGCTAAGGCTGTGTTGACAAGCCCAGTCTCACACATCAACATAGGTGTTTCACAGATGGTGAAAAGCAAAACATAAAGGATGATTTTTATAATGCCACATAACTAGGAGGTCTCCCAGTAATGTTGCTGGCTGCATCTACAAGTTAGATCTTTCCTGATTCTCATACAGAGAATGAACAATGGTGTCCTGCAGAGAAATAAATTCCACAGTTTATGAAGTTTCTTGCCTTGGACTTGCCCTTTCTCATTCTATGTGTCATCATGTGGCTATAAGGGGCTAAGAACTGTGAGAAATTAACTTGTCACTGGTTTGTGTGTTTCTATAGTATCAGAGAACGATAGAATGGTGCCACTGCATATGCTTACTGTTTAGTCATCAACCAATTCCATTTTGCCCCGAGCACCCACAGGACTATGTGATACAAAGGACGTGCAAGCCTTACAAAGCCACATCAAATGGAAGAGGTGTGTTATGTCCAGGCATGCCGGCTGCACCTACTGAATGAAACATGCTCAAGCATTTCCTGAGAACGTCTGGTGAGTAACTAAGTCAAATCAGGCCAGTAGCACGTCCCAGCTGTGTGCATCTTCTGTTTTTCTTGCGTTACTGGTCAATAAAATAACTGATTGCCTCATCTTCAAAGATTGCATGTGTAAATCAATGTTATGTCTGTATCGTAACATTGACATGGAAGCTGACGTAGCATTGTAGTTAAAGTTGCAAAACAGCTTCTGCTCCAAGTCCAGTGTTTTCCCTTGCTCCTGCGTTTCTGAAAGGTTCTACTTTCTAGGCTGAAATTTTCCATTACTGAGCTCAGCCAATGACTTCTCAAGAGAAAGTTTGAGGAACATCCATTCAACCATTCTGTGAAGGTGGAAAACAAAACAAAACTTCTCTGGAAAATTATTTAGAAATATACTTTTCCTCACATCCAGTGTTGAAAATAGGAGTAGAAAACACCACTGTGATTTGATTAGGAAGTTGACTGGTGTTTTTTAAGGATATGATTCCTGTTTCATTTATACTAGATTCACTTTCCTGTATCTCTCCTGATTTTACTCTTCACTTGCACTGATTTAAGTGACACCAGAGCTAGATAGTATTTTGCCATGGCATTTGGATTGTTTTTTGGTGCACACTGTGAATACGAACATGTTGTTACTTAGAGCAATGTGAGTATTGCCACTGTGTAAGTTCCTTTTGGCCTGTGCTGTGAGGTGCAGGAGCTGCCCTTCTTTTTGATCTGCCCCACCACAGATCTGCCAAATGAGCCATCCTGTTTCAAGTGTTACTCAAAACCTGAAACTCCAGAGAAGGCAGGAGGTAAAAAATATATGTATTCCTCTTGGATGAATTGTATCTAATGCAGAGCTTTATCACATGATTACAATAAAGTGAATATTATTCTGTATGTACTCCCTGCGTTGACTTTTTGTGCACATGCTTCTGTTATCACTAGGTAACAAGGGACATGAGGAAAACAGACATTTCCACAGAATAATATTGTTTTGTTTCTACAGATTTCAGTACTAGGCATACACCTTCACTTCCTTTTATCCGTACCTGACAATAAGCAAAAATGTAATATTCAGAGTACCCTAAACATAAGGGACAGATTTCCCCCACTTTTGTTTTGGTCATGGTGTCTCTTAAGCTACAACAAAACTAGGCCAGCAAGTGGCCATGGAGTAGTTATTTGCTGTGGTGGATGCCGTGGATCAGGTCTTCAGTGAAACTTGACAGGGTAATTCTGATGAATTGCATCAGCTGGAAGTCTGGCTCGCTGGTGTATTTGGGAACTGTGGTGACGGAGGTGACTAATGTGTTACAGTGTTTCTCAAGCTTTGAGGCTCAACATCCTGAGGAAAGTCTGATCTCAGAGCAAACCTGAAGGAAGTGCCTTGTGTACGTTGTGGGAGAGGAAGGCTAGGAGGATGGATGAGAAAGGAAGGATTTTTAGGGGATTTCTAACACTCAAGACTTGGCAAAACCAGGTCTTGGGACAAGATTATATTAATAAACAGAGCTTGTTTTGCTGAGTTTAGAGAAAAAAAAAATGACTTAGTGAGAAAGAAATGAAAAACCTCCTGTGTTAAAAGTTTTAAAATGTGCTTTTTATAAAGAAAGACAAAAAAAAAAAAAAAAAAAAACAAAAACAAAAAAAAAAAAAAAACATCCCACAAGAGTTTTCTAATTATTTTCTGCTTTTTGTCTTCTAGTCTTTAAACAAATGGCTCTTTTCCAAATAAGGTATTTAGTGTTCATGTCTTTGGATGAGAAACTGTTTTGAGAAATCACTCCATGGAGCTAAGCTTTACCATGAGTGTCCTGGCCCATGGCCTTCAGCATGGCTGACGACATGGCTGAGATCTCTTATCCTATGGACAAACTGAACAGAAGAGTGGGCTGCAGCATTTCTGGATCTCCTTCCTTCTTCATTCATCTGCTTTCAAGTGATCAGCATTGTTAGTCCTATGCAATGGGGAAATTGGGGGAATAAGGCAAATAGCATTTATTTTGTCCAGGGCAGGACAATTGCTTGGGTCAGTGAAAATGAATTAAGTAAATTCATTTTATAGGACTCCATCAAGCACCTCTTTAAGAGCATCATCCAACTTACCTTCCAAGGAGTTCAAGCCAGAAAAAATCGGGAAATGCTGTAGGTCAGAAGAAGGATGATATGACGGGAAAGACAGGGAGAGCAAGCTTCAGAGGGATCTAGCACAATAACTGCTCATAGTAGCCACTATGAGTGGCTCAAAATACAACTGTTTACCCCTGGACTTGTCTGAGAAAGGTGTCACCCACGCTAAAATGAAGAGGAAGGAAAATAAAGCCCATTGCACATACTTCCAATGCACATAGGCATTCGTATTTGGAAAGCTGAAACGTGGGAGCCCTCCTGTGGTAGTTCTTCAGAAGTGTATTTTTCACCAGGATTAAAGTAACCAGAAGCGTATTGAAGTCCAAATGCAATGTAGTCATAAAAGAAACCAGTATCAGTGCATGGTGAGTATGAGTGTGCGTGTGTACATGGCTGCTAAATGTTAGAGGGCCAACCACATGTTGCTTGTGTTGGGCAGAACCTAACAAACCCCACGAAAACACAGCAAATTAAGCTGAGAAACTTCATGTCCACTGTTGAAGCTGTTTGCACCTGTGAGTCTGACATGCTGACAGCAAGCACAGGGCTGATGCTCCTGTCAATTTGAAGGTTTGAGGGTAAGGTATATTCTCGGTATACTTGGTGCATCAAGGTGAACAAGCCAGAAGAGGAAAGCTGCAGGCTGTAAGTTACCGCTGTGCGGAAGTCTGGCCCAAAGCTGATGCATGACTTAAAGGACTTGTTTGAGGACTCTAAAAGAGCCAGATGGCCTGACTAGAGCTGAAGCTATCCCACGCTGCTGGTGGTGAATTTGCACATCAGGCTGAGAGGCTCACAAGGGAACACACATGGCAAGTGCCACCAGCAGTTGTCATGCTGCCAGGCATGCCCCTCCCACTTGGTGTCAGTGTGGGCATTGCAAAGGACCACAGATGCAGCCAAAATTCGCTTTGGGATTCAGGGATTGCCACCCACGCATGCACACAGCCCACTCAGCCCTCACCAGATTTACTGCTGAGATAATTATCCATCAAACTGTGCAGAGGGATCAGATGGAGGGCTATTGTGTGCTTCTTTCTGTGCCAAACTGATGATGGCAGTGGGTTTGTCGCAGCTCCCCCCTGTGCCTCTGGGTTTGCACTGGAGATTTACAGCTCTGGAAAAAAAAAAAAATCCCACAAGAGAGGCTGTTTTCTTGAAGTTTATGAGTGGAGGTCAGGACTTGCCCTTTTGGGAGCGGCACAAATATAATTTTATGTAAGCTGGTCTAAGGGTGGTAGCTTCACACCTGCAATGGTATCCACAAACTGCTGTATCCTATTAACAGTGGTGTGTTTCGGCTGAAGTGGTCATTTGTTAATTATTGATATTTCACAGGAGGACTTCAAAAGCATTTCTGTAAAGTCAGAAAAGACATGAATTTTGGAATACTGATGTCTAAAGATACAAAATTCTCAAATTTTAATGTACAAACCAAAAGCCTTTTGGACAGAAATAACACATATTACCACATACAGCAGCTGTACAGAACAGTTAACCAGCACCCACTTTTATGCAGCTACCAGACCATGTTCTGAAACTCACTTGGTTAAGCAAGAGCTTAAACAAACTTGAGTTTGCTTATTTGAGGTAGCAGCATCCAAAGGACTGAACCTCAGTGTAATTACTGCATAAGAGGCTGTGTCCAGGAACCTTAATGTGAAGGACCCGCTTTTATCTTAGATGCTTGAAGTAAGAACAGGATGATGCTTCCAGTGACCAATGATGAACCTGTATAGTGGAAACTGGAACTAAAAGTATTGTTCACTGTTTTTTGTTGAGAAACAAATGCTTTTTTTTTTTTTTTCTAATTTAGCTTTTTTTCAATACACTCATTTTACAACATAGGCTGGCACCTTCTGATTTCTCATGTGCCTTCTTGGTAGTGAGGTTCAATATGACATATATATATCTAGTAGCTTTTATTAACAGAAGTTGCTAGTTCCTAGCGTTTGCTACATTTGTTAAGAGAACTATTTTACAGATAAAAGCCAGTATTTTATGAGTACTTAGGAAGACTGCAAAGAAAGCCTGTGGACACTTGTCCTAAGGCCAAGAAAAGAATCTGTAGAAAACTATCTCTCTCTAAAGTGCTGAAACAATGGGAATTCATGTTGTTTCACTTCCTTAAGGCAAGGTCTTCTTTGAAGACACAGATATAAAGAGGTTTTCAGGTCACATAAAATCTGAAGTTTTCAAATATTTTGCATGCTAGGATAACAAAGTCAAAAATCTTATTCTTTTTGAAATAATGAAAGTTCTTGAACATTTTCTTTGGCATGCCTAAGCATCCCTGCTGGGGCTAACAAGCTTTCTGACTGCTTGACTCACTTGGGCCAGCCAGATGGCTAGCAAGGCAGGGTGCCTAAAGAAACCAAGCAGGCTGGCTGGTTTTAGTTAAGTTAGTATATTCCTAGTCAAGCCCATATTATACAGCTCTATGCTAGCATCTGGTGATCAAATCTATGTTAGGACTAATTAATTGTCTAAGGAGGCCATGGCAAACTGTTTAAATGTCTAACTATCCATGTGCAAAGTGTATTACCTAGTGGGAACAGACATGAAATTTAAAGTGAGAATTTAAAAGTTTTGACTGACAGAGGGTCAAATGACCCCAAATTGTAATACTTTATTTAATATGATAATGTAAGGTCTTCTTACACTGCCAAACCATAGACACCTACTGTGATAAACTGAGATTTTGTCCATACTGTTGTGGTTTCATTAGACAAAATGATTAGCAAGTTGCAGTGGTAGAAACTCAAGGATGTCTTGCATGCCTTAGCTTTGCCTTGTTCCCTTACTCATGTCCTGGATACCTGACCCCATCTGAGAAATAGATAGAAACCATATTTTTGGTGTGCAGCACAAAATAATGACAATTAGACCAGTTTCTCTAATCCTAGGTGCTGTATTATAGGATAAAAATTTTAATTGTGCCATAAAGAAATAGAACATAGAACAGTTCAGTTGGAAGGGACCTACAAAGATCACCAAGTCCAGCTGCCTGACCACTTTAGGGCTAACTAAAAGTTAAAGCATATTATGAAGGGGATTATCCAAATGCATCCTGAACACTGTCATGCATGGAGCATCAACCACCTCACTAGGAAGCCTGTTCCAGTGTTTGACCACTCTCTCAGTGAAGAAATTTTTCCTAATGTCCAGCCTGAACCTCTCCTGGCGCAGCTTTGTGCTGTTCCCTCATGTCTTATCATTGTTCACCAGGGATCAGAGACTGTCACTTCCCTCTCCACTCCCCTCCTCAGGAAGTTGTAGAGAGCAATGAGATTGGCTCTCAGCTTCCATTTCTCCAGACTAGGCAACCCAAGAGTCCTCAGACTCTCCTCATAGGAGATGCCTTCCAGCCCTTTTACCAGCTTAGTTGCCCTCCTCTGCATGCTTNTTCCAGCCCTTTCACCAGCTTAGTTGCCCTCCTCTGCATGCTTTCAGGGACCTTAACATCCTTTTTTAGATTGTGGAGCCCAGAACTGCACACAATATTCAAGATAAGGCTGCACCAGTGCTAAATATAGTGGGAGAAACACCTCTTTCAACCAGCTGGCAGTGCTGTGTTTAATGCACCTCAAAATGTGGTTTGCCCTCTTGGCTGCCAGGGCACGCTGCTGCCTCATGTCGAGCCTGCTGCCGTCCAGCACCCCCAGATCCCTTTCTGCTGAGCTGCTCTCCAGCCACTCATCTCTCAGGCTGTGCCCATGTCTGGCATTACTCTATCACAGGTTCAAAACCCAGCATTTACCCTTTGTTGAACTTCATGCCACTGATGATAACCCAGTGTTCCATTGTATCTAGACCCCTCCACAAGGCCTCTCATCCGTCCAGAAAGTCAACAGCACCTCCCAGTTTAGTAGCATCAGCGAACTTGCTGAGGATGCATTCCACTCCTGCATCCAGATTATTGACAAAAATGTTGAACAGGAGTGGCCCTAGAATTGAGCCCTGGGGAACACTGCTAGTGACTGGTCACCAGCCAGATGTAGCCCATTCACTACAACTCAACAGCACTACAACAGCTCTACTGTTCAGCCAGTTCATCACCCAGCATAACATGAACCTTTTTATCACACAGCTGGACAATTTGTCCAGAAGGATGCTGTGAGGAACAGTATCAAAGGCCTTACTAAAATCTACCANGAGCCTGCTGCCGTCCAGCACCCCCAGATCCCTTTCTGCTGAGCTGCTCTCCAGCCACTCATCTCTCAGGCTGTGCCCATGTCTGGCATTACTCTATCACAGGTTCAAAACCCAGCATTTACCCTTTGTTGAACTTCATGCCACTGATGATAACCCAGTGTTCCATTGTATCTAGACCCCTCCACAAGGCCTCTCATCCGTCCAGAAAGTCAACAGCACCTCCCAGCTTAGTAGCATCAGCGAACTTGCTGAGGATGCATTCCACTCCTGCATCCAGATTATTGACAAAAATGTTGAACAGGAGTGGCCCTAGAATTGAGCCCTGGGGAACACTGCTAGTGACTGGTCACCAGCCAGATGTAGCCCATTCACTACAACTCAACAGCACTACAACAGCTCTACTGTTCAGCCAGTTCATCACCCAGCATAACATGAACCTTTTTATCACACAGCTGGACAATTTGTCCAGAAGGATGCTGTGAGGAACAGTATCAAAGGCCTTACTAAAATCTACCATGATTATGCCCACCACCTCCCGTTCATCCACCAAGCAAGCGACCTTAACATAGAAGGAGATCAAATCCTAAAGCAGGACTTTCCTAAGATCCTTTGCCCTAAGATCAGTCCTAAGGCAGGACTTTCCCTTCCTGAAACCATGTTGAGTATGCCTAATAACTTCTGTCTTCTTTAAATGCCTTTCAATATCCCCCAGGATAATCTTCTCCATAACTTTTCCAGGGACTGAGGTTAGACTAACAGGTCTGTAGTCTTGTGGGTCTTCTCTTGTGCCCTTTTTGGAGCTGGGTATAATATTGTCTAGCCTCCAGTCAGCAGAGACCTTCCCAGACTCCCACAGCCTTTGGTAAATTGTTGAGAGGGGTCCAGCTATAATATCCACTAACACCCACAGTACTGTGGGATGAATCCCATGCGGCCCCATGGACTTGTGAATATCCATCTGATATAACTGACCCCTTACAGTTTCAGTGACCACAGATGGAAAGTCACTGCTTGCCCAATCATGGTCCTCCAACTCTGAGGACCGGGCAGCCCAAAATCTGTCATTGTTTTTAAAAACTGAGGCAAAAAAGGCATTAAATGCCTCCACCTTTTGCTCAACCTTACCTGGTGCAGGTGGTCACCTAACAAATATTAGCCCAATGTTTTCCTTTGACTTCCTCTTGCTGTTGAAGTACCTGAAAAAGCCTTTTTTGTTGTCTACCACCACACTGGCCAGTGTCATCTCAAGTTAAGCTTTGGCTTTTTTTGTTTTCTCCATGCAGATGTGAACTACAGCTCTGTACTCTCCCTGTGAAGCCAGTGGTCATATATTTTCTTTTTCTGTCCTAGTTCCAGGAGAAGTTCCCTGTTTAGTCAGCCAGTCTTCTGCTCTACTTGCTTGACTTGCAGCACAATGGAATTGCCTGCTCCTGGGCTTTTGAAGGGTGGTTCTTGAAAAGCAACTGGCTCTCATGGACCACTAAAATCTTTAGAGAAGATTCACAGGGGACACTCCTAACTAGCTCCCTGAGTAGCTTAAAGTTTGCTCCCTGGAAGTCCAGGATAGTAACTCTGCTGACATTTTTTCTCCTTACACCAAAAGTTTTGAACTCTACTATTTCATGATCACTGTGACCAAAGCAGCCACTTACCATCACCTCTCCAACAAGACCTTCCCTATTCTCAAACAACAGAGCTAGGAGGGCACCTTTCCTAGTTGGCTCATTCAGTATTTGTAACAGGAAGTTTTGGTAGACATTTTATTCTCTCTGGGTCAATTAATTTGTATGTTTGGTAAAGCTAATTGTGAAAAATGAGTGAAGGTAAGGTTTTCTCTGTTGTTGTGGATAAACATATGCATTTATATATATTTATATAAATATATATAAGTAAAAATCTCTTTAATTCATTTTGGAAGGTTTTAGAAATGGGAGATAATAAGGTTTTTCCTATATACTTTTTTCTTTTAAATATATTTTGATTTTCCTTTTCTCGTGTCTTTGCTGGATCTTATGCAATCTTATTTTGAAGAGATATTCAGGCATGAGAAGATCACATGGAAAAAGCTTAGGGTTCACTGACGCTTCACTGTCAGAAGCTTCAGTGAAACTTAGCTAATGCTTAAGAACCCACTGCTGAGGAGTGAATCTGACCCGTAGTGAACTAACATGGTAAGTCTTGGTATTTGGACTGGCAAACAGCTGGCAAGTTAACAGTCACCTACTGTGCAAGCCAAGGACATTTTTTCCCAAGCAAAGTTTCACAGGGCTTCCTATTCTGAATTCACACATGCTAATAACACAATTACACATCTTGTTTGTTGCCACTGCCTAATTATAAAATATATTTTTCCTCTCCTAACAGGGAGGAAGAAGTATAAATATTTTTATAAATATAAATCTTGATTATGCAAATTGATATTTACAAAATTAGGGCTGGTGATGCTGTTTGCAAGGACAATTTCACATAACAAACAAATAAACAACAACAAAAAAAAAAAGCAGTAAACTAAACTGGAAGGTTAGGATGTGCTGTAACATTATGAAAATAAAGGAAATCCTTTGAGAAGACTAATGATTCTGAAGAGTTCTGGCATAAGTTTCACCAGGACTGGTCCTGATTTCCCTATGCAGGCAAATTCTTTCTGAAAAGGATTTTAGCTGCTTTTAAAAGTCTTCTGAAACTGTATTTTTTGTACCAAGTTTTTATGATTTCAAAACAAAAGTGAAATAAGAATCAAAAATGGAAATGCCAAGGCCAAGTCTTAAAAAAAGCATAAGACAGTTTTCCCTTCCATGTGATATGTTGTAGTGACTGACATTTAACAAATGCTCTCACTGGTTTATACAGCATTAACCCCTTCCCATCTTTCATGGATAATTGTAAAATGAAGTGTTGGCTTTGAATTTTATCAAGGAATAATTACTCCTTTGATAGAACTGTGATCAGACAGAGATTGTTCCTGACTTTGTTAACTGCAGAAGAAAACCAGAAAAAGATTTCTGGCTTCCAAGAGAAGTTCTGTTGCTAATGCAAGTATCTTTAATATTTACTGAGAAATGTACATACTGGCAAAGAAAAATGTAAAATGTTTTCATTTCTGTGTGTTTGTCCCAGCATGAAAGTCCCTCTTTAATTACTTGCTACAGCTAGCTCTCTGCCAAAAATGAGGAGGAGGGCAGGGGAGAGGGCACATGGGAAAGAGCTATTTTAAGAAATAAAAAAAAAGGTTTTAAGGCTCTTTTCCTATTGTTGTTTTACCGTATTTTTTCTCCTTGAGAGATTCCCAGATATGAATGGCTTTTTGCCATTCTTTATGAGTTAAATATAAAGTGTGTAAATATCAAGTAGATGTCTTGCCCCGCCTGTCGTCTTGCTCTGTTTTCTCCTTCTTTGCCATTGTGTGTTCTTGGAGACTTCTGAAAGCTGAATGGTCTTTCTCCTCCTGCCTGTGCTAAATGACCAAGGCTGAGCAGAAGCTGCAAAGTCACTCAGTGCTGCCAGAATCACAAGATCAGGGAGCTCCTTTGATCTTTTGAGTTTCAGAAACAGCCTGTTCCTTTAACGTGGTTTTGACAGCCTGCATATTGCTTCTCTTTGTACAACCTGTACTTTTAGAAGTAGTAAGGTATTTGTGGGTGTCTGGCTAAGGGATCTCAAAATCCCAGCCAGAATGTAAACAAAATACAGTTCTTCAATAAAATTCAATAAATATTGGCCAATATAAACCTGTGAACATCAGACTGTGCCATGCAACATTAAACCTTGTGAACTGCTGAAATCCCTCACCCCAAGCCTTTTTCAAAAGCACCAGAAAAAAGTACAGTCTAATGTACACAAATACACAGAGACTGTTCTAGGATGTTATGCAGAAGCCGATTAGTGTACTTGTTCCATATTTTAGGGAACAACTTCTGAATCTGGCTGTGCGTTTAGAAGATCCAGTCTCTAAACTCTAATTCTATTGTCAACAGTATTTTCTTTGGAAAATAAACTGCCTTGGCTGAAGTTGGAATTGCTCCCACATTTAGCTTAGTGCTCACTTCCTGATAAATGGTAGTAGAAAATTTAGACCAGCTAACATAAACATTAGCATCTGTGTTCATAGATAGAAAAATACATATAATAATATTGGGTGGACATCACTCAAAGAATTGTGTAGGCCACTTAAATACAAGAATCCACAGTGCTTTATTTGTACAGCACTGACAGATGGTTTGTCTGAAAAAGCCAGCAAGGATGTAGGGCAGGGCTACTCAAATGGCAGTTGTCTGTGTCCAGACCACAAGTAAATGTTGCTCAGACCCTATAAAGACCTTATAAGTAAGACATATCCCCAATACTTGTCAGAGAGCTTCTACTTGTGATGATATTCCCTTTTTAATTAAGGAGTAAGCATGGTGCACAAGTAGAGTCACAAACAACAGGGGGAGGAATGCAGATCCCAGCAGAACAGGATGGCACGCTGCGCTTCTTGCTGAGAAAACTTCAACAGCAACTGTTGATCTTCATAAGATTACCCATTAGATTGTTCTAAGATCTGAGTAGCTTTGAATCACAAACAGAATTGTAGCTGGAACAATGCTCCCGAAACACTGCTGTAACAGCCATGAGGGATCAATTTCTGTACACAGGGATGCAGTAAATTAGAGGAATTAAAACAAACAAACAAACAAACAACAACAAAAAAGCATATATTTGTCTTCATCTGTCAGAGAAGAAAAAGAAGTTCTTCCTTAAGGAATCATTTGGATGCCCTTAACAGCTGCATCCTCACAATATACACAATTTGTATCACTACTGTCTTGCAGTGCAGCCATCCCAGGCACTCTTGCTTGCTTTCTGTTGTGTTTCATTGCTAGGCAATTATCCCTGTTACAGTTCTTCAGGGCAAATGCATACCTTTTACTGGTGTACAGCAGAGAGATACTTTGCCCAGCATGGCCTAAGAGGTGCCTTGTCCAAGTACCAGTTGGTTCCCAAGCTGACAGATTTATGCATAGCTAAGGCTGGGCTTTTTGCAGCAAAGAAGCACAGAGGTGTAGGTCAAAGGCTGTCACCAGGAATCTTAGTAATAATAATGGTTACATTCCTCTTGAGTACACACTCTCATGTTTTCCAGCACAGAGCTGTTTCTTTCTCATCTCAATTAAGTCATTATGACTATTCTGTCCATACCTCTCAGTCCACACTCATGGTATCACCATCTGAAAGGTGCAGGATGTGGGGTTTGTGGCAGTGGAGTGAGATGTGGCAATGTAGTGGAGAGATGGGCATAAGTTCCCTGTTGCATGGAGGGAGAACAGAGCAAGCCACTTGGAGTCTTGGCCTATGGCAGGAAGGATGCCCCAAAACCTGTACATGATCTCCATTTGGACTCTTGTGTTTCTTTTCTCCTTTAGCTATTCTGTACACCTTTCTATGGATGTTTGCAGTGGCTGAGTTTTAGCAAAAAAGCTGCACTTGTACCATAAGAAGGAATGGCTGTGATACCTGGCTATCATATACTTACAGCTGCCATGAGAGACGGACCTAGAACACAGGACATATGTATAGAATCTATACATATTAACATTTTTAATTCTGGAACAGAGATAAGAGGAAAGGAAGTGAACGCACTACAGGTCAAATACCTGCCTAATGGAGGTAGAAAGGGAGGTAATTCAACAATGATTATTTGTTATTTCTCAGAGTACAAGAAGTAGGGAACACCCAAGGAAATTAGCAGGCCCATGGGCCAAAGTAAACAGAAGGAAATGCTCCTTTACAAAGAGCATAAATTGTGGAACATATTGACACAGGACACTGTGAAGGCCAAAAGTATACTTCAGTTGAAAAGGAAACTAGATAAGTTCATGAAGAATAGACCCCTAAAGAGTAATTAAATCAGCGTACTCCAGTTTTAACCTGCTCAGGAAGCCCTTAAAATACCTCCAGCTGTAGGCCACAAAAATTTGGCAGGGTAAGGTTTATCTCCATCCTTGCTTTTGTCTATGACTTTTTTCCAAAGCATTTACTGTGGGGCACTGTTAGAAACAGGACAGTGGATTGGCTGGACCTTTGGTTTCAGTGTCCTTGAAGGCACAGTAGGTTGTGGCTGGAGAGTAGAGCTAGAGGTATTTACACAGGATGGGCCATGTGGCGATTCATTACAGAGAACCTTGGGTCTGCCTTTTCAGGTCAGGATGCTGTGAAGCATTTCCAGCCTCACTGCTGGTCTGGTGCTGTGGAGTCTGCTGGAGTGAAAGGCCAGCAGTGGTGTGGCAGGAAAACCAGGGCTTGGATCAATCTCCCCAAATATAAAATAGACACCTAATTCACAGTGACTTCAAAATGAAATAATTAAGTGACTAAGTACTATAGAGCCATATCTGGGCTCTGATGTTTATTATTTGCATTTCTTTAGCTATCCTTAACTTTTTGATACAATTGTATAGTAAGGGAAAGAAAAATAAAAGGAAATTCTTCTCTTTTTTTAGTTTTCTATTTATAACCAAGCAGATGTTTTCTCTATTTTTTAAGGAAGGATCCACACATAAAAATGCCTCAGGCAGATGTTCGTCTACACTTCACTATAGCCAGAATTTTTCCTGTATTCACAACCTTCTCATTCCTTTAATGCAGCAGGGATTCCACAATGGAGGACTTTGGTAAGCAAAGGTGAAAATAAGCTATGATGGTATTTCTGGTCAGTATTTTCAATCATCTATTTATGTTTTGATGTGCAAAACAAAGACAAGATTTATGCAATTTAAATGTGCAGATGCACTTGGGTCAATAACTTTCACCTGCAAAAGCTGAATAACCCCATTTGCTGCCTGCTATGCAGGAAGAAGCTACAAGAACATTTATATAATAGCAGTCAGTTTGGGTCTGTATCATGCCTTTCCCCTAGAAGTCTAATATCTTGTGTTACGACAGATGTTTCTGTGATTCTTGCAGAGAAAATATGTTCTGCAGTTTAATTCATGTTATGCTTTGAATTTTCTCCATGGCATTGGCAAAACAGTGATTAACTTCTGATGTTTGCAATAGGGACAATAGTATGTCCTCCACCTCAAATAAATAAATAAATAGATAAAATCCCCCTAAAGCTCACTGAGTTTATCCTAAAGTAATAATTAGTAAAGTGTCAATTATGATGAGATGACTTGAGCCAGTATTTTCTCTCAGTATATTCACTTAGGAGCATACCTACTAGCTGATGGAATTTATGGTGTGAAATATGGCCCAAAAGGAGAAAAGGAAATTCAGAGAACTCCAAGAGAGGAAAAATGCTGCTGGCATCTGATAGAGCAGAGCAAGCAGGAACAACAGACAGACCTGAAATATCTGTCTGACTTTCTTTACTTTATGATACATCAGAATTATTTCCAGAATTAATGAGGCTGTAAAGTTCAGATAGCTACATAGTTGGAAAACCTTACACAAGGCAGCCAGGCCTAAAGGTACCTTTGCTGATTAGTCACCCTCATCTATCATAGTAATAGCAGCAAGAACACTGACCGAAGAAAAGATGTAAAATTTTTTAACCTTCTTGGGAGCAGTAAGGACTGTGAGTGATTTAGTATGTGGTAGTTTTCCTAATAAAAAGCAGAAAGTCACTGAAGAATAGTCTGTAAGGAGGAAGAGCAGCTAACTCTCCTTTCAGAAAGAAATTGGAGTTTGGAGGTTTGCAAACCAGGAGGAACAGTAGTTTGCAAATATCTTCCTTGAGCAGATATCTTTGGGTAGACAATAGAACCTCAGAAACTGATGCCAATGATCTTTGAGGAAAATTATTGTTATCACAGGTGTTTGACAGATGCCCACATAATTTCCCCACCAAGAAATCAGAGAGAGACTAAAATGTTACTGTATTGCTCAGAAAGGTATGGGGCGGGGAGGAGGGGGGAGATATGTTATTCTGTGTTTTTATCCTTTGGCTCCAACTATTTTATAAATTATTTGTTTCATCATTTGAAAATGATAAAGGAGAAAAAAATGAATTTGATCAAATTTTCTAAGATTTTTAGTGGAGCTGTGATGCTGTTTGGTGATGATTGCTGTAATGAACTCTTGATGATACCACATAAGTTTGGTAGAATGGCTACAGATAAGTGAACTTATCTGTATACTTTTATTAATGGATAAAATCATTCGCATAAAGTTTACATACCCACAAGTATATCTAATTCACAGAATAATGGAGGCAGTGATGTTGGAAGGCACCTCTAGAGATTATCTAGTCCAACCCCTCTGCTCAGAACAGGGCCAGCTGGAACAGGTTGACAAGGAACACATCCAGTTGTGTTTTGAATACCCCCAAGGAAGGAGACTCCACAACATCTCTGGGCAGCCTGTGCTGGTGCTCAATTACCTTCACAGTAAAAATGTTTTTGCCTTACATTTAATCATGTTTTCTTTTTATTTCAGTTTGTGCCCATTGCCACTTGTCCCATCACTGGATAGCCCTCAGAAGAGCATGTCTCCATCTTCTTTGCTCCCTCCATCAGGTATTTATACACAGTGTAAAGATCCTCCCTGAATCTTCTCTTCTATAGGCTAAACAGTCTCAGCTTGCTCAGCCTCTACTTGTATGACAGATGCTCTAGTCTCTTGATCATTTTGGTGCCCTCCACTAGACTTGCTCCATTATGTCCATGCCCTTCTTGTACTGAGGAGCACAGAACTGGACACTACTCCAGGTGTGGCCTCATCAGTGCTGAGCAGAGGGGAAGGATCACCTCCCCTGACCTGATGGCAATACTTTGCCTAATGCAGCACAGGATACCGTTAACCTTCTTTGCAGCAAGGGCACATTGCTGTCTCATGTTCAATTTGGTGTCCACTAGGACCTCAGGTCCTGTTTTGCAAAGCTGCTTGCCATCTGGGTGGCCCCCAGCATGTACTGGTGCATGGAGTCATTCTTCCTCACGTGCAGGTCTGTCCACATCCTTTGTTTGAGCTTCATCAGATTATTGTCAGCCCATTTCCCAAGCCTGTCAAGGTGCCTCTGGATGGTAGCACAATCATCTGGTGTATCAGTCACTCCTCCTAGTTTTGCATCATTTGCAGACTTGCTGAGGGTGTACTCTGCCCCACTGTCTAGGCCATTAATGATGATGGTGAACAATATCGGACCCACTATCAACCTCCAGGGTATACCACTGATGACTGGCCTTCAGACGGACTTTGTGCCACTGACCACAACCCTCTGAGACCAATATCTCATCTAGTTTTTAATTCACTTCACTGTCCATTTATCTAGTCTGTACTTCATCACTTTGTTCATAAGGATATTATGGGAGATAGTGGTGAAAGCATTGCTAAACTCAAGATAAACAACAACTGCTGAGCTCCCTTGGTCCACCAAATTAGTCATTTCATCATGGAAGGCTACTAATTTGGCCAGGCATGATTTTTTTTTTTTTGTAAATCTGTGCTGACTATTCACCTTCGTATCATTAATATGCTTGGAAATATCTTCCAGGAAGATTTGTTCCATCACTTTACCATGGGATCCAGGTGAGGTTGATAAG
The DNA here is from genome assembly GCA_013399115.1 of Anseranas semipalmata. Classification (NCBI taxonomy): domain Eukaryota; kingdom Metazoa; phylum Chordata; class Aves; order Anseriformes; family Anseranatidae; genus Anseranas; species Anseranas semipalmata. The sequence continues at coordinate 103,063 of VXAA01000774.1, forward strand.
CCTCTATTTTCCCAAGATCTTCCTTCTCTCTGCTTAAATACAACAGTGACATTTGCTTTCTTCCAGTCCTCAGGAATGTCCCCCTGATTGCCACAGCGTTTCAAGGATAATCAGGAGTGACTTCACAATGACATTGTCCAGCAGCTGCGAGTACATCCCACAGACTTGTATTCATGCAATTTATTTAAATGTTCCATAACTTTGTCCTCTTCTACCTGTGTAAGTTTTCCTTGATTCAGATGTTCCGTTCTGCTCATACATAATTCTGTTTCTTTGAGGCTGATGTTACATATATGATGGCTCCCCAAACAGCAGAAAATATATGACAATTTCATAAAAGTAAAAACTACTATTTTTCCCTTTCAAAAACAGTGCTGATGCAATATTCCCCAGTCTAATTGTAGATAACAGATTAGAGTCTGAAGTTTTTGGAGTAAAAACCTTTTACATGCATTTATAATAACTTATTAAATGCAGCCTTAGTTCTTTCTCAAGCCATTGATGGTATTATCATATAAATATTAAATGAGAGGAACACTAGAATCATTATTTGCCCTGGCACTCACCACATTAATGAGATATGAAAGCATGTCATATCTGAATGTTGACAATCTACTTACAAAATAATATATGCTATACAAAGAGAGCATCTGCGCTAGTGACCAAAACTAAGCTCAGAACCAAAGAGAAAACAAAACTGAACAGCTAAGTGTGGGGTAAGACTCAGTCTTATATTTGCATCTTGGATATAACAGTGAAAGGCTCTTGATGAGCTATTGACATGGTAGGTCCAGTAATGGACAGCAAAATGAATACAAAGCAACATGCCACAAAGTTCCTTGCTAACTTTATTTTTGCTTGATTTTTTCTCTGCTATTCTAGTACTAAAGATTTACAGCACTTACAAAGAATAACTGTAAGCCTGATGCCATGTTTACAAGTTATTAATGCATACAATTATCTTGCTTTCCTAGCTCACAAGTGAAAAGCAATAAAAATGAAGAGACCTCATAGTAGGTATAAAAGGACTGCATAAACTTTTCTTCAGAACCTTCAAAACTCATAACATCTCAATTAAATACCTGTGATAAGTGTGCTGCATTGAATGCTTTAAGTGATGTCTTTCACTAGGTGAATTTGAAGTACATATTGAAAAACAACAGTACACTGAGTGATTTACATGTTTTCATGCCAACTGGGTGCAGACATGTTCTTAGGGATGTACATATGCATAATTTAGACAGCTGCATGACTGTGTCATGCATTTGCTCAACAAAGTAAAATTTATCTTTATCAATATAACATCCCAAAGTTTCCCTAGATACTCAGTATTACTTCTTTTCAATCATTTCTCACCCATTTGAAGGTTTGTATTGGTATGCTTGCAATTACTTAGAAAGACCTGTTTTTTTTCTTCCTGTGATACATCAAGTTGATTTCTGCGGTAAGAGAGAATTTGCTTTCGTTTGAAACACCTGGTAAGAGGGTTGAGCTGGATCTCCTCCTATCAGTGTTTGAACTTTGTAGCAAGCTGAAGTTTTTCTACCCTCAGTGATAAACAAATCATCAAATATGAGTCCAGAAAAGAATTCCCTCTTAGGCCAGACTGATGGGACGTAGTAGGAAGTTCCTTCATCTGCTGCATCAAGTATGGTCTACAGAATCACAGAATCACAGAATTGTTCAGGTTGGAAGAGACCTCCAAGATCACCTAGTCCAACCTCTGACCTAACTCTAACAAGGCCCACACTAAACCATATCTAAACCATATCTCTAAGCTCAAAAACCATATCTCTAAGCTCAAGATGTCTACTAATGTCTACTGACATTATCTGGATGGACAGCTTCATCTAGGAAAATTCCATGGTATTGAAAGGACCAAGGGCCATTGCAATGCCCAAATATCTCTTGCTTTCTTTCCATGACACATTATGGCTGTGGCTTTTAATCTTTTGTAGTGAAAGTCTTGGCTTGGTTACATGGTGTTAAAGTGTTTTGTAGCCTGTAGAACATGGATATTCATGATACAGTTGTCTTAAGCATGCAGTTTTCACAGAATTTATCTTCATGAGATTCAGGGAGACTTGGTCATTTCAGAAATAGGCCCTACTAGATGTATGCAATCATTTGCCAGGAGCAGTACTCCTTTGATAATGATTCTGGATAATTTAGATAGTGTTGTTGATATGCTATTGCCTAAGTTTGTTCTGTTTCTTCAATAAGATATACAAACATCTTCCATAAACAAGATGTACAAATTATACAAAATTTTTCCAACAAAATGCAGCATAAATACTTGACTAAGAAATTGTAATCCTGAAACAAAGATGTCCAAAGCTAAAATGAAAATATTGTCCTCACTTAATGATCAGACAAGTCACCTTGTGCTAGAAGCCACTGCTATCACTTGTAATCCAGTCTAACATCTAGGTTTGTCTGAAGACAGACAAGGGAAATGGCTCTTCAAGAGAGGGTCCAGAGGAGTCCTGAAGGGGTGGAACCACAGTGACAAATCAGTAAATCAGGAAATCCTGTAGGTAGAGGGAACACTCCTTGCTTGACTGGTGCAAAAATGGAAAAGATGTTTGGTGAGAGGAAAAATACGAGTTTGTTAATTCTACTGTTTTTTTCTAGAAGACAGAAGTTAAAATGGGGTTTAATAGAGAGCCTGTCATAAAGAGAAGCTATTGCTAGCTTCCCACTAAGCATAATTTTGTTTTATACAGCAGGAATTTTTCTATGCAAGGAAAAGTATAATGTCTCACTGTTTGTACAACCCAAGAACAAAGAAAAGCAGCAGGTTTTTTTCTCATATTTCTGGATAGCCTCAACAGAGCTGGCTGCATCTTAAAATATAAGGGACCTATCAGTAAAGTACTTTTCTGAATTTAGCCATAACTCCCAATTCTTGTGAGTCTGATAGAGAAGAATCACTTTCTTCAGCCTCTTCATCTTCTACCCAACTATCATGTCTACATTTCTTTAATTAGATCCCAAACTCTAACAACAGTTCTGACAATCCCCTTGTGCTGGACCCCATACCCTTACTTGGCACTTATATTCACTGAGATTCCTAGATGATGGCCATCAGGTATTAGCTTTGCCTGGGCCTCCTTAGCTTCCAAGATCAAATGAAACCAATATGACCTGGGCCTGGACCTCCTGGCTCCATGCAGTCCCTAACTGGCCTGACAAAGTGAAGCAGCAAGGTCACATCTGACCCAAATTACAAAGCAATGCAACTACATCTTTCCACGGGTACAACTGGGGGAATGCTAAGGCATAAGACAGCACATGAGGAACTTGTGCCAGCTAGAGAATGGGAACAGAGGAAGTAAAGTAGCCCAAAATATACCTAACCCCCTTTCTTCTACGCTGTGTATAAGGTGTTAACATATCATTAGTCCCACCATTGCCCTGGCCTATCAGCTCTGGATCTGATGTGAAACCTGGTGCTGTTTGTAAACATTATGCACAACACTTGAGAGTAAGCCACAAACTTAATGCAGCTGTTTCCCAAAATGAGGTCAATAACAGTCTGTGGTATTCCTAACTTAAAGGTTTGAGGTCTAAAGCTGAGTGTTTCTTTGTTTTGAGTCTTTTGCATCTTGAAGATGTTGCCTAGCAAAGCCTAACAGTAGTGTCTGGAATAAGAGTTTATCTCCTTTGAAGCCATCTCTAAGCAATTTGGTGTTATACTTTCAAGTTTAAACTGTAAACTTCACGGACTTGGTTCTCAAAGAATAATTCATGTCCCTAGATATCCTGTTAAAATCCCCTGACAAATCCTGATGTATATTTAACTATAAGTACATGCTAGTTCTTACTCTTGAGCTGACTAGTTTCATTAGTAGAAGACAGAATAAGGTCTCATCACAAGCTGTTTGAGAGGATTAAGTACTGAGCCTTTCGATTGTTATAAAATCTAAGCATACAGGTAGCGCTGCAGTTTAGTGTACCTTGCTTCAAAAACATAACAAAGCAAAACAAAAAATGAATCTCCCTAAACCAAAATGCATGAAGCAAATTATCATAGATTGCAGAGGAGGTGTGCCTGTCTCTAACACTGTCAAACACTGCTTTTTATCAGCTACACAGCAGCAGTATTGTCACCTCAGTTTTGTGCTGAATGAATTTAATTGTAATTAAAAGGGTTTCAAGACAAGAAAAAGAGAAGAGGAAAACATTCTGTACCACCACTTTGCACCTCATCCAAGTGGAGGTTAGATGCTACCATTCTGTTTTGGTAACATTTTGCACTGTTGTAATTGACTGTGCCAAGTAGATGGCAGCAAAGAATCTTTTTAAAAAGGGAAAATAAAAGGAGAGGGAGAGTGTAACAAAGCATGGCAGGGGAATAAGCTGAAAACAGTAAAAAAAAAAAAAGAGAGAGAGAGAGAGAGAAAGAGAGACAATGGTAACTGGAGCATCCTAGAACTGCTTATGTAAGTGCATCAGACCATGCAGTGTAATGCTGCTAATTTTTCACCTACCAGAGTTAATTCAGTAGATTAAACCTTATACATTTGTACAGCCTGAAAATGGAAAATAATACACAGGGCTTTCTCACAGCAGCTAACTTTAGATCTGCAAGGACAATCCTATTAGTTGCCATCTAGTGCAGTGATTCTCAACTTCTTTTGGTTGCAGTACTTAACACATTTTTACTGCAGGTGCAAACTCCTATAAACTGAATTCAAGCATACTGTGAAAAGGTTTGCTGTTCTTAGTTACACCTTACAGCACCCTTGGAAGTATCTGTGGATCAGAGGATGAGATTATTGTTTTACGGTTGAAGAAACAGAGGGAAGTTGCTTTAGCATGCAAGTCAGGACTGAACTGATGCACTGCATATCAGTCCATGGTGGAACTCCTTTCATGAGCTGTAAAAAGACTATGTGAATGCAGGTCTGCTCTCTCTGAAGCTACCCTTTGTGGAAAAATAAATAAATAAATGTATCATTTGCTATCCAGATTATTCACTCTAGTCAGAGCCTGCACTTCACAGAAACTTCACACACACACACCCTTTCCTGAAGAGGAACAACTTGCTCACAGATGATCTAAATGCAAATTTTTATTTACTTAATGAATAACCATTGGAGGGAAACACTTTTACTGTTGCCCTTCTTCGTTTTCAACATTTGTTTGTTTTCTCTTTGGTTTGGCTTTATTCAAATCACACGAAGGACACAGTTGTAAGACACGTTTAGTCAAGAGAACATCTTATCCGAGTGATTACAAACCTTAAGCCTATATGAACTCTTTCTGAATTATGTATTGTTAAAGGTGACTTTTATTTTCTTAGTGCTCTGTAATGTAATAGATTTATTTCAATACAAGGCTAGTATGGTAAGAGATGTAAAGAGAGGCTGAATGGAGAGTCAGAGATGAGATTAGGTTGCTGCAGACGGTCTTGGATAATGTCTTGGGGTTTTACAATCCCACTTAAGAAATTATATTTGGCAATTACTTGTGGGAATCTGGGTGAGAATATTATGCACCCCAGCTGAAGAAAGACTTTCCAAGCAAGGAGTGGAATGGAAGAACAAATGGAGTGATTCAAGAGGAACGAACAAGTGAGATAGAGGAGAGGTGTATATCTCAACTGAACTGTCTAATGTAGATCATATTCTGTTCAGAAATAGCTTTGTTTTTGATGTATGTGACTTTATTTTTCCATGATTTCTATCTTAACAATGTATCACATCATTTAAATATCTTTTGTAATACTGAAATATTCTTTTTCACAAAATAATTAAGTACAGTAGATAACTAGTACTAACTGAAATACTTTTTTGTTTTTCTTCCACTCAAACACTTGCACCTTCATGTTGCATTAATTCTAGTAACAGTTAGGCTAATACAATGTTTTTGGATTTAGAGAATAAGATATCTCCATCACTTTTAAGGGACAACAACCCCCAATGCTTAAAAACAAACAAAAAACAACAACAACAACCAAAACACCCTATTTTATATCATATCAAGTTAGGTCATCAATAGTATTACTAGTCTAATGTTGTAATTGTTACTAATGAAAAATATGAAATAATAATTAAAAGAAGATTATGTTCTGGTTAACGTCATATTTCAAACTGCATTTTTAAAAATAGCAGATCCCATACAGCAATTTTCTTTAATGACATTATCTGAGCTCTGCAAAACCAAAACAAAGGAAAACTAGTTCCACAAATTGTTTCTCATTCCCAATTTGAACAAAGACGAATTTCAAAATTTAATCAGAAAATAGAAATCCAAATTTCAATCAGCTCTACCTGAATCTCTGCAGAGCTCTCCATTGTAGGGGTAGATTATGTGATCCCTTTTGGCTTTTATCTCACAGAAGAGTTGGAATAAAGTTATAACTTGTAAAATGTTCTGAGATCTAGTGGAACGTGGTATGATAAGATATAAAAGAGAAGCCAACCTTTGGGAGTTTAATAACAACCACAGACTTGGTAGAAATTGCTTTAAATATTTGAAAGCATTATCACCCCTTCCCCTCTCCGCTGAGGAAATTGAAACAGCAGAGGTCTCTAGAAGGATGGCAGAGCTGGGAACAGAAAGTAACATCATGATTTCCATGTCTTTGTGTTTATTGGTGTAGTGGTTACAGTACAGGTAAGTAGTAAGACTACATGTACCATGAGAGAGCTTTTATTTAAACACAATAGCTCAAGAAATGAATAGGAATCATATTCCAATTTAAGGCAGGTGCTTTAAAGTTAAATATATTCAGGAGTGACGTACATGAAATCTTTCCTCTTTAAAAAGGTTTGTGTTCATGGTATTGAGCTTTTAAAACTCCTGTCACAGTACTACTAACCCACACTGGGATGCATGGCTTCAGTGGTAAAAATAAACTGTGTTCAACACAGTGCTATGAAAGTATTTGTTAGACGGACAAAGAAAAAGAACTAAATCAAGCACATATTAATCTGGTATTTCAAGAAGATCTGATAAAGCAATGCCTCTTATTTATATCTTTTATTCATGCTACTTCCTTTCCCTCCCCCTATCTCTACTTAAAATACACAAATGAGTGAGTCACAAAAGCTTTGCTTTGAGGCAATCTAACTTTGAGGCAGAACAATTTAAAAACCAACCAACTAAACAAACAAACACACTGATCTAGAGAAGCAAAGTACCTCACTTACAGAATCCAGAAGAATGGGGCTCTGAGGGCAGAAGAAGGGGCCCCAACCCTAAATACTAAATTTCACTCTGATAATGTGATGCAGCTTGTGGTAATGGAGTTCGCCAAAACATATGATTAAATATCTTTGTTGACAGCGGAGTATTTAACTCACTTTGTTTCTGTTCCCTTGAACTCGCAGCAAGACTTGAAACAGCATCTTTATCTGGTATTTCCTTTTGGGGCCTGTTGCCATGTGATTTGGGCATCTTGCGCCAGTGAGGATCTCTTGCTTGCACCATTCTTTTTTGTCTGTCTATATCCACTCTCCTTTTGTGCCCATCTAGCCAGGCAATAGTATCCCCATGCTCTGCTCTTGCTGGCTGTTTTCTGCTGGGTGGAGAAGGCTCGGTAGCCAAGAAGTGGCTGCCTGCAGCAGCACAGTTCAGCCCTTGAGCTGACAGGAAGGATAGCCCAGCAACACCTCAATCCTACCACAAGATGTAAAGGAAGAGGGAACAACTTTTACAGCTGAGGCCTAGGTCAGAGTTTGGAAGTGCCCGAGCAGTCAGAGCAGCCCAAAATCTTTAATTGCTCATCTTGTGCAACACCAGATGCTGAGTGCCACACAACTCCAGCTTTGCTGGAAATATCTACATTAATGTCAGTTGTGCACTTCTCCACCCATGCAGGTCTACCAACCGAGGCACTAGTTCAGCTTGGTGAACAGCATTTTTACAATCATGTTACCTAACACTGTACACAGCAGTAGTAGTTAGGTATGCTGATCATCAGATTTCCATGCTGGGTTTTCTAATTTACTCCAAAATCTCCTTGAAACAAAGTCTTCTCCGTAGGCTAGTTGTAGAAACCAAAACTTGCTTAGTGGAGGCAGGGTGAGGGCTCCATGAACTCTAGAAAGTTACTGGTCTCTAGAAAAGCTGCACTGGAGAAGGAACACCACCATTTATTTGAAGCTACTCCAAGCATACAAGACCAAAGTCAAGTTCTCCTCTTCAGATTTTTAGTTTCAAATATAACAGTTTTAAGCATTGAAGCTCTGAGTTAGATGCTTCAGTTAAGCCATCTAACACCACTTCCTCGTTTCTCCCAGACAAATTTTTTTCCAGCTTTCACTACTTTTGCTAAAATTAGGGCCATCTAAGAGCTTCAGGATACTGGTCCTGGAGGTAGGGGATATCACTGATTTCAATATTCACAAAAAGATCTTTGGAAAAGGGCAACAAAGTAGTACTCCATCACAATTCATGCTGCTTCTTGCGTCTAACTTACTGAAAAACAAATAGTTCATAAGGCCTTTTGCAGGTTTTTGTGGATGGAGTAGGAAGGTACATCTATTTGCTGCTCTGTTTTTCATGTTTTTTCCTAATACGAATCTGTTTTACAACAGATAAAATTTTGGGAGGCTATGTCCATTTACTTTCAGGGGTAAAAAAAAATAGATGAATGCAAAGCCTAAAAACTGACATGCAAAAAGATGTACTTTAATAATCTAACAGGTGTGTTATTACTATCAAATAACACAGCTTTCTGGCTTGCTTCCAAGTACTAAATCCTGCTTTTCCATGTTGCTTCTGCATACATATACAAAGCAGACAGGGTAATTCCAATTTCTACATAGAGTTCTGTCTAATTTCTGCAAGTCACTTAAATATTTTGTTAGATATTGTGCAAAAAGTGTCTTTAGCAAAACATTTTTTTTTCTCGATGTACAGATTTTTTTTTCTTATTTTTTTTCTGTTCTGTGTTGAAAACCCTCCTTTTTCAAGCTGCCAAAGCTACCAACATCCATGATTTTAGAGTACCGATTTAAAACAAAAGTTCAAGTTTTACCTTTTGTTACTATTTCCACTGAAGTCATAACATCAATTTTACCTAGCTTTCTTTAGAGCCCTGCTGTGACATGCATGTCTGTATATATGCTATATTTTGTATGTATACTATATTTTATATGGAAATTCCTTTGACTTTTAGAAAGAATGAGGGAAACAAGATTTTTCACACTTTTTGCAAAATGTTGAAAATCTACTTGTTTGGTTCTACACACAGATTTTACGCTTGGAAAACAGAGGTAAACTTGTCTATTTATAGCAAATTTATTTAAAAAAAAAAAAAAAGAACTCAGGCCTTGGTTCAACAGACCTTTGAATTTACTTGAAGTTATCCTTAACTGTACAGCTAATACACTGGTAAAAGCTCACAGTTTTTGTTTGCCAGGAATAGTGTATGTTGGAATATGTCTGAAAGTCTTCATGTATATTTTTATGTCATTCCCAAAGTGCTTTGGCTTTAGTAAATACAGCTAAGAAAATAAACTTTGAGGGGCTATATTTATACATTGAGAATTTTTTAGAGTTTTCTTCTGCTTTAAATTATCTGCAGCTTAAAAAAGTGTTTCTTAAAAGAAGGAGCAACATATTTGAAAATGGTAGGCAGATGAATGGCTGAAGAAGAAAAATATTTATGGAAGTAAACAATTTCAAATATTCTTAGTCTGTCATGTTCCATTTGAGGATTTTTGCAAAGGCAGATTGATTAATCCTGTCACATTTATGAGGATTATATGTTTTAATATATTCATTTTCCAGAGGGAGAAACTGAGGTTTAAATGAAATAAAGTGATGAGATCATAGTAAATGTACAGCAGTCAAAAATAACAGCTAGATACTTTGCATGCACATTCACTGTATTTAAGGTTCTTCTTCCTCTGTGCTCAAGAGTGATCAAAGGTCTGACTAATTGTCAGATAAGGCAGATAAGGCACATTAGAAGCAATTCTTTACGTGAGCATGCGAACCCCAAGAGCATATTTTCACCACAGCACCAAGATAGTATTACTTTTGAGCCTCAAACACTGACAGCACACCACCAAAAAAAAAAAAAAAAAAGAAATGCTGATATGGAAACAGTAGAAGGTTTGCAAAGTTCATCTCCCCTAGTGAACTGACACCAGCAGAATCCTTGCAACTCATAGTTAATGTTGCATCACCTCATGTATACTTACAAACAACCAATTGTGTATATGCATTTTTATTTTTCTGCACTATGATGTAAAATATTGTTTTTCTTTGAAGATGATATGCAAAAGGTTTTAGATTTATTTTTAATACAGGTTTGAACTTCTTTAGTGATGAATAGACAGGGCATGTATTTTCACTGTACTTTAAAGTCGCGGCAGGAATGTTCTTTTTTCTTCCCTCAAAAGCCTCAGGAGCATTAGGTAAGATTTTCCTTTCTTTCCTTCTTGGACTGCAACATTTCACAGATGTGCTCCGAACCCTCACATTTTTACTGAAGCATAGTGATAAATGTCTAGCAGTGGTATCATTTCATGCATGTGGACTCAATCTTGAAAATAGTATGAATGAAGAAGCCTTAATTTTAAAGATTTCAACAAACCTTCTCATAGTTACTCATCTTTCTTGTGCCATCAACATGTCAACAATACTACCTCTCTATTCCATATTATCATTGCAATAATAACTCTCTACTCCATATTAACATTTCAAATGTAAGATGCTAGGATAATGTTTCAGTATGATATTTTTAACTAGATAAAGCTAGATTTTTTTCTATAAAATCTAGATGATATTTTCCTCGGTTGATCTATTTTGTTTGTTTGTTTCATTCCTTTATATTTACCTCAGAAGCTCAATATCTCTTTTTTTTTTTTCCAGATCCTTCTAAGAAAATCTTATTAACATTCATAAAAGAAACAATAACAAAATACCACAGAAACCATATGAAATTCTGCTTAAGAAAATGTAATACTAGCAATACTGTGAATAATGATGAGCTGATGTTTTAAAGCACATGCCAGACAACTTGTTAGGGATGAGGATTGTGAGGAGTCCAGGAAAAGAGAGGTTACTGTTGCCAAGTAAATTTCCCCTTTGGAGTGGAAAGGACTTCCCTTCGCTTCTGCCTAATGATGATGAACATTCAAACAACGCTTTTTAATATTTTGGAGGTCCAGTATATGTAGGACATTTGCATATATCCTGCAGACTCATATGCCCTGCTCTTCACCTGCCATTGCAAGGAAAGGATTAACAATTCCCTGTCATTGGCATGCAAGGCTGTTCAGAACCATCTTTTTCTTTTCCATCAAAGTACTTCTTTGCCTTCAGACCGAAACTGTTCTCAGCAACTAAACAGGAAATCTGAGTCACAGAATCACAGAATGGCTGAGGTTGGAAGGGACCTCTGGAGATCATCTAGTCCAACCCCCCTGCCAAGCAGGATCACCTAGAACATGTTGCACAGGATCGCATCCAGGCGGGTTTTGAATATCTCCAAAGAAGGAGACTCCACAGCCTCTCTGGGAAACCTGTTCCAGTGCTCTGTCACCCTCACAGTAAAGAAGTGCTTTCCCATATTCAGCCGGAACTTCCTGTGTTTCAGTTTGTGCCTGTTGCCTCTTGTCCTGTCGCTGGGCACCACTGAAAAGAGTCTGGCCCCCTCCTCTTGACACCCTCCTTTCAGATATTTGTACACATTGATAAGATCCCCTCTCAGTCTTCTCTTCTCCAAGCTAAACAGGCCCAGCTCTCTCAGCCTCTCCATGTATGAGAGATGCTCCAGTCCCCTCATCATCTTCGTAGCCCTCCGCTGGACTCGCTACAGGAGCTCCATGTCCCTCTTGCACTGGGGAGCCCAGAACTGGACACAATACTCCAGGGGTGGCCTCACCAGGGCTGAGCAGAGGGGGAGGATCACCTCCCTCGACCTGCTGGCAACACTCCTCCTAATGCACCCCAGGATACCATTGGCCTTCTTGGCCACAAGGGCACACTGCTGGTTCATGGTTAACCTGCTGTCCACCAGGACTCCCAGGTCCTTCTCCGCAGAGCTGCTTTCCAGCAGGTCAGCTCCCAACCTGTACTGGTGCATGGGGTTATTCTGCCCTAGGTGCAGGACCCTGTACTTGCCTTTGTTGAACTTCATGAGGTTCCTCAGCGCCCAGCTCTCCATATTTTCCAGGTCCTTCTGAATGGCCACACAGCCTTCTGGTGTATCAGCCACTCCTCCCAGTTTTGTGTCATCTGCAAACTTGTTGAGGGTGCAGTCTATTCCATCATCCAGGTCATTGATGAATAAGTTGAACAGGACTGGACCCAGTACTGACCCCTGGGGGACACCGCTCGCTACAGGCCTCCAACTAGATTCAGTGCCACTGATCACAACCCTCTTAGCTCTGCCATCCAGCCAGTTCTCAATCCACTTCACTGTCCTCTCATCTATCCCACACTTCCTGAGCTTGCCTATGAGGATGTTATGGGAGACTGTGTCGAAAGCCTTGCTGAAGTCAAGGTAGACAACATCTATGGCTTCACCAAGGGTAAATTATGCCTGACCAATCTGGTGGCCTTCTATGATGGAGTGACTGCATCAGTTGACAAGGAAAGACCAAATAATGTCATCTACCTGGATTTCTGTAAGGCTTTTGACATGGTCCCACATGACATCCTGATCTCTAAATTGGAAAGATATAGATTTGAAGGGTGGACCATTTGGTGGATAAGGAATTGGCTCGATGGCCACACCCAGAGAGTAGTGGTCAATGGTTCTGTGTCCAGGTGGAGGCTGGTGACAAGTGGTGTACCGCAGGGGTCTGTCCTTGGACCAGTACTGTTTAATATCTTCATCAATGACATAGACAGTGGGATCGAGTGCACCCTCAGCAAGTTTGCAGATGACACCGAGCTGAATCCTCTCTCTCAAGCTTTCCTTCTCTTAAAATGTGCAAACAAGTTATTTTTATGTAAGAAAGATAGGGGTGGGAATTCTCAGTAACCAATTACAAACTCACATGCACATCTTGAGGTTCCTCTTTTGTTTTGCTTTGCTTTGTCTTTTTTACATTTCTAAAGTGATATAAATCAATATAGATTTACACACTCAGAAAAATCCTATGGCCATGCCCATTCAGTTTAAACAGTAGAGACTGACAAGCACCACCACTTATCAGTAAATCTGTCTCCAGGTCTACATGATTTTGCAAGAGCCCTGCATCCCGGTAGCCCAAGAAGTCCTTGGGCTTGAAAAAGTATTTATGTATCAAGACAGCTGATATTTTTCTATTCCCATATGACATGAGAATGGCCACTTAATACCTTGCTAGGTTGCCCACTAACAACTGGCATGTGTTATCTTAGCCAAGTTTTGACTCATCATGACTTGATGTGCCATCCTATCTACTTCAGCGTTATAGCAGAACACTGTAACAACCATGTAGTCAAAATGGGAACTTGAGTAACAAATCTCATCGCTTATCTGACCAGCATTAATCAGGAAGTTGAAGAGGTGGTAGAACTTAACAAGTGAAGGAAATGCTGAAAGTCCTCCCCACACATGCACACATCCAGTTCTGTGTTGTTTTGTGCTCAGTGTTCCATTACTTCACGTGTACATGGTGGCCTGAGATGGAAATGAATAGCATCATGCTTGTTTATATCTCAAAATGAGTTTTGAAGCCACTGACTCTCATGCTTCAGTAACAGTTATTCTTTATTATTAATAGAGTTTCAATTTTTCCCAGGATCAGCATCTCCCTGCTGTAACCTTTGGTGACTGGTCACTTTTAGTTGAACATCTTTTAGTACATTCAGAGTCCCTGCAAGTATGATTATACTTTCAGGTAAAAAACAAGCATTTATGAGTTAATTCTCATAGTAGATAGCTAGAACTAATGTGATACTATGTGAAGCACTAATATGCCTACCAATTCCATGAAGGCTTTTCTTGAGTCTGCTGGCTAGGCAGTTGACAGTCAGGTGGGAAAATGCTGGCCTGTGCTGTTGAAACAGGATTATCCTTACTCTTGCTGAGTTGCCTTCTGTCTTTATGATGTTTTGCCTTGAGGTTTGACACTTTTCCATGCTATTATGTTCTTTTAAGTCACTATCACTGTCTCATTTTCAATTACATTTTTATTTTCAATTTTCTTATCTTCCATGGCTTCCATGGCTTTCTTATCTTCCATATCTTCTTCTACAAATCAACAAAAAAATTCTTTTTTTTTTTTTTTTCAGTAAACTAGACAAGGTCATACAGCCTGTCCTTCTCAGAAGGGAGCTAATGGTCAGGGTTAGGTGAGCCCCTGTATCACTCAACAGTCATCTGTTCTGGAACTTTATAGGTGTTTTAGAGATCAGTAAGTAACTTGATAATTAGGTTTTAATACTGCGTCTAGTGTCTTAATACCTTTGTCACATTGTGAATTGTTTTGCTGAAATGCTGAAACTCCCGGCTCATACCAAGACAGCAAGGATTCTATCAGGAAGAAATGTTAATAAGGGACAAAATAAGGTTTGAAGGGAGAAGTCTGTGCCATCAAACTGCATGAAGACACAATATCTGCGTGATGATTTCTTACATGAGAAATAAATGCTACCAAAAGAGATACATAAATGAGAACCAAGAAATCAGAACATGTTTAATACTTTCTCTTTTGTATATTTAAATTGTATATAGCTGTATATTTCTGAAAGAATCTGGATTTTTTAATACTAATTTGAATCTATGCTAGTGGAAGTACTTCAAATGTGTAAGAGCAATTTGTGCTTGAACCATGTTCTTATTCTATGTAAGTTTCTGGTAATTTCTCCAGACTTGTTTTTCCTGCCAAGCTCCAAGCAAGATGTCTGCTGTATGTTCTCTTTTTGCAATTGACTTCAACTGTCTTTTGTGCTAATATTTACTCTTGTTTGTCCTGTCTTTTACAATGGTGTTAGGAATACTATAAATAACTGAGAAGGGGCATTCAAACTATCTTGCATGGCCTTGTAGGCCTCATGGATTTGTACCAGAATGCTTATTGGACTATAATATACTTGTTTGTGTTGTTCATCTTGCCATTGGCTTTCTTTATTTGATTCTCTGGTTTGATCATATATCTACCTTCTCTAGAAAGAACTGTTTCTGCTGCGCTGAAACAGTTGGTGGCTCCATCTCTTTCAAAGACCTCCTTGCCTAACTATGGCCCTGCTGCACAGTCTTTACCTTCATCACTGTTGCTCTTACAAATCTGCAGCTATGAAGTGTACACTGTAGCTCACTACAGGTTATGCGCTCTTGCCTTTGCTCCTCCATGTGGCTGTTTCATAGCTGGGCTCAGTCTAGCTCACCAGTGCATAGTGGCCTTGCACACTAAGCTCTTTTGTGATGGAATAATGCTTCATCCCTAAAGGTGCTTCATCTGGCCCACAGGAAATTATGGTACGATATTCTGTAGTAATTGTATGAATAAATTGGTTTTGTGCTTTCTTTGGATTATTAGCCAGGGTATCTGACACTTTCTGTAGTATTCTCAAAGAATATCTGGTATCCCTTATTATAACCTAGACAGGAGTAGGGAATAATTAATAGCATGATCTCTTATACAAAGAACAGTGTGCCTAGTACATTCAAAAAATCTAACGCACGTCTGTGACTTTCCACAAAATACCACTAGGTGTCCTCTCGTAGTAACTTTACTTTTGAACATGTACAGAATTGTATTCAGGGATGGGAAGGATCCCCCCAAAAATGAAAAAGCCTTGTAGATGCATACCCCAGAACTGATTTTTGGATTCGCTTCCATAGGGTGCCTGAAGCTCAGTTTCATTTCTGAAACACAGGAAATATTGGGGTGTTTTCAGCTCATATTTCTGTGAAATACTAATATGATTTCCAGATCATACTGTTTTTTGTATAGACCAAAATAATATGAGTATATAATCAAAAATATATTAAAGCAGAAAACTGTCCACATGCATCTGTCACCTGGACATTGTATTTATAGATCAGCCAATAAGGAAACAACCAGCTCCACCTTTGGACACCTATTAGAAAGGTATTAGTAGAAAGGTTACAATGCAAACATTGTAAGGTCTACGGTTTAAAAAGCAGAATTAAGATTCGTAACAAGGAACCTATTTCTGGCTGGAGGCAATTGTGTAATGCGAAGTGGGTTGACATTTTGTGATGCAAGGCACACAATGCATAGTAGCATTATTTGCTTAGTCATAATTTGACCTGAAAATATGAGGTATTTCATTAATTTCTTGCAATGCTGTGACATTTCATTGCAGGTTATTCAGTATAGTTACTCAGTGCTGACACTGAGCTGGTGAGAAAGAGCAGCTAATTTCAAATGCACCAAGGTATGTTAATCTGACCTTCCCAGATGTCTGATTTTCTTGAAATGATTTGACCATTAAACTTCTGTGAACTGCAGTTCTTGTGCTAGCAGGGTTCCTTTTAAATATCAACACTTGTCTTTTTTTTTTTATTTGCATTCACAGCTTTCCATCTTCTCTATCTCTTCATATATTATAACCACATGAGGAAGTTGAAAGTGGGATGGATTACTGTTACTTAAGAAATCAACCTGTCCAGAGTCTCTTGGTAACTTTGTACTGCTATGATTCTGCTTCACCATAAACAGCAGGTTCAAATTAAATTCAATCAGGCTGACAGGTGATAAGATCTGTTATTATCCTCTTCTTACTTTTAAACATTTAATTGTAAGCTTAATTTTTTAAGTTTGTTCTCAGAGTCTCTAATCTTCACCTATGTCTTGAGTGAAGGCTAATAAATTACTGGAAAAAAATAGATAGAAAGAAACTACAAAATGTGGATTCCTTGCATTAAGGGGGAAAAAAAAAAAGTAACATTACTTAAATTCCTTAATTCCCTCTCTTCTGACATACAAAAACAAACAAACAAACAAACAAAACTCCATACATATTGGTAGCTGAATGATGTTTTAAAGCTTATTTTTTAATATGTGGCAATAAATATGCTGTTTGGAGTTTGACTCTTTACATTGTAAATGTCTATTACTCCATTAATTGGAATTTTAGGGTTTGTCTAAAAGATGATTCAAAAATACCAGATCTTCCATCTTCTTTCAGTTTGCTTCATTCATCTTGTATATATTAGGTGGGAATAGTGGTGGGTATATGAGCTTTGAGGATTAGCTGATATATCCTAGTTTAGTGTTGATAGGAAAGAGGGGTTGTGCATTTGTGTGACAGTTGTAAAATCAGCAGAACTGGAGCATAGCCACAGCCTAAAGAGTTTTTGTGTGAGGGAAAGCTGGCTGACGTCCCCACAGTCTTGAAATAAGTCCATGCTGGAACTGATCCGGCCTGGTGCAGGAAACTCTGTAATGTGCTTCCAGTCGAGCACATTGAGCAGAAATTCAGGTGAACACAGAAGCTCCTGAGTCAAATTTTTTTTGCTTCATTTTGCTTCATTTGTGCTATCATTTGGTAATGCTGACCCTGACTCTAACCTTTAGAAACAAACAAACAAACAAAAGAAGTTATTAACAGCACTCTAAAAACTGATGGGATGGTAGTTTCTGTACTGTGTGCACACTGGCCATGTTGTAACCCTCAGCCTTATAAAAGCAGCAGAAAATATACCTTTTCCAAATCCAGAGTAACAACTATATATAAGAAAATATTAGAGAGTAAGCTGACTTGCTAAATTGCTTTCTTAGCTGTTTATACAGGCTCCCAGTTGATATGAAATAACAAAGTCATGTGGACTAATCTGGACTATACTCTGTAATCAGTCTTTCACTAATATCAGAACTGCATGTTGTAAGCCATAAGGAAAACAGGCATTTAACATTTGGCTGCTAAATAAGCATTATGCAAAAGAAATTTCAATCCAGTTCCTTGAGTAAACAAAGTTGGGCAGCTGTAAGTAGGAGTCAGTGGCTGGTTAAAATTACTAAAGACATGATTTTCTGCCATCGTCACTGAGGGCTTAGAATAAAATTAATAGTTATAGAATTTGATTATTTTTATTTGTTTGTTTATTCCCATAGGCCTCCACCCACAGCTAGGCTTTTCATGAAAGCTAAAGTATCTCTGTGCTGCTCTGCAGACTGTTTTATACTTGTGCTCTTGGAGTTGGTGATCCTGCTAGCTATGCTTCAGAATCTTTATCCAAATAAGCAGTATATTATCAAAATACAAGTGAAAGATAGGTGTAGTGTTATATATTACCTAAAATCAGCTCTTCTCAGAAGTTTCCTTTCTGTATTGCCATGGTAACAGGGCAACTTTAACCTCACTGTAACATGAATATCATAGGCCAAGCTGCAAATTTTTAAACCCACAGATAGAAATTTCTGGGGGAGAAACAAAGTTAATTAATTCTGTATGCTTTCTTTTATAACATATTTCTTGTAACCTCTGGATGGTTAATGGAAAATGATTGCTTTTCTCAGAGTACCTCACAAAGATTTAATTGCTCTCATTGGCAAAAATTCAGAGAAACACTGATATCTGGGAAAGAGCCAAAGGAAGCTTGTCTTTTAATAAAATGAAACCCAAAATGGAAAGAAAAGAAAGGAAAAGAAAGGAAAAGAAAGGAAAAGGAAAGAAAAGGAAAGAAAGGAGGAAAGGAGGAAAGGAGGAAAGAAAGGAGGAAAAAAGAAAGAAAGAAAGAAAGAAAGAAAGAAAGTTAGTTGATGTCCAAGAGGGTTTTGAGAACCTGTAGCAGGAGTTTCCCAGTGTTTCAAAGTATTTGCAGGCCTCTTTAGAGGAAACTGCAGATATTTGGACTCCATATTGTTCTCTGGCTCTTCATCCTTGTCCATCCTAACCTAAAAAAGCATATAACACTTGTTTTCTATATGCTTCCACAAGACTTCAGATGGACTACTTCTCAAGCCAATCACCATCCGGAAAGTACACATGGAACAGCCTTGTCTGAGACCTTGGTATACACTCTTGGGGATCTTTACTCCAGCCAGAACTATAATCTCAAAATAAGGCACTGCTATTGTAGACATTGTAGCTTTCCAAGCAAGCAATAAATTTTACAGATGATATAAATCATGACTAGGAAAAGTCAGTTTGAAATAAATCTTCGATGATTTTTCTGTGAAATTGAAAGGATATTTTATTTAATATTTGCAGGAAGATGTACTAAATGCTGTTTCTTTAGAGCGAATGTGTATCTCCTTTTTTGAAACCTGTTCAATTTTACTTAAATACAAGTTTGTTCTCTTCCTCCTGGCTTCCAAACCCCATTTTTTTCTTGCAAGTGATGGATTACAGAACTACTTAAAAGCCCTTCTGGAATAAAAAGGGCAGATTCATTATGAACTATTAACACCATGCCAGTGATTTTTCCTCA
Source organism: Anseranas semipalmata (assembly GCA_013399115.1). Taxonomy (NCBI): domain Eukaryota; kingdom Metazoa; phylum Chordata; class Aves; order Anseriformes; family Anseranatidae; genus Anseranas; species Anseranas semipalmata. The sequence continues at coordinate 122,366 of VXAA01000774.1, forward strand.
GGCTCTTTGAAATTCATCTAATTGGAGAACATTGTGTTTCTAACCATGTTAGAATAGCCCTGTTCTCACTGCTCTTCAGCTCATGGATGGCTTGGTTACCTCTTGTGTAGTAGATAAACTTATGGTTTAAATACTAAAAAATAGTGCCGCCCCATTAAAATCAACAAAGCAATCTATGAGAAGCAGTTCCTGTGAGTCAAGCAAAGCATTAATGGGTATAACTATTTGTAATTTTGTTTTATAAATGAAGAGAGGGATTTCACATGCAGGCTTCAAGAAAGCATCAGTTGATTCATCTAGAAATAGATTTATGAATGTAGATCGGTGTAGTACAAAATGTTGGAGGTTTGCTGGATTTTTAAAATGTTCAGATTTTCAAAGGATTTGCTGCTTGGGACTGAACAACCCATGTTTTGCAAATATATATATATACATATATATTAAATTGTATCATATTTATGGTTAGACCAATGCAAATATTTCCTGAATATCAAATTATTAACATCTTTCTGATTGATGCTGATTTTCATACTTTTGAGTTGTTTCATATTTAAGCAGGAATTTGGTTTTACTCTTCCAGTTCCTACAGGAAAAAGGCTTATGCAATCACTAGGTCATTTCTCATTCTTGCAAACAACTGGCCAAGTTTGCTTAAGTGTAGTAAAGACTGCAAAACTCTGAAGTTCCTACAAGTTTTCAAAAAAAAAAAACTAGGTAAAGGTGAGAATCCCAAATATTGACCTCTACTTAGTCCCTTATCTATTTGGAGAGTTATCAGCCAGCTGGCTGCTCAGCACGCACAAAACTCTAAAACAGCTGAATCTGTTGCCAAACAAGTATGTGATCTGAGGTCACACTGACAAAAGAGAGAAATGTTTATCTGATACCTTTGAAAGAGTTTTGGTTTGTTTGTTCATTCTGAGAATTTACAAGTGAATCTGTTTTCTAGATAGCAACAGCAACTTCATGAAAATGTCTCATTTTCAGCTTCCTCATCTATCTTTTCTATGGTAATCTAACAGTTTCTTAAGATTCCCAGGCAGCTGTTGCTCATCAAAATCTTCTGCCTTCAATTCAGTTAAATGCTAATTTTTCAAGCACATTTATGTGTGGTTCTTTCATCGTTACTGTTGTTAGGTTATTCTTGGGGAAAAAAAAAATGCACTAAGGTAGCATTATTACTGAGACGTATCAGGAAAGAAAGAGCAGAAAATTGATAGTCCATCATAGTTATTTGCAAACCACATGACACAAGATGAGGCGATTCAACAGTGAGATTATATTTCAATGAAAACTAGACAAAACTAAGTTATGTGAACACTAAGAAATATGTTCAGGCATGGTTGCTTAAGCATTGGTTAAAAAAGATTTTCTGCAGCCAGCTGGGAAAGCTCAATGGTGAACCTAACAAGCCCATAATGAATAGTGTGCATGAGGGACTCCACAGCACAGGCACTGCATGTGTGCATTGTGCTCAGCATCTCCTGGATGTTCCTAGATAAGAAGGTCTTGCTTCACTAACAGCAGCACCTGTCCCTATAACTTGTGTTTTTATACTGCAATCATCTTGCTGGCTGCCTTGCTTCCTTCTTTTTATATTACAGTGGTAAATGTTAACAGACAGAACTATATTGATTAGCCTCAGGTAAGGTTTTGGCCTTAAAAGGATTTTGTTCCTTAAAAGGAAAAAGGTGTCTTTCCAGACCCCCTGCCACAGATGGAGAAACTTCCGTCAGAAGCTCTGACTGGAACTGCCCCAAGATCCGAGTCTTTCTCCATGTTCCATTTTATTCAAGACTTTGGGGAAAAACATTTTGATGTGAGAGAGGAAGGTGGCATTAAAACATATCTTGAAGGAAGCACAGGGTGAAGACTGACACACAGAATTCTCTTAAACAGAGATTTCAAAATGGTGCTCATTGCATATGTTTGATAGTATTAAATGCATCTTTTCAGCTAAAAGAGAGGCCACAAAATTAAGCATCAGATGTCCTTAGGAAAATAATTTCTTACCAGTTTTATGAATCATTCCTTCTGAATTCCAGCATATTCATTACTCTGATAAAACTTGCTTTCTCAAGCAAGTGTAAAACCAGAAATATTATCACAATGTCTCTTTTCCATTGGCTTGGAGAAAAAGTGAAGGCTGTTTTGCACAGGCTGCGAAATCTGAGAGTTGTGTGGGTCTCTCACTTGCCTTGAGGGTTGTGCCATGAACACCACGAGGAGCTGGAATTGTCTGAGCTGTGCGTACTCAATAAACAGGAAGAGTTTTACAGCATGGCCTAATCCTTACTGCCTGAATTGTCTCACATGCTGCTTGAAATGTTCTTTGACTATCTCCTGATCCTGGCTGGGGGAGCCTTTGCTAATAGTGCATCCATGAGAATGAAAAGTTTTTTGGGCTGCTGGATATGATATGAACCCACGGTTTCCCCATGTACTAACTAGCAGGCAGTGATCCTCTTACTGAGATGGATGTTAAATCTGCAAGAGTGCAACATTTTAAGCTGAATGCTCTTTCCTGGTGTGAGTAGTGTATGCTGAGGGAGGTGAAAACAGGATCTAATGCAAGACAGCATCTACCTGTAATCATGAGCTCGAGTGGAGATTTGCCCAGATAAAGCAAACCATTTTTCTGTCTGTGGGTCAAAAGCCAAAGTGGTTATTCTTGTGCCTATGGTAAACCAGGGCTGCTAGTCAGCACACAGTCAGCCATAAGTTGGAAAAGTCTTTGTCTGAACTGAGGACCTGCCTTCATAACCTCATGTAGCTGAACTTGGAAGGAAGAGAAGTAGTTTAGATTTCTTTCTTTGATGATGTTCTTGTTAAAGTTGAGGTCTCTTCTGTTTAGGTCTGGTCTCAGGTAGGGTAAGCAGGAGAATTCAGATGTAACAAATAGCATTCACATAGATATTAATGAGTAGAAATGCAAATGTTAACACTTCCTTGGTGGTGTGAAGGGCATCAGATCTTCCTGACAAACTAAGAGGTGAAGATCCCAAATTCTCTTTTTTTGTTGTTGTTGGGTTTTTTTGTTTGGTT